>CM076577.1:1424639420-1424966095 GCA_034641835.2 Pinus albicaulis
CAAGCCCCAACATGACAATCATTTAAAACTTTTTCGGCCTCCTCATGAGTGAGGCACCTCCTTAAAATTATATCAACACCACAACGATAAAGTGTATCGCTAACAATCATATAATATTTGGCTTGATATCAAATATGTCATTGTTCAGAGCGAGAGGTATCAAACCGATAAGTCTGGGTCTAGAGATAAATGATAAAATCCCCATACCAAGGATCAGATGATTCGATCATAAACATAGACTCATCAGGAATAGATGGTTCTGATGTAGTAGCAGTACTATCAGAGGGAAGGTCGCAGAGAAGCTCAACCAAAACTAAAGACTTATTTGACTTGGATTTGATGAATTCCAAATCAAACTCCTAAAAAATGACAATCCATTCTGAATACCTTCCCCCCAGAAATTGACGTGATAATATGTAAGTCATGGGGTTGTAATCTGAAATGAAAATGGTATTCCAGAACAGGATATAGTGGTGAAATCTTTGGATAGCTTGAACAGTCGTCAAGGCAAGATTTTCTACGTATGAATTCTTCACTTCCGTATCATTGATATCACGACTTGTTAGTCATCCATAATTTTCACTATCTGAAGATGACTAAGTATCGGTTCTGGATTTCTAGAAACAAAGTTCATGAACATTGTGAGTTCTAGAAATATCGATACCTTCATTATCCTTAAGGTAATTTTTTTCACTATTTCATCATTCCATCATGTCAATCCTCTGCTCACCCATCCCAGAAGACCCATCATGGGCTCATATCATTCAATTTGTTTTTGTTGTGTCACCTTTGGCCTCAGCCTTCTATTTTGTGTGGCCCAACCTCCCCCGCTACTAACCAAATAGCTTTGTTATGTCTCCCAAAAGTCTAAAGCATTTATGGTATCCAAAGTACCCCTGTAGGCTCTTTAGATAAATCAAGTACATTGGATTTTGGATTCAATATTTAAGTTTATCATAAACTCTATCTTACATTTGATGATCCAAAATTCTAGGTCTCAGTCCAAAAAGCCAAGTCCAAGGACCTTCCACACCTAGGGTTTCATGAGTCCTAGGATGGATTTGGTATCCTACAAATCTTTGTTTTATATCTACAAGGAGACTGCTTTCAAAGAAGAAAGAGACAAGTCATTTTGTCCTAAATTCATCAAAAAGATCATTCAAGGAAGGTCTTTGAACTAAAGCATAAGTTTTGCAAGGAGGAAAGCTACCCATTTTGAAATTTATGCAGAGGTGTCAAGGTGGCTATTGGAAAAAAACTAGGTAAGGTAAGAGGCCAACTCATCACTAAAGACATCCGCAGCAAAGGAAAGGCATGTTGACACCTAATCCTATGGATGGGTGTGCATATGTATTTTTGTATATTATTTATTATTAGGAAATAAGGAAGGCCAAGAGTCATTGGGAGCTAAATCCCAATAGCCTCACCTCCCATCTATATAAGCATGTACATTCTTCAGCTAATACACATTCTAGTTTTGAGGAGTTACCTCCTGGTTTGACATGGTATCAGAGCCAGCCCCACATTTGGCATTTCTGCCCTATGGTGTAACTCCCTACCCTTTGCTCAGTCAATTATAAGAAGGTTTTTCTTATAACCCTCTCAAAGATAAATATAACTATGAAGAGGAGTCTGAAATGTTAGGAATTACTGCAGAAATAAAATATTTACCGAGAGAATAATACACATACAAAACCCAGCAACAAATCACATAAACATAAACATAATGTTTAACCAGGAAAACCCAAAATCTGGGGAAAAACCCAACCAATGAAATTTCATTAACCATTGGCCAAAAAACCCTGGCCAATCCGGCGAAGTGAGCCTTCACCACTCACCTCGAGGCCTACATTATAATGAAGTCTTCTCAGCCTTTTATAGGCTCCATTACATGCAATACCATGGGCTAAAACCATGGGTACACAAAACCATGTGCCCCAAAAACACTACTAGTTACCCTAGTCAACATTGACTCTACCCCAAGTCATGTTTACCTAACAATTCCCCCCTCAAACTTGACTTGGGGTTTCTTGGCTAAATCCAGCCAAACCTGCTAGATGAGACAACCCTGCTCACTCTAGCTCTTCCCCCCTCAAATTTTTACTCAGTGTAATTGTTTACTTGACATGCCCCCTATCATCTAGGTCTAACCCAGACTTTACAAGTGATTACCCAGGGGTACGCATGCCATACCAAGTCTTACCGCAGTATGCCCATTTACATGTAATAAAATTAACTCCATTATAATAATTTTTGTTTCATTGTTGTTGTTCTTTGTATGACCATTCTCTACATTCATTCATGATGTCTTCTCCAAATAGGACATAATAGTTATACATCAATGTCCATATAAAAAGAATCCATCTACCGGATTACATGGGTCACCAACCTCTGTAACCGCCAGTCCTCTAGGAATTCTCTTCAGATACATGGTTCATCAATTTTTAATTAATTCACCTGCAAATATCCTCTCTCATTCAAAAAATTTGATTGACACATTCTGTCAAACACTTTTCTCTCCTAATGCAGCTAATGGCTTGCTATTCTAGCACATATTCTCTCCCTCATAAGCTCTCAGCATCTTGTCGTCATCGATGGCCCAGTCATTATTTTCACCTTTCCTGGTAATCTCCCCCTTGTAGTCCTTTATCAGTTGCTTCGTGTCCAGAATTATCCTCGTGGCACTTGGGATACCAGCCAGGACGTTGTTATTCGACGTGGCTTTCACACTCTTCCTGGAGGGTTTATAATTCTCCAGAACATGTTTATACAAATAAACAGTGTCCCTCAAAACTTTAGTCCTACCAATCTAGCACAGTATGGGATCCATTACGCTAATTCTCTTCCACGTGTTCACCACCGTGTTAACGTCCTCAATACTGTATTCAAGAACTTTGGTTAACGGGTTTACAGCTCGGTGAACCACGTAACCTCTGACGATGCGATTAGCCAGAGATTTGAGTACAAAATCCAGCAAACCCGTATCTCCAATATACACCCTCGCAGCGTCTCTCACATCCTATCGCGACATCCTCTTTTTCCGCAGGAACAATTTATTCACCAGAGACTTAGATTGGTAAAAATTCCCTAGCTTGTCCCACAAGGTATTCGTCGTAGCTTCCCCAGATACATTCAACAATACTGAATCTGAGAAACACAATTGTATTGTGCTCTTAGCCTTCCGATCTAGTTTCTTCCAGTCTTCATCTGACATTGACGTTGGTTTAGTACCTGGATCTACCGTGATCAACTGATATTTATCCACCAGTAGATCTTCCATCTTGAGCTTCCATAACTCAAAATTCTGACCATTAAATTTCTCGATCTCTATCTTTCCGCCGCTTGCCATCTTCTTTCACCGCAAGAATCGATCCCCCAGATCTCCCACTGAACAGGGTCTACCATAGGCCCGAGAAAAAAACCCTCAACAACAAAGGCGTCCCCTTGAAGCCGAAACAACTCTGATACCAAATGTAGGTTTCAACCCTGAACAGAAATTATCTACACATGAATCTTATAATAGAAAATAAACAATAGCGAGAGCATAAAACATAAAACAGATAAACACATAGATTTTCCCCTAGATCTGAAATTGGGACAACCAGCTTGATTTTTCATTATATTCCTTTTAGTGTTACAACACACATATATACATGCCGAAGCATACATAAACCCCAATCCATTAACCCTGGATTAGAACATAACCGTAGTTCCCTTGACCGGATCTACAAAATACCAGGAGTCGAAACCATCGTACCCGAAAACCATGTGCAAACTCATGCACAAAACATGGGTGGGTACGCATATGAGTGGGACCGCATACCAAAAAAAATTTCATCGGGGCGCTACCCTAGACCCCGACAGGGGGGGCTGCCGCCCCCCCTGTGACCCCCCTGCTACGCCCGGCGCAACATACAGTGCGTGGGGCTAGTCGTGGAAAGAATATAACACATACCCAACATTCTCCCACTTGTTGTTTTCTTTCCATGGGGGGCCACAGGAGAGCTTAGTCATTTGGCCAATTCTTCAACACCCGTTGTTTCTCTACACCAAGAGAACTTCTGAGTGCTCACAAACTTCGTCAATGCATCTGCAACATTCTTCAAAGTGTCCACCTTTACCAGTAACACCCTTTTAACCTCAACCATATCTCTAACAAAGTGATATTGAACATCAATGTGCTTTGTCTTTGAATGATAAGCAGGGTTCTTAGCCAAGAAAATTGCACTTTGGCTATCACGGTCTATCCTTATAGCTTGTTGTACCAACCCCATACTTGAACACAATCTCTGCAACCAAACTGCTTCCTTGCTTGCATGAGTGGCTGCTATGTATTCTGCCTCTGTAGTTGAAAGAGCCACTACAGACTGTCTTTAACTCATCCAACTGACTGCGCCTCCAAATAGGCTAAACACATACCCACTTGTAGATCTTCTTTGGTCCAGATCTCCAGCCCAGTCTGCATCAACAAAACCATGAATGTCCAAAATTCTTTCCAATCCTGGTCTTCCCTGGTAGCACAAGCCATAATCACTAGTGCCACGTAAATATCTAAAAACCCGCTTCACTGCTGTCCAATGCTCCTTCCCTGGTTTTGACATAAACTTGCTCAATACTCCCACTACATGTGCAATTTCTGGTCTAATATAGACCATTGCATACATCAGGCTACCCACTACACTTGCATATGGAACACGGGACATATCCTCCTCTTCTTCTTATGTCTTGGGACACTGTTCAGCAGATATCTTTGCACCTACAGGAATAGGAACACTCACCGGTTTACTATCCTGCATATTGAACCTCTGCAATATAGTCTCGACATAATTACTTTGGTTTAACCAGAGCTTCCTCTTTGCCCAATCTCTCTTAATTTCCATGCCCAAAATATAGTTTGCAGCACCAAGATCCTTCATGTCGAATTTGGAGAACATTTGGGTCTTCAAATCTTGGATAATTTCTTTGTCATTTCCAATCAGCAACATATCATCCACATACAAGACCAAATAAATAACACAGTCACCAATTAATTTGAAATAAACACAGTGATCCTCCTTGCTTCTAGTGAAGCCAAGTCCCCGTATATAGGTATCAAATTTCTGATACCAAATTTCATTAATGTTCACCTAACATGAAATAGGTAGCTCTGGTGAATTTGCGCATACGGAAGAAGATGAATTGCAAGATTAGGATAGTCTTGGGTCATTGGCCTTAGTTCAGATCCCATCCACTCCTCTCCCACACTCATCTCACTATAACAAGCCATCTACTCCACCTTGCCCTCCACCACCCAACTTTCATATGACCACTTTGATGAAGTTATCTAATTTTCATGGTATCAAGAATGAAGACGTAGACCAATTCTGGTTCATTAATGACGTTGTATGGACAACACAATAGATTAATAATGAGGATGTTAAGAAAGTGTTGGGCCACTAATTTGTATTATTATTATCACTTCTTAACATCCATTTCATCCATTTATAATATTCTTTTATCACATTATTTATCATAATTTATTAAGTGATTCCATTTCATAATTATTTATGCTCTTTTGAATAAATAAAAATTTTTCTCCTTTATTTTAATAAATTAATGATTATTATGCATTTTTTTACCAATGATGGTTTATTAATGAATTCGTTATAACATCAGTCACTATTTTAGCCTCCAAGATCTCTTCCAGATTGCATATTTGATCTTCAGCTGATAATTAAATATTCCAACTTAGAAATTCACTGGAATAACAAGAGACAATTTTGCATTGAACGTTTCGGGAAAACGAAAATGAATCTTGAAAATATGAAACATGGGTTTTGTGCAGAACAAACCAAATTAGCTTTGTGATGACTATTTTTCCAAAATCTGGTCTTTATTGAGAGAAATGTAGGGTTCTTCAAGGGACATATTTGTAGATTTTCTGTTGTGGCTGTTTTCCAAAATTGACCCAACTGTAATTTCCAAATTCGACTTGTGCCAACTGAATCATGATGGAAAGATCTTTAAAATTTCATATTTGTTATTGATATTTTGTAATCAATTTATGTCCCCTTTTTTTTATTTAAAAGGGCACAAATCGAAATACATGGGAGGATAGAACGCATAGGAGAAGGCATGGAGGGTTAAGCAAGAATAGACAGATTTGTAACAGAAGCATTTTCGATTAATTGAATGCACAATGTTTTTCTATTCCATTTGTAAGCTATCAGTTTGTTGCAGCCTTGATCAAAGAGTTGAACCCACTCTCCGATCAGGTGCTGCGTATTTCCTATATGCTGTTATTTTTATTTCCTATTTTTCATATTCCGTAATTATCATGCCAGCAGATGTATTTCGTGATACTCTTTGTTGGAAATATTGAGAGGGGGGTGAATCAGTATTTATTTCCAATTGTTAATTAATTCCAGTTATATTCTTCACAATTAAATACAGAGAGGTGTATAATGATAATATTAAGGATTAATATTAATTTCAATTTCCTTTATAATAATAGTATACAATAGATGAGTGAGGGTACCAACCCTTTTAATGAAACAGGCACCGATCTATTGCCAAGCACAAAATTGGACTTTGATGAGGGACCTATAGGGGTTCAACCCTATCTTCTCAAGGCACCAACCTTGTGTTTAGGAGCTCCTACTCCAAGGACACCAATCCCTTAGTCACTTTTAATAGAAGATTTTTGATATACTTACTTGACTGTCATCTACAAAATATTCTTCACTGTTCAATACTTCTTGATTTTGACTTCACTATATCTTCACTGTACTTTTCCACCATTTAGCTCTGCTACTAATGCTACACTGATCACTGATTTTCATTCACTATTCTCAAATCTTCATGCTCAAGATGTTTGTCTAAGTTCCCTTAGAATCTGATCTCCATAAAATTGTTATATGTCCTAGCTCCATAATTAGATGTTTACTTTATGAGTGATTGCCACTACAGGACTGTCCTCAAGTTAACACAAGGGTCCTTCTATTATATGCCAATACTTCTTTTATCCAAGACTATTCAAGAAATTTTACTGCTTCTTTGCCAATCACCTTTAATGTTCTTGTTTGTCAACGTTCACCATTCATCATAAGACTGTGAAAATATGATATTACAATTCTGAGTCCCTCAAAAGTCTGAGTTGTAGTATTTTTGTCCAACACCCTTACCACTTATCACAGGTCAAGGCAATAGACCTTAGAATGGAGAGTTATAACCTTCAGTTACAAATCTTAAGAAAAAGATCATAGGTCTGAAACAATAGATGACTGGTCCGAAGAAATAGATCATAGGTTTGAAACTAGTAATAGATCACAAGTCTGAGTCTCTTTTATATATAGAGTTCATGAGATGTGAACTGCATCTCTTAATGACCGAAATTCAGTGTGTGCTAGATGACCAAAAAACTGTGCTTGCTGACCGAAAATCTGAGCTGAAGAAATAAGTTACGGATTGTATATATATATATACAATCTTCTTTACAACAACAAATGGAAAGACACGTCCCTTTTTAGAGACCAACTAGTGTCCCTGAGCATAGGTCGGCTCATTATTAGAAATATAATTTTTTTAACTTGAAAATTCGATATCTAAAAAACTGCTAGGATTTTTGGGACATATAAGGGCGAATTGGAAAGGAAAAATTATGTTCTAAAAGATGGTATAGGAGTCAATTTGGAAGGATGCCTCTAAGCAGGTAAAAAATATTCTTTGTGATTTTCCTTAATTTTTTGTGTGCGGAAAATGCATAGGACGAAATTCCTTCTCCATTGCTTGGCTTCTCCTTCATTTGTATTCTCCATTGTTTGGCTTATCAATCATGGGGTCATAGAGTCATCATGTAGGATTTCTATGTCATCATGATAGTACCCAGCAAGTGCAGTAATATGACACAGTGCAGCATCATTAGGAGAACTTCAAATGATATCTTCCATGTTATCATTAAGTATTTCAACCTTCATAAACCTGTTGCCATCAATGACAACTTGGATTAAAAATCTCCCCCTTTGTCATTGTATGGCAATATTTTTCTTCTCTCCCCCTTTGAAATCAATGGCAATGGGGTGCCAAAGTGCTCCCCCTATCATGGTGCTCCCCCTAACATATTGTACCCTTGACATGCTGCTTGATTTAATGTGATGCAAGAGCAATGACACCCATATTTTGGCGAACATACTGAAATGCTTCTCATGGAAGGGGTTTTGTAAAGATATCAACAATTTTCTCTTTTGTATTGACATATTCCAACCTTATATTGTGTTCAACAACTTGTTCACGGAGAAAGTGGTATTTGATTGGAATATGTTTGGTCCTTGAGTGCATCACCGGGTTCTTTAAAAGACTGATGGTGCTAGTATTGTCACAAAAAATAGTAATTGGTTGCTTAGTTTCTATGTTGACATCCTTCAAGGATTCCTTTATCCATAGAATTTGTGTACAACAATCAACAACATCTATATATTCGGCTTCAACTATATAAAGGGATATAGATGAGTGCTTTTTGTTGAGCCAAGATACAAGACAATCTCCCATAAAGAATGCATTTCCACTAGTACTTTTTCGATCATCCATGCTTCTGGCCCAGTCAGCATCAAAGTAAGTTGTCACAATAAGAGTTGAACTCTTAGGATACCAAAGACCGAAATCATTCGTTCCTTTCAAATATCTGAGAATTTTCTTCACAACTACTAGATGGGATTGTTTAGGACTTGACTAAAATCTTGCTACGATTCCTACTGCTTGCATAATATCTGGTCTTGTAGTAGTTAAGTATAGGAGAGCTCCAATTATTGAGCTACAAAGAGTTTCATCTATGAGAGGGGTATCATCGTCTTTGCTTAATTTGAAATCTGTGGTCATCAGTGTGCTTATGGGTGCACAATCTTCCATCCCATATCTTTTGAACATGTCTTTAAGATATTTTACTTTAGATATAAACATGCCTATAGAGGTTTGAAATATTTGTAGCCCAAGAAAGTAAGACAGCTCACCAATCATTGAAATTTTGAATATTTTGGACATATTTAGAGAAAATTCACAGCTCATATCATCATTATTTCTAGCAAAGATTAGATCATCAACGTATACAAGAGTAATCAAAAGTTTTTACTTGTCCATCTTAATGTAGAGATTGCTACCAGCTACTCCCTTTTTGAAACCTTCTTGTAGAAGATAGTGATCCAAATTTGCATACCATATTCTAGGGGCTTGTTTTAATCCATCCAAGGCCCTTTTTAGCTTGCATACAAAGTCCTTCCCTTCGGCAAGATCAAATCCTTCTGGTTGCTCCATGTAAAATTCTTCCTTGAGAACTCCATTCAGGAATGTTGATTTTATGTCCATCTAATAAACCTTGAATCCTTTTGAGAAAGTAAATGCTAAAAACATTCTTATGGCTTCCATTCGAGCTACTGGTTCAAAGGTCTCCTTGAAGTCAATTCCGTCGATTTGTGAGTATCCTTTGCAGACAATTATGGCTTTATTTCTGATGATTTGTCCATCTTCATTCATCTTGTTTTTGAATACCCATTTTGTTCCAATTATATTTTTATCTTTTGGGAAAGGTACCAGTTCCCAAGTCTCATTTTTTTCGATTTGAGATATTTCTTCTTCCACGGCGTCTATCCAATAAGGATATTTGCTTGCTTGAGAAAAAAATTTAGGTTCTATTAAAGATAATAGAGCCACATCATATTTTCTTGGGGTGCTTATCATCCTTTCTCGAGTTTGGATTCCTTCATCTATATTTCTGATAACCTTTTCTTCTGGATGATATCTCTGAACAAACTTGATCTTGGAGGGAGATTGTGAAGATTCACTTTGAGGTTCACTTTGAGGTTCTTCATTCTCCTCTTCTTTTTCAGGTTCTTCTTCTTCACTTTGTTAAAATAAATGCTCAACTTCATGATCCTCAGTTATTTATTCTGGAAGGCCTTCATCAATATTCACATCAATTCCTTCCATTATTCCTCGTAGACGATTTTTGTAACATTTGTAGGAGTTGCTCCTAGTGGAGTATCCAAGAAATATTCCTTTGTCAACTCTAGAATCAAATTTACCTGGTGAGTCATCATTTATTTTTATGAAACATTTGCTTCCAAAAACCCTGAAATGTTTTACTGAAGAAGCTCTTCCTTTCAATAATTCATCAGGATTCTTTTCATTATTAGGTCTTAGTTGAGTTCGATTTAAGGTATACACAGCCGTGCCAACTTCTTCTCTCCAAAATTTTGGTTGCAAATCAACTGCTAGTAGCATTTTCCTTGCCATTTCTTGAATGGTTCAGTTCCTTCTTTCAACTACTCCATTTTGCTAGGGTGTCCTAGCAGTAGATATTTCTCTTTCAATTCCATGCTCTTTACAGAATTCATCAAATTCTTTTGAGGTTAATTATCCTCCTCTATCCGTTTTAAGACATTTAATCGTAGAATATTTCTCATTATCAATGAGAGCCTTAATATTATTAAAAAATTCAAATGATTCAAATATATATTTTATGAAATATAACCACATCATTGTAGTATAGTCATCAAAAAATAGAGCAAAGTACCTTTCCCCTTGAAGAGTGGGAGCTCTAGTTGGTCCACACAAGTCTGCATGAATTATTTCCAGAGGTTTTGTTGTTGGGAACTCATTAGTTTTGTGGCTAGTTCTAGTTTTCTTTCCATGTTGTGTAGTGTCCCTTCTTAGTAAGATAGCTTTGATGACACTTAGAGATGGTGATTTTGATATAATGATATAATGTTATGTATGAAAGACTTATGTACATGCTTATATGCTATGACCTGGTTTGGGTCACTTGGTTGTTGTGTGCTTATGATAATATCTATGTTTGCGTGCACAAGAATTGATTTTGTTTAAGAGCATATTAGCGATGTTTTATCTTTTGGTATCCAATCTTGGACATAGGTGTATGACATGAATGGTGATTCAGAATTGAGACACAGATCCATGTATGATCATGGTTAGGTGGAGCATATGGTTAATTATGATCTATGCATGACACATTATTTGTATGATTATATGTGCGTAATATCGTACGAAGCATGATGTGCCAAGGGACCTGATCATTTTCCAACAAGGATAAATGACTGTGGAAGTCATTTATTCAAAACCCAAATGACTGTGGAAGTCATGCACCATTCATGGTAAAATGTGGTTAAGTTAATTTCATTATGAAATTCATATGATTCCTTTGATCTATGAGATTGTGATGTATGTAGGTCTTCAAACAAGGCCTTACCAACAAACCATCAAATGGGTAAAATCTCACAATTAGTATCAAAAGGAGAAACGTGGAGTTTCAAAGCACAGTAGATGAGAAGCCATGGAAATTAGGGCGCGAAGTCCTAAATCCATGAAATATAAAGACATGGAGTCTATGATATATGATAAAAGGATTAGGACGTGGAGTCCCAAATCCATGAAATATAAAGACGCGGAGTCTTGAATCTATAATGAAATGTTTGGGGCGTGGAGTCCTAAATATTTAAAAAGATCAAGGTGTGGAATCTTGGATCTCTAGAGTAGATCAGGGCGCGGAGTCCTCAATCTACTAAGGCACAAAGATGCATACAATAGCGGTGCAGAATCCATATTATTTGGAAGAAAAATACCACTCATGGGCAGCTCACATATGAATTTCCTTAATAAAATCTCATTCCTAACAATTTTGGAGTGGCTTTCTAAAAATAGAAGGTCATGTCTACTATTTCAAGTATGACTTTCCAAAAATAGTAAATCACCTCCAATCAATGGGTAAACAAGTATACTTGAAGGAAAACCACTTAACTTATCTTTAATCAATCCTAATAGATCAATATTGACTTAATCCTCAATATTATTAGTATTATCATTATCTTTTATGAGACTATGATATTTTATTAAAAGGGAATTACAAATTAGCTTTATCCATTCAATCAATTCACACCTATCTCTTTCATGACTCTCATGGCTCTATCTAACTCTCTCTATTTTAAATATTACATTGCACTCTCTTTTATGCACTCATCGAGGAATGGCATATTCCTCTTACACTCATTAAAGATATGTCATAAAATATTCCTCTTACACTCTCTTTAATGCATATGTTACACTCTCCTTAAATAAGGCATGCATACCTCTCCTTAATTGCATGTTACACTCCTCTAAATGGAATACAATGCATGCATATTACTCCTCCTTTATGACAAGAATTGGTTTCTCCTCCTATATATGAGTCTCATGTATTCTCGCTTGGGGGAGGAAGGGGGATGCCAAGAGTGGAAGAGACTTGAGGAAGGTTGTGAGAGATATGGAGAGCATCCAATTTCTTCCAAAACAAATTTGGATTCCTTAGTAATCTACTAAGTGTCTATTGAGGTTGAACATGAGTGGTATTTAGAGGAAGTGAAAACTATCTTCCTAAGTTGCCTTGCATATCTCTCTCCACTATTGTATTGTGGTACTGGTTGTGAGCTTTTGCAGCTCAAGGGTTCCAGGGGGAGAAGTTCTTCCTGGATATGGTTGGGAGGAAAACCGGGTCGTTCATGATGAGTTGGTAATGATATGGGCATTGGAGCATACTCTTATTAGAGCTGGAGCATACATCCATCCTCTTGGAGTTGTACAAATTCACTGCCAGGTATGTGGGTCAAATTATATTATGCATTGTTTTTAGTTTATTTCATAATCTTTTTCTTGTTTGGTTGTTTGCTGAAACTTACATGTATATGAAGTGTTTCACACCAAATGTGAGGAAATTTCATAATGATTGTTCAAGTATTTTCTTGTATAATGTTGAATTGATTGAAACAAAGTCCTAATGGATGAATCTTGTAGGCTGTCATGAATTGGATGAAAATTATTTAATGGCTTAATTTCTATTCTCGTCCTCTTTTTACAACTCTAGATAATTTTTCATACTATGTGTTTGATAGAAGTCATAAATGAGATTGTAGGATTCTTGGGTAGTTGTTGTTTTCAAGAATCGCATTTCTGGGCATCCCTGTTTTGATTCAGCTCCACTTCAGGGGGTATCCGTAACAACAGGCCATTTCACCCCAAATTTCATTTCAAAAATCAAGGTTTCGGACATCAATTCCCAAATTTGCTCTATTTTGTAGATTTGCTGTTGCCTGTAGAACCGCCTGTTGTTTTGTTTTACTGTTTGGTTCTTTTTATATTGGAACTGCGTGATAATTTATAGTGATGAATCTGATATAGGCTAACCACTTGGAAATGGTTTTTAAAGTATAAATGGTTAATAATTTGAAAATTTAAATAACCTTACGGCAACTTGTTTTATGACTGCCAACTATTTGTCAAAATTCCTCAATGGTTGTACCTTACAATATTGTGAGCTATGTTTGAAATTTCTAAATATTTATATTGATTGGTATAGAGTCAACAATGAATATGGATGATAGTCTACTAATATCTTAAGTTCAATTATTGACACTACTTACAAAAAAAAAATGAAGTCATGTAACTTTGGATTCATGTTAGCTAATTGTTGTGAAAACACCTTAAAGAGATAATGGTTGTAAGTGTTTGACAAAATGCCTCAATGGATGTACATTCCATACTTGTAAATTGGTTTTCATAAAGTTCAATGGTTGCATCTAATTACGTTTATGAACTGTCCATAAAACAAAAGGCTTAAGTTAATTTAAGATTTGCAATCAAGGTATTTCTAGTGTAATAACTCATTGAGTTAAAGGGTCTTGCTGAAAAGTCAAAATTGCAGTAAGTAATTTGTTGCAATATCAACTCACATATGAATTCCTAATTATGGGATGCCAACTCTATATAATTTAAATTATCCTTTTAAGAAAATAATTCATCAGCATGTTATTAGTCACTCTTGAACACATTTAATTACAACGGAATTAACAATTATCTTATTGTAAATTGTGGTTCATAAAGGTTGACATTTATTTATCCCACTAAACAATTTATATTTTAAAGGTGATTTTAGTCTTGAGAAGCAAGTATTATGGTTGTATTTTTTTGGATCTTGATAAACCTTGAACTTGGTAGCTTTGAAGATAAGTTGATAGAATTTAGGGTTTAGTGTAAAGGACACCAATAACTTCTATATAAATAATAATAATAATAATAAAATAAAATAAAATAAAGAATAATAATAATAAATTAATTAATTAATTAAAAATAAAAAAATCGCATTTTGATTTAATATAATATTTCTCTATAATAATTACGGTAGGTAAGGTGGGACCTTACATATGGTATCAGAGCCAAGTTACAACACTAGGCCTAATGGGCCAACATGCTTATTTGTAGTTTGATGATGTATGAATGTTGATTTTTCATGCAAGTTGAGTTCTTGTATATCTTGACTTGGAAGCATATTGGTTGCATAGAGGATATTATTATCATTATGTCATTTAGTGACTCATGAAATAAAATTAAAAAATTCCCTTATATTCCTTTATATTTTTGTAAAGACACGTTATCAACAATATGTTAAAATGCTTAAAGACATGCTGGGAAAAGATGTGCTTGAGAAAGTTGGGGTTAAACCCAAGTATATGAATGACTTGATTTTCAATCAATGAGTGAGATAGGTGGACTGAATGCATGGTTTCATATAGTTTTAGTGCATCATTTTCAATGTGATATGGGCTTAGTAGCCATCTTTACTTGCTGAAATCGTATCTACCAAGAAGAATATTGGCTTAATCTGGACTATAGTGTGACGACCTTGGAGTGTATGCTTTGGGAATGAGTAACAAGTGTAAGGCTGAGATTCCACTAATGTGATGATTGAGTTCATCATGATAATTTTGAATATTTTCGTACCTACACTAAAGGAAACTTAACTAAAAGCTACCTTGAAAGATGTCACTTTTAACTGTGAATGTAAACTCAAGAGTAATGTATGTGTATTAAGTAGATGTGTTAAAATAGGATTTGGGAATACATTCTTAATGAGTAAGAATGGAATTTCTCTGATTTCTTTGACATGATTTTGTGTATTTTGGGTTGACATTAGGCATCAAATAACTTTAAATTACTCGAATACTAGGTTGAGGTATGACCTTCCTAATAAACAAGAGGCTTAAATGATTGGTTCATGATGGGTTGTGGAAACCATTTTATGGAAAACTTGAATGTTATGTTTTCCTTAAGCTAATGTATGGGTGTGGAATCCATACTAGCATATATCTATGAGAAAATGTATGGGTGTGGAATCCATACTAACATATATCTATGATCTAATGTATGGGTGTGGAAACCATACTAGCATATATCTATGAGAAAATGTATGGGTGTGGAATCAATACTAGTATATATCTATGAGATAAGTAATGAGGTAAGGTATGGGTGTGGAATCCAAAGTAAAATATATCTATGAGCTCAGTAATACTTCTAGTTAGAATATTTTGATGGAATCTGATATTCATGATTAAAGATTGATTATGTGTAATTAAATTTAAATGGATAGAGATTTGTAACACAAATTTGCTTGAGCTTTAAATCCATTATTTTATTTTTATTACATATTAAGACACTAATATTGGTATACTAAACACCATTAGGTGGTTTAAAATGTTTGGAATAATTGACTTTGATATATGGAAGTGTGAACTAGATATCTATCCTCTAGTATTGTAATCCTTTTGTATGTATTGAATTTAGGTAGAACTAAAATGACTTTCAAATTCTTGAAATGTAGAAAAAGATTATTGTGATAAGTTGATGAAATAACTTTTCTATTGGCTTAAGACAAATTAGGTCTAGGAAAGCCATAATAGTCTCTTTAATGATTTTATCAGTTGAATATTGGTTGCATTCTATTTAACCAAATTAATTGTAGAAATTATGAGGATTGAACTCATGTATTTCTCTAAACTATTGTTAGTTAGGCGATCGCATCAAAATTGAAATTATTTATAAATTGTGAAGAGAATAACATGTTTAGAAGGTAAATATTTAATGTGGTGAGAACTTGTTTTATTTGAAATTAAAGAAAAAAAAAAGCATGTGATTAATGAAAAGCTTAGTTGATTTCTTGTTTTACAAGAATATGTGCTTGTGATATTTTTTGAGGGAGAAATTGAAGGAGAGTGAGATCACATTTTGATTGATTCAAATTATTGCATGATGATTGTATTGTATGTGGAATGGGGGAGATTGTTTGATTTAGGAATTTTGTGTTGGGATGTATAGTTGTATGAGTATTTATTAGTCCTACAGAATGTTGTAATAATTTGAGAGGGTGGTAATTCTCCTTAAAGCAAAATGGTTTAACTTTAGGCTAGAAATTCCCTTGTGATAGTCTAAATCTTATTTAAATTTGACAAGATTCATCACATTTTGAGAAATTTATGGTTTTCATAGTTTTTTGTTGCGTACGTATTAATAGTAAGGGATAAGACATGAAATCAAATGAATTGATTAATTACTAAATAGAAATCATGAGCGATTTCATAGTTGGAAAAAAAATTGACTTAGAGTTATCAAGGTAGATTCAGTAATATAGATACCATATTTGCGTAATTGTGAGATTTGTTCTTGATTAAAAGTCGTTTTCAAAAAGATATCATTAATCTGCTTTCAGATGAAGATCTTCTAATAGATTCATTCATAATTGATTCTCAAGTTAGAGAAGTGACTAATAATGAAGATTATGGAAACAAAAAGGAATGATCTATAATACATAAGTGGGTCAATGAGGATTTTATTTAACCTTAGCTTGCTAGTTTAACAAAAAAAAAAAAAATTGGTACCTTGAACCTCAAATTGTGATTTTTCCTAAAGAGTAAACGTTTAGTAAAAAATAAAAATAAAAAAATACAGATAGATCCTAAATATTTTAATTGCAAGGCTGTCTTATGGAATGAAAAGGGGAATGTTGGATTGAGAATACATAAATCAAGTGGCATGTAAGAGTGAGTTCTATATATAACATCATGTTTTGTTGTGTAATTTCACTAACAATTATATGTGGATGATTTTATGCTTATTGTATGAAAGTTTGATTGTGATATGGGATGGACCTTACATATGGTATCATCACAACAATGATGGTCCATTTATATCTTGGAAATTTCAACATACTACAGAACCAAGAAGATGACACATGTAGGATTCATATAGACTATGGAAAAGAAAAACATGTAGAATATCAAATTAAGTAGATATCATATCAATTACATACAATATTATTTTATAAGGTACTATAAATTGTATGGTTGGTTTTGATATAGAAATATTTGGTATTTTATATTAGAACATGTCTAATATGGCATGGATATATTTTCTACTTGATTAAGAATGGTATGTTTATTTTTCATGGAGTTGCTTCCAATTTAGAAAACATTAAACTATGGATTGGCATGAAGAAAAATAAAATATCAAATATATATACATAAGGTTAACAACTTATTGATAAGAGAATCTAAAATAACTAAGTATCTTATGACCATAGGAAAAACTTCGGGCCAATTTTATCCCAAGAGGGGTAGTATGTAGTGTCCCTTCTTAGTGAGATAGCTTTGATGACACTTAGAGATGGCGATTTTGATATAATGATATAATTTTATGTATGAAAGACTTATGTACATGCTTATATGCTATGACCTGGTTTGGGTCACTTGGTTGTTGTGTGTTTATAATAATATCTATGTTTGCATGCACAAGAATTGATTTTGATTAAGAGCATATTAGTGATGTTTTATCATTTGGTATCCAATTTTGGACATAGGTGATTCAGAATTGAGACACAGATCCATGGATGATCATGGTTAGGTGGAACATATGGTTAATTATGATTTATGGATAACACATTATTTGTATGATTATATGTACGTAATATCGTACTAAGCATGATGTGCCAGGGGACCTGATCATTTTCAAACAAGGATAGATGACTGTGGAAGTCATTTCTTCAAATCCCAAATGACTGTGGAAGTCATGCACCATTCATGGTAAAATGTGGTTAAGTTAATTTCATTATGAAATTCATATGATTCCTTTGATCTATGATATTGTGATGTATGTAGGTCTTCAAACAAGGCCTTACCAATGAACCATCAAATGGGTAAAAGCTCACAATCAGTATCATAAGGAGAAATGTGGAGTTTCAAAGCACAGTAGATGAGAAGCCATGGAAATTAGGGTGCGGAGTCCTAAATCCATGAAATATAAAGACATGGAGTCTTGGATATATGATAAAAGGATTTGGACGCGGATTCCTAAATCCATGAAATATAAAGACGCAGAGTCTTGAATCTATAATGAAATGTTTGGGGCGCAGAGTCCTAAATATTTAAAAAGATCAAGGTGTGGAATCTTGGATCTTTATAGTAGATCAAGGCGCGGAGTCCTCAAGCTACTAAGGCACAAAGATGCATACAATATGGGTGCAGAATCCCTATTATCTGGAAGAAAAATACCACTCATGGGCAGCTCACATATGAATTTCCTTAATAAAATCTCATTCCTAACAATTTTGGAGTGACTTTCTAAAAATAGAAAGTCATGTCTACTATTTCAAGTATGACTTTCCAAAAATAGTAAATCACCTCCAATCAATGGGTAAACAAGTATACTTGAAGGAAAATCACTTAACTTATCTTTAATCAATCCTAATAGTTCAATATTGACTTAATCCTCAATATTATTAGTATTATCATTATCTTTTATGAGACTACAATATTTTATTAAAAGGGAATTACAAATTAGCTTTATCCATTCAATCAATTCACACCTATCTCTTTCATGACTCTCATGGATCTATATAACTCTCTCTATTTTAAATGTTACATTGCACTCTCTTTTATGCACTCATTGAGGAATGGCATATTCCTCTTACACTCCTTAAAGATATGTCATAAAATATTCCTCTTACACTCTCTTTAATGCATATGTTACACTCTCCTTAAATAAGGCATGCATACCTCTCCTTAATCGCATGTTACACTCCTCTAAATGGAATAAAATGCATGCATATTACTCCTCCTTTATGACAAGAATTGGTTTCTCCTCCTATATATGAGTCTCATGTATTCTCACTTGGGGGAGGAAGGGGGATGCCAAGAGTGGAAGAGACTTGAGGAAGGTTGTGAGAGATATGGAGAGCATCCAATTTCTTCCAAAACAAATCTAGATTCCTTACTAATCTACTAAGTGTCTATTGAGGTTGAACATGAGTGGTATTTAGAGGAAGTGAAAACTATCTTCCTGAGTTGCCTTGCATATCTCTCTCTACTGTTGTATTGTTGTACTGGTTGTGAGCTTTTGCAGCTCGGGGGTTCCAGGGGGAGAAGTTCTTCCTGGATATGGTTGGGAGGAAAACCGGGTGGTTCATGATGATTTGGTAAGGATATGGGCATTGGAGCATACTCTTATTGGAGCTGGAGCATACATCCATCCTCTTGGAGTTGTACAAATTCACTGCCAGGTATGTGGGTCAAATTATACTATCCATTTTTTAAAGTTTATTTCATACGAATTTTCTTGCTTAGTTGTTTGCTGAAACTTACATGTATATGAAGTGTTTCACACCAAATGTGAGGAAATTTCGTAATGATTGTTGAAATATTTTCTTGTATAATGTTGAATCGATTGAAAGAAATTCCTAATGGATGAATCTTGTAGGTTGTCATGAATTGGATGAAAATGTTTTAATGGCTTAATTTATGTTCTCTTCCTCTTTTTACAGCTCTAGATAAGTTTTCATACTATGTGTTTGATAGAAGTCATAAATGAGATTGTAGGATTCTTGGGTAGTTGTTGTTTTCAAGAATTGCATTTCTGGGAGTCCCTGTTGCGATTCTGATGCAGGAGCATCGGAATTAGCCAGCAATGTGAAAATCTGTTCACATGTTGTGGCTAAAACAGAGTGAAATTCGTTAACTGTCTGGTCAAATTCAGTATTACTGAGAAGGTTGGACTTCTCAAATTGTTAGTTATTGTAATAAATAAGAGATGGTTTTATTTAGATTAGGGATAAGATTTGTTAATATAGGTGTGTGTGAGAGCTAATAGATAGGAGATTATTGTTAAATTTCTAGATTTAGAATATTGAGTGGTTAGAAGAATTAGCTAATAATAAAGATATTGATAAGACGAGTGAGGGGAGATTCTTGGAGAGTTTTTTTTGGTGTGGAGTGATAGCGCAGAGTGGAGGGGTGTGTATTCTGTGAATTGAATTTTTTTGTTTTACAGAGGTCTATTCTTGTGTAATCAAGCTAAAGGCCGAGACTCTGTTCATATGTAAAACTATTTTTTTTTATGCTGCAATGTATGATGAGTTGTTAAATTGATGTGTTTTCTTTCCTTTGTGTAATTGTTTTGAAATGATAGCAATCTGCACATTTTGTTTTTATCTGTGAAAATTCCTCTGATTAAGGTAAGTCTGGAGTAATTGGATTGTGAGTTGAAACAACTTTTAAGGAAGAAACTGGATGTAAAATGACTTGTGAGAGGATTGATTAATATATATATTGAGTTTGAATTGGCATTGGGTCTGAAAATCTCATTGGATCAGATTGAATGCGTTTCAAATCACATCACACCAGAGAGGCTTCCATATTACATCATATAGCATTGGGAATCGGATGCGATGTATTATAAACCGGTTTAAAGAGAGATCGGGTCCAGATATCTCATCGCAACTTTGGAAAGTAAAAAGCGAAAGTGAAAAAGTGTGATTTGTGATCTTCGATAGCCATCGCATTGGGGTTGTGGAATGGGCGTTAGATAAGTGAAATCTCATTTTTGCGATTTGCGATCAACAGTAAAAGGGCTTGGCCATAGTGATTTGCGAGTATGTTTAAGGTTACGGCAATATATATATATATATATATATATATATATATATATATATATATATATATATATATAGGAAAATGTTATAAAGAGCGTTTTTTTTAAATTATTTAGGCGTTTAATGGTAATAAATAATTATATCGAAATTCTAAAGAGTGAGGTGTATTTTGACCGTTGCAAAGAATTCCGGTTCTATTTTTATAAAGTAGAGTTTATCTAATTGACACCATTGTTGTTGTTGCATCAATTTTTGGTATCAGAGCAAAAGAGATAGGTGTTTGCAGTGAAAATGCTGCCAAGAAGGGGAATTGGTCGAGGAAGACGAGAGCCAAATGCCATTCTGTTGGAAGAAGTGCGGAATTTGCGTGCACAAATGGAGACAATGGAGACAGCCCAAAGAAGAGCGCCTGATGATGGAGCTGAGAGTTCTTCAGAATAATCTGATGTAGATGTGGAAGCAGAAGAAGAAAATGAAAATTCCAAATTTGTCAAGATGTTGACAAAAGTTTCAAGTAAACCTAAGATGGAGATTCCTATGTATGAAGGGAGTTTGAATGTGGAGGAGCTCATGGATTGGATCAGATCCATAGATCAGTACTTTGACTATGAAGAGGTTGAGGAAAATAAGAAGGTGAAGTTTGTCGTCACTAGATTAAAGGGTCATGCAGCCATCTGGTGGGACGAGGTACAGACATCAAGAACGAGGAAAGGGAAATCTAAGATCAAGCAGTGGAAAAAAATGGTAAGTAAACTGAAAGCCAAGTTTTTGCCTAAAGACTATCATTTGAATCTTTTTAAGCAGATGCAAAATCTGAAGCAGAAAGGAATGTCTGTTAAGGAGTACACAAAAGAATTCTACAGGTTAAGTATCAGAACAGGGCATGTAGAAGATGATTTGGAGAAAGTAGCTAGATATGTTAATGGAATAAGGTATGAAATACAAGATGAGATTAGCCTGTTAAGTCTAAAAACTGTTAAGGATGCCTATCAAGCAAGTCTGAAGGCAGAGGAGAAAATATTGAGAAAACAGAGTCAAAGAAACAGAGGAAAGAGCTCAGCGAGAGGTAGAGGATCTGGTAGATCTAGAGGAACACAACATCAACATGAAACAGGAAGTTCAAGTGGCAGATCACCATAGATGGGTGAATATAGTAGAGGAAGATTCGCACCTAGAGGAAGAGGGCGAGGAAGAGATGTTAGATGTTATACTTGTGGAGAATGGGGACACATGTCGAGGGACTGTCCTCATAACAAATCAGCAAGCCAAAGGGGTGAAAATGTGGCTGAGGCAGAGTCAGAACCACCTCGACTTGTAGAAAAAAAGGAACCACCTGAAGAAGGTGAATCATTGCTGCTTAGAAGAACTTTGCTGAGATTAGAAAAGGAAACTGTAGAACTTGCACAAAGGAAGAACTTGTTCAGGACTACATGCAAATCAAAGGGTAAGTGTTGTAAGGTTATAATTGATAGCAGGAGTACTGACAATCTTGTGTCTACAGAGATGGTGGAAAAGCTTGGGTTAACAAGGACAATACATCCTGCACGTTACAAAGTATCTTGGCTTCAGAAGGGTCATAAAGTTATCTTGACAGAGCAGTGTAATGTGGAAATGCAGATCGGCACATACAAAGACGTGATCTTATGTGACATAATTCCCATGGATGTATGTCATGTGTTATTGGGGAGACCATGGAAATTTGATCAGAAGGCAATTCATGATGGGAGAAGGAATACATACACCATAGAAAAGGACGGAATTAAACACACGTTGCTGCCAGTGAAGGATGATGGTGATAAAGGATTGCCTGAGAATAATATTATGTTGATAAGTGGAAAAAAACTACTACAAGAGGTCAATAAAATTGAGGAAGTGCATTTTTCTATCGTAGGGAGGCCAAAGGTAGTTTTAAACTCTATGAATTTAAATGATTTTCCTGAAGAAATTCAATCTGTGTTAAATAATTTCATGGATATCATCGTGGATGAATTACCAAATGAATTACTACTGATTAGAATTATAAGCCATCATATCGACTTAATACCAGGAGAAATTCTACCTAATAAAGCTGCATATACATTAACTTCCCAGGAAAATGAAAAGGTTGCAAGACAAGTTCAGGAGTTGATGGACAAGGGACTGATTCAAGAAAGTTTGAGTCCGTGTGCTGTGCCAACAGTGCTTAGTCCGAAGAAGGGAGGACAATGGCGCATGTGCACTGATTCCAGAGCTATCAACAAAATAACAGTCAGGTATAGATTTCCTTTTCCCAGAATGGATGATTTAATGGAATGTTTAAGTGGATCCAGGTAATTTACAAAGATAGATTTAAAAAGTGGGTATCATCAGATCAGAATTCGGGAAGGCGATGAATGGAAAACGACGTTTAAAACAAATAATGGACTGTATGAGTGGTTAGTGATGCCTTTTTGACTCACTAATTCGCCCAGTACATTCATGAGATTAATGAACGAGGTCTTGAAGGAGTATATAGGTAAATTTGTTGTTGTTTACCTTGATGATATTCTGGTTTTTAGCAAAAGTAAAGAAGAGCATTTGGAACACTTGAAGTTAGTCTTGAAAACTATGCAGAAGGAGAAACTATTAATCAATTTGAAGAAATGTACTTTCATGAAAGAGGAGATGGTATATTTGGGATTTGTGATTTCCAGAGAAGGTTTAAAAATGGATCTGGAGAAGGTACTAGCAATCAGAAACTGGCCTACTCCTAGAAGTGTATTCGAGGTAAGGAGTTTCCATGGACTTGCTAGTTTTTACTAAAAATTTATAAAGGGGTTTAGTCAAGTTTGTGCACCAATCCTTGAGACAATAAAGGAGGTCAATCAGCCATTTTGATGGACAGAGGTAGCTGATAAGAACTTTAATCTGCTGAAAAATAAGATAACAGAAAAGCCAATTCTAGCATTGCCAAATTTCGAGAAAGTCTTTCAAGTGGAAACCGATGCAAGTGGAGAAGCAGTGGGTGTGGTGCTGAGCCAAGAGCAAAGGCCTATAGCATATTTCAATGAGAATTTAAATGATGTGAAAAGGAAATATTCTTCCTATGACAAATAATTTTACGCTATTGTGCAGGTATTAAAAAAATGGAGGCATTACTTGCTGCCAAAGGAATTCATCTTACATTCAGACAATCATGCTTTGTAGTTTATTAATAATCAGAAAAAATTAAATCAGAAGCATGCCAAATGGGTGGAATTTCTACAAAGTTTCACTTTTGTAATAAAGCATAAAAGTGGTAAGTCAAATAAAGTGGCAGATGCGTTGAGCAGGGTAAGTTTTCGTTTACAAGAGTTTAAAGTGCGTGTTGTAGGTTTTGATGAAATGATAGAAATGTACAAGGATGATGAGGATTTTAAAGACATCTACATAACAGTGCAGAATCTGGTGAGCCATAACATAAGTCAATGGATGGATTACCTTATTCAAGGAGGCCTGCTATTTAAAAGCAACAAATTATGTATTCCTAAATGTTCAATGAGGGAGAACATAATTAAAGAAAACCACAGTGGAGGATTGTCTGGCCATTTTGGACAAGATAAAACCTTCGCTCAGGTGAATGCTTTTTATTATTGGCCCAAAATGAAAATTGATGTTAAAAAGTTTGTTGAGAAATGCAGGGTATGTCAATATGCCAAAGGAAAGAGTCAGAATACTAGACTATATCAGCCATTGCCCATACCAGATCGACCATTGGATGCAGTGAGTATGGACTTTGTTCTCGGTTTACCAAAAACTCAGAGAGGAAATGATTCTATTTATGTTGTTGTAGACAGATTTTAAAAAATGGCCCATTTTATTGCTTGTAAGAAGACTAATGATGCAACACACATAGCAAATTTATTATTTTCAGAGATTGTAAGATTGCATGGTTTACCTATAAGCATTGTATTAGATCGAGATACTAAATTTGTAGGGCATTTCTGGAGGACACTTTGGAAGAAACTGGGAACTAAACTCAATTTTAGTTCAGCATACCATCTTCAGACAAATGGGAAAACTGAAGCAGTAAATAGGAGCTTAGGGAATATATTAATAAGTATGGTACATCAGAATCCCAAACAGTGGGATTTGGCATTAGCTCAAGCTGAATTTGCTTACAATGATACACCAAACCGAAGCACTAGAATGAGTCAATTTCAAATTGTCTTTGGAATGCATCCGAGAGGAGTATATGAGCTTAGAGACTTGGGAAAAGAAGAATCCAGGAGTGCAAGTGCTGAAGATTTTGTTGAACAAATGCAGAAGCTATAGGAAGAAGTCAAAGATAAATTGCAGGAAAGAAACAAAATATACAAGCAAAGAGAAGATCTGAAAGGAAGAGAAAAGGAGTTTCAGGTAGGAGATTTGGTCATGACATATTTGAGGAAAGAGAGATTTCCTAAAAAAACTTATAACAAGCTGAAAATGAAGAAGATAGGACCTTGTAAAATTAAAAGGAAATTTTCAGCCAATGCATATGAAATTGAGTTGCCAGAAGGAATCAGAATATCCCCCATTTTTAATGTTGCAGACTTATATCCATTCAGAGAGGCAGAGACCGAATTGCAGAATGAAGTTACAGGTGATGGAGTTCAAACTGTAAACTGGGAGGAACAGGTACCAAAAGCATCTAAAAAGGAAGTTGAAGATATCTTGGATCAAAGAATATCCAAGAAAACTCGAGGGAAGACATATTTCCAGTATCTTGTCAAGTGGAAGGAGTAGCCAATGGAAGATTCTAGTTGGTTGACAGCAGCTGAATTACAGAGATACGGAATCAACTGAGAAAATATGAAGGACAAATTTTTTCTTCCCCGAGAGTCTGATGCAGGAGCATTGGAATTAGCCAGCAATGTGAAAATTTGTTCACATGTTGTGGCTAAAATAGAGTGAAATTCGTTAACTGTCTGGTCAAATTCAGTATTACTGAGAAGGTTGGACTTCTCAAATTGTTGGTTATTATAATAAATAAGACATGGTTTTATTTAGATTAGGGATAAGATTTGTTAATATAGTTGTGTGCGAGAGCTAATAGATAGGAGATTATTGTTAAATTTCCAAATTTAGAAGATTGAGTGGTTAGAAGAATTAGCTAATAATAAAGATATTGATAAGACGAGTGAGGGGAGATTCTTTGAGAGTTTGTTTTGGTGTGGAGTGATAGCGCAGAGTGGAGGGGTGTGTATTGTGTGAATTGAATTTTTTTGTTTGACAGAGGTCTATTCTTGTGTAATTAAGCTAAAGGTCGAGACTCTGTTCATATATAAAACTAATGTTTTTATGCTGCAATGTATGATGAGTTGTTAAATTGATGCGTTTGCTTTCCTTTGTGTAATTGTTTTGAAATGATAGCAATCTGCGCATTTTTTTTTTATCTGTGAAAATTCCTCGGATTAAGGTAAGTCTGGAGTAATTGGATTGTGAGTTGAAACAACTTTTAAAGCAAAAACTAGATGTAAAATGACTTGTGAGCGGATTGATTAATATATATATTGAGTTTGAATTGGCATCGGGTCTAAAAATCTCATTGGATCGGATTGAATGCATTTCAAATCGCATCACACCGGAGAGGCGTCCATATTACATCATATAGCATTGGGAATCGGACGCGATGTATTATAAACCGGTTTAAAGAGAGATCGGGTCCGGATATCGCATCGCAACTTTGGAAAGTAAAAAGCGAAAGTGAAAAATTGCGATTTGTGATCTCCAACAGCCATCGCATCGGCGTTGTAGAACGGGCGTTAGATAAGTGAAATATCATTTTTGCGATTTGCGATCTCCAACAGCCATCGCATCGGCGTTGTAGAACGGGTGTTAGATAAGTGAAATATCATTTTTGCGATTTGCGATCAACAGTAAAAGGGCTTGGCCATAGTGATTTGCGCGTATGTTTAAGGTTATGGCAATATATATATATATATATATATATATATATATATATATATATATATATATATATATATATATATATATATATATATATATATATATATAGATATATATATAGATATATATATATATATATAGGAGAATGTTATAAAGAGCGCTATTTTTAAATGATTTAGGCGTTTAATGGTAATAAAGAATTATATCGAAATTCTAAAGAGTGAGGTGTATTTTGACCGTTGCAAAGAATTCCGGTTCTGTTTTTATAAAGGAGAGTTTATCTGATTGACACCATTGCTGCTGCTACGTTAGATTCAGCTCCACTACAGGGGGTATCCGTAACAACAGGCCATTTTACCCCAACTATGATTTCAAAAATCAAGGTTTCGGACATCGATTCCCAAATCTGCTCTGTTTTGCAGATTTGCTATTGCCTGTAGAACCGCCTATTGTTTTGTTTTGCTGTTTGGTTCCTTTTATATTGGAACTGCCTGATAATTTATAGTGATGAATCTGATATAGGCTAACCACTTGGAAATGGTTTTTAAAGTATAAATGGTTAATAATTTGAAAATTTAAATAACCTTACGGAAACTTGTTTTATGACTGCCAACTATTTTTCAAAATTCCTCAATGGCTATACCTTACAATATTGTGAGCTATGTTTGAAATTTCTAAATATTTATATTCATTGGTATAGATTCAACAATGAATATGGTTGATAGTCTACAAATATCTTAAGTTCAATTATTGACACTACTTACAAAAAAAAAATGAAGCCATGTAACTTTGGATTCATGTTAGCTAATTGTTGTGAAAACACCTTAAAGAGATAATGGTTGTAAGTGTTTGACAAAATGCCTCAATGGCTGTACATTCCATACTTGTAAATTGGTTTTCATAATGTTCAATGGTTGCATCTAATTACGTTTATGAACTGTCCATAAAACAAAAGGCTTAAGTTAATTTAAGATTTGCAATCAAGGTATTTCTAGTGTAATAACTCATTGAGTTAAAGGGTCTTGCTGAAAAGTCAAAATTGCAGTAAGTAATTTTTTTGCAATATCAGCTCACATATGAATTCCTAATTATGGGATGCCAACTCTATATAATTTAAATTATCCTTTTAAGAAAATAATTCATAAGCATGTTATTAGTCATTCTTGAACACATTTAATTACAACAGAATTAACAATTAGCTTATTGTAAATTGTGGTTCATAAAGGTTGACATTTATTCATCCAACTAAACAATTTATATTTTAAAGGTGATTTTAGTCTTGAGAAGCAAGTATTATGCTTGTATTTTTTTGGATCTTGATAGACCTTGAACTTGGTAGCTTTGAAGATAAGTTGATAGAATTTAGGGTGTAGTGTAAAGGACACCAATAACTTCTATATAAAATAATAATAATAATAATAATAATAAAATAAAATAAAATAAAGAATAATAACAATAAATAAATTAATTAATTAAAAAATAAAAATAAAAATAAAAAATCAAATATCACATTTTCATTTAATATAATATTTCTCGATAATAATTATGGTAGGTAAGGTGGGACCTTACATGTTGGCATGGGACACATACAACTTGAATTGGTTTTCACATTTTTTGAATATCCCTTACTGCATTAATTTTGCTGATATTGACTAGGTTATCAAAACTTGTATGCCCCAATCACATGTGCCATAACCAACTTTCATCTGTTTGACTTAAGCAACATTTATCTTCTTGGATTCTATTGATAATATAAACATTATAAGGTGTTGTTACTCCTTTCACCACAAGTTCTCCCGAGGATGAGTCTCTTATTTCACAATTTTTTGTACTAAAGACAACATTATGTCCTTGGTCACAAATCTAGCAAACACTTAAGAGATTGTGTTTGAACCCTTCTACCAGCAAGGTATTTTGACCCTTTCCTAGTCCATGGAAAAGTGTAGCAATTCCTTTTCCAGTGATTTTAGCGGATCCACTTCCAAATGATACATTTCCATTTTTCTTGTTTAATGAGATGAAATTCTTTTGGTCAACTATCATATGTCTTGAGCATCCACTATCCACGAACCAATCATTTTATTCACTATGAGCACATAGAGCTAGGCCACATTTATTAGTTTCGAGATTTATGTTTTTAGCTTTCTCCCTTTTGAGAGCGAAATTTTGTTCATTATGATCATAATTATCACATAATCAACAAGACGAATCAAACTTAGCCAAAGGATCAAAGGAATTGTAAGTCTCGATTTTCCCTTACTCTCTAGGACCATGTAGTTGGTTTGTTTGATCATTTAATCTTGGTGCTTCATTCTTATGAGCCTTGCAATGCTTAGCTTGGTGCCCAAAGTTTTTACAATTGTAACAATGCCCAAGAAATATAGTTTGATACATGTTGTAGTATCCATAGCTTGAACCAACATTCTTCCTTGGAGTTTCTCTTTCTTCAATTCTTGGTTTTGAGATGGGACTTTACTCCTGACGAGATGACTTTTATTCTTTTGGATGGAAAGAGAGTATATCAACATAACTTCTGGCATTATTCTTTGTACTTGATGATTCTCCTTTGAAACTAATTCCAGACTTGTCATGTTGAGGATTTTGAGTATTAAGAATGTTGTCAAGAGCTAGAGAGCTTTTACAACTCCTTTTAACTTACTCTAATTCCTTTCTTAGAGATATTATTTCAGCTTCACGTTTTTCACAGATATCATCCTTCTCTTTTAGCTTAATGTTCAAGAAATATTCCCTTATTTTTGCTTCCTCTCTTTCTATTTTGAGAGAAATTATCTCCTTTTGTAGATTCTCATTTTATTCAATGGTACTCATTAGCAAACTATCCATGTTTCTTTCATCCTATAATTTTGAGTTGTCATCATTTTTAAATGTCGTGAATAACGCTTCTTTGCTTCCAACATAATCAGTTTCCTCATCTGATTCATCATCATTTTCTTTGTAATGACGCAAATTTCTAGTTGATTTCTTTTTTATGGCTACAAGTTAATCTTCCTTAGACTCATATTGCTTGAAGAATAAGTTCTTCTTATTAAACACTTTCCTTTTGTACATCATTCTTCTAGAGTCCTTTTCATCATCACTATCATGTTTATGAGTTCATTTTGCAGCATAATGACCTATTCTTCCACAATTGAAACAAATAAAGGGTACTTACCTTTTAGCTTAGATCCCCTTTTTAGTCTTCATACAAATTGAGCTAACTCTTGTTTAGTGTCAGATTCATTGTTGTTGCAATTCCTTCCTTTTCATTCTTTTGTAGATCTTGAGGCTTTGAAAGATGCTTCTTTGAAATTTGGGCTTCCTTTGCTCATCTCATAGGCAATAAGAATTCCATGAAGTTCATACATCTTGAGAGCATCTAGGTCCTTCATTTCTTCTATGGCACTTACTTTGGAGTCAAATCTGTCAGGAAGCGATCTCAGGATTTTTTGAACAATGGTGCTTTCTTCAATATTTTCTCCTAGTCCTTTAAGAGATTTAACTACTACAGCTACTCAGAGGATGTATGATGCAATATCTTCTTCACCATCCATTTTCAAACTCTCGAATTTTCATCTATAGGTTTGAAGCTTTTCCTTCTTATCTTTAGAGTCCCCATCATATAGAGAAACCAACTTATCCCACACTTCTTTGGCTGAGTCACAATCCATGAATTTCGTAAATTCAGAATCGATAATTCCACTAGTGATGGAATTTAAAGCTTTGGAATTAGAAATGTAGGCTCTTCTTTCATCTTGATCAGTTGGAAGACTAGCGGGAGCTTTGTACCCATCCAAAATAGAGTTCCATACTGTTAGAGTCGGTCCTTGCAGCCCTCCGTCAGTGATCATTTCGTCTTTTGCATATTTATTATTAGGTGTCTCGCTTGTTCCACTTCGTTGCATTTCACTAGGATCATGCCATGAACTGACGAGGGGGTCTGTCGTCCTATGTTTCCTCATGTTTATACCTGCAGCGCTATTTTAAAAATATTTCCTCGAAAAATTATTCATAGTCCTTGACATTATATATATGGTCATTAAAAATGTCAATAAGTGTCCTAGGTCTTGGTGTCTAGGGTTTTTGAGTCATTTATATACTAGTCATAAAACCTGCAAGGTGAGGAAAGTCCAGTACTTGTGATTTCTATTTTTATTATCATCAGCATTTAAAAAAAATATATTTCTAGTCCAAAACTCTGTTTTGGAACTAGAAATTTGTCATTATCATTTTGTAATAAATTGTAATTGTTCCGCCATGAAAACATTGTCAAAAGCAGACCCCTGGTCTTTTCTCTAGCCAAGATAGCCATATCCCTGCAAGAAGACAGCAAAATCATTAGTATCGACCTCAAAGAAGCCAAAGCAAGTTTGTATTTGAAGAAGCCAAAGTGAAAATTACAAAAACATTTGTAATATGGGTTTGAAATTAGATTTGAAATAAAATCTGATTGTGAAGATATTTGTGAAATGTATAAAGGCCAAACAAGTTCATTTGAACCGATTTCATTGCTCCCAAATCGTGTTTGCAAAGTTGAGGGCCAATTTCAGACTTTTGAAGGGCGTAGACAGAGTTTTAGGGCTGCGCGACCCACGTTGAGGGAGAGCGACCCACCTGGGCTGCGCGACCCACGCAGAGTCAGTTCAGCACTGTGGGTTTGCAGGTGCGCGACCCACCTGGGCTGCGCGACCCACGCAGAGCCTGCGCGACCCACGCAGACACAGAGTTTTGGAATTCAGTTTGCGCGCCCGGATTGGCTTGGAATCGACTCAAGCTACCATCAAAAAGGTTTCTATCCATTATTTGATATTTTTCAACACATTTGTGGCATCATGGGTGGTTTCCAATATTCAAATGGAGGTTTTAAAATCCCACAGTCATAATATCATTGTTTTTAGGGTTTGAAATGCAAATGAATGGTGGAAAGAACGTGTTTGTTATCTTAAGATAGTGATATGGTCAGCCTTCCATATAACATCAAAATCAATTTTCTCTCATACCCATTATACCACTGCAACCATTGCTATTGTTATACCATATTTAAACCCTTTGAGTCACATTGCCCATGTTTGTAATGGGTCACATTGCCCAATGTAAAAATATGCTCATGTCTTTGTTTCAAATGGCCCATTGAAACCTTTATGGTCATTACTCATAGACAAACATATTACTATTAATGCCATGCTCTCCTTTGACTAGATGTGTTCAAACTTTTGAAGGTTGCCTGCTTCTATTTGGTCAAAATTTCATTTGCATTCAAAACAGAGATGGTGCCTTTTTCAGTCCATTTAAAGCTGAGATTTTATCCATAATTTGATTCCTTGATAGTGCTTTGACGATGGGAATATTGGTTGAGTGTGAAACATACATCCTAATTTTGCTTTCACGGCATTCATATTAGTGTACACATTGCCAAAAACTTGATCAGAGATATGTCAGAGACAGAGTCAGAATATGAGCCAGGGTCAGGCAGTGATTCGGTGGCTGAAGGTAATGTGCCACGGGGTTCCCGCAGAGAAAATAGAAGTGGTGATCATCGCAGAGAGGAGCCTACTTCTTTGGCTCGGTTGCGGGCATGTCCATTAGCTATGGATTGTTTTCGATTCTTGTCATGTTTCAGATTTTGTGAGATGGTTGTACAAACCCGACCTCATCGTGAATTAGCACGTCTGTTTGTTCTTCATTTACGGGGTGATCGGGTAAACCTTGCTGGGGTTGATTTCATTGTATCACCTTTGACTATTGCTCAAGCCATTGGCATACCGAACATAGGCGAGGAATGGAGCAAGGGTAAGCAGTTAGAGAAATTTCACTATGAGCCATACATTAAAACTGGATATGTGGCCTACTTGAGCAGAGTTTTTCCATTCAGATTCTTGAGAGATGAGTATGCACCACTCATGAGGCTCATCATTCAGTATTTTAGTTGTGAGGGCAGGTATTCTCGTCTTTTCTCATATCATGTTCGTTTGCTGATGCACTTCACAAGGGTGCGTATGATGAATATTCCTTATTTCATATACCGCAACATAGAGAAGATGGTTACATTTGTGCAGAAGAAGACGAGCCCAGTCCAGCAGTACAGGAGTATATATCATTTCGCTTTGATCAAAATCTTGGTGTCACATCAGTTGGCAGAGCAGGGCATCACTTGGGAGGATTTCATTTCTAGAGACTTTTTCAGAGTGCCACAGCAGCCTCCCGAGGCAGTTCATGATGCAGGAGAGCCCTCACACCAGCCGGACATGCTTGAGGTTGAGCATATCATTACTCCTTTGGTTCAAACATATCAGCGAGGCCACAGGGCCTTATTTGCAGCGACACGGCGGGTACTATCTCCACGAGAGGTGGAAGGGGTCCTGCCGACTTCATCGACACGGCGAGTATTATCTCCACGTGATGTGGAAAGGGTCTCGCTTTCTTCTCCAGTGCAGGTACAGGTGCAAGACAGGGGCAAGAGGCCCATGCATGATGAGGGCCCATCAGGAGGCCGGGACACCGATATGACAGTCATTGATGTTGATACGGGCTCTCCTAGCTCGAAGCTGAGGGAAGTCATCCAGGAGCAAAGGGCCGAGAATGACCAGCTGAAAGACCAATTGCAGAAGGCTCAGTGGGTGATTAACTATTTGGAGCAGCGCAACAAACAACTCGAGGATGAGCTCACATTTTATGAGGTGCGCCAAATCCGTGAGGACAGGCAGTGGAATCGAAAGAGGCCCGGTGACATGACACCAGCTGACAGAGATACTGTACTCACGCGGGTAAATATACATCTGGAGAAGCTGTTGGCGAAGGCCAATCGAGACAAAGACTTTCTTCGCCACATGAAAGGCCATTACTGGGCTCGCATGCATGTTTGCAAAGCGAGGATGAGGATCATGAAGAGGAGGTTGCGCAAGGCACTTCGACGGCGGAAAAGGCATAATCCACTTCGGATTTTGGCCGAGGCTTCATTGACTGGGCAAGACACATGATGGAGGATCTCCGCTCCGAATTTGGGCAAATTCGGAGAAAATTTTGTCATTTCCAAATTTTTGGTCTAAAAAAACAGGTTTTGCAGCTACGTGGGTCGCGCGCTCATGCGCTCGCATTTTTTTGAGACACTTGCTGGTTGAGATTTTTACATTTTTGGATTTTTCATGGTTAATTATGCATCCTCTGAAGTCAACTTAGCATTTCAACAAAATCTGGATGGTCAAACAGCTCAAAAACACCATGAAAACCACCTTGCTGCCACCTTTTGCACCAGCAGGAAGTACCTCTGGGAGAATGAGGGTTTGGAGGGTCAAATCAACTCCAAATTCAGAAATTCCACTTGGGTTGGAAAGTAGACATCCAGGGCTTTCCAACGAGCTATCATGAGCTCAATTTGGATGTCAGGAGCTACCTCAAAATCAGCCTGGAACATGAGCGACCCACGCAGTTCAGGAGCGACCCACCTAGAGATTTTTTTTTGAGTTTTCAGCTGCCAGCTCAGTATTTCGCCTATTTTGGACCAGTTTTGCCTATGGATAGAATTCTTGGTTTTTTATGATGTAAATTCATGTTTGGCATGTAACTTTTTCTTGTTTTATCTCTTCTAGAAGATTCACTCTCAAATGAGTAAAAAATCATGTAATGGATCAGTTTCCACTCTTTTAGAGGCAAGTTGTTAGCTGCCTAGATTGTAGTTCCATGATTAGAATTGGTTGAAATTGATCCCTGAAGAGGGAATTCGACCCCTAGAGGTGAGGAAAGGTGTTAGAGTGATCTATATATTGTAATTTCTCAATCATTTTCAGAGGTGGGAGAGGTTGGACTCTTGGGATACTTTTGATACTATTGTACATACTTTTCATATTTTGGCTAAGGAAAGATCAGGGGTTTTGCGGCACTTGTTGGGATCCTTGTGGTGTTCTATTCTTGATGATGTTTCTCCTTCGTTTACTGTAAGTTTCTTCATGTTTAATGTTTCCATCCTTTCATTATGCTTCTGAACTAAATTGAATGAGTGAAATAAGGTTGAATCCATTGTTTACAGTGCTTAGCCTTTGAATTCGGTTAGTTCTATATGTTTTCAGCTGTTTGGAGAGGATCCAAGTTCTTCTTTGCCCTCTTCAGCTCCTCGTCGGTCTAATATATCCATAAATCCAATTTAAAGCATCAAGATCATCACCTACCTCGCCCCATCTTGAACTCTGCAAAGGTCTGACCTTATCCCCGGACCCAAAACTTGTTTTCCCATTACTCCAGCGAAAACCCAAAAAACCAAAAATCAAACATACATATCTCTTTACTAGCCTAAAATCAGTTCTTATTGTAAGTCATCTCGCATCCTATTGCTTATTTTCTCGAGATTGACGAAGAGAGCCCTCTCCTGTCCTCGTAGGGCTAGCTACGAGGCTGAGCGTGGTTTGATGTAGCCTTGAGTTTTACTTTATTTCAGCCTGAGGTAGATTTGAGTGCTAACATAGTGGCGACCATACTGGGGAGATCTCAATGGTTTGCTTGTTGATGTGTTTGTTCCACGAGTCTTAGACGGAGTCTGAAGTCACGCCAGGTAGCTTTCGAAACGCTTTTGTTATGCATAAGCGGAAGTAGATAAACGCTGCTTCAGTCGATCTCCGGTAAGCTTGTGTGTTGAGTACTTGATTTGTAAATCACCCCAGTATACTTATTCGTTCTAGACCTTTTGGATGATTGAGTCTAGAAGTCGAAAGGCTGAAAATAATTGATTGTGTTCCTTGTAATTTTTGTTTTCCGAGAAGATTAATACACTGGCTTCAAGAAGAAACACTAGGGCGAATCCTGACCCTGATCCACCAACAATATTCGAAAATCCGAATCTGATTCCAAGGACCCTTAGAAAACAAGGGAGCCAAGAGAGTTCTGAAAGAGAAAGCCAATTGAGTTTTGAGAGTTCCAGAGTGCTTACCCGATCTGCATCCTGTCCTGTCAAAGTCATATATGTTGATGAAATCCCCTTTGATGCACGGTTTGAAACATCCTTGTTTGTGAATTTTTCCGAAACTGAATTGTCAAGATTAGTCCCAGATCCATTGTTTACTGAAGATTTGCAATATAGATTTGTTTCACAATACTTGGATAGACAGCTGCAAAGTTCTATTGAGGACACTGACACTTTTGAATTTACTGAATCTGCTTCACAAGTTCTTGACCCATCTGAAATTGCATCAAGTTCACGGATCCCTACTGAACCTCCTTTTGTCCCTACCATTCCGGTTCAGCCTGAGTTTTCTGATCAGCAATCAATAGTAATTTCTCCGTTTCCATTGAATACATCTCGTAGACCTACTGCTCCTACTCCTCCTGTATCTCCTCGACAACAGATTGTTTTCAATCCACCAAGAGCTATGGCTGCTCATTTTGCACCTCTTGTGTTACCCCAGCAGTTGAATGATATGCCCGCAGACTATCAGAGTAAGATCCCGACATTTGATGGCACTCCACAGAGTCTTCCTGCACAACAGCATGTAGACAATATGGCAGATTTCTTTGATCGTTTCGAGATTGATGAAGAAAATGTAACTATGAGGCTTTTTGTGCAAACCTTTGGAGGAGAGGTACGGAAATGGTTCAGAGCCTTGCCACAAAGAAGCATCGATACATTGGCAGAAATTCAGAGGCAGTTTTTAGACCGATGGGAGATGAAAAAGGATCCGCTGCAGATTACTTCAGAATATACAAACCTCAAACGTAATCCTGGTGAGTCTGTTCAGGATTATATCATTAGATTCAATACGGTGTATAATGCTATTCCAGATGATTTGAGACCGTCCAAAAAGTCTGCTCTCCTTAAATTCCCGGATGGCTTTGATCCGGAGATGGCTTATTCCCTTCGTGATAGAGATCCACCTACTTTAGAAGATATGCAGAAGGTCGTTGTTAGTGTTGAGGCAAATCTGAATGATAAAAGAGCACGGTTGAAAGCAGAGAAAAGAGTGACAATAAAGGAAGAGCCTTCTACATATATATCAGAACAGCACTTAGCTCGTGAGTTGGAAAAGGCTTTAAGAAGAATAAATCTTGACAAGGCAGAAACACAGTTTCGAAATCCAAATTTCCGTGGCCAGCAGCAACCACAATTCAGAATTAAGCAGCGTGAACAAAGAGCTCAAGAGCCAGCAGCCCAACAGCAAGTTAAGACTCCACTTTTGCAGAATTTTGTGAGTCATGATTCCGATGATGATGATGATGTGTCGGGTGAGAAAAATCATTTCTTCACTCCTGATGATTTGCCTATTTATATTACTGAGGAAGAGGAGTATGGTGAAAGTTCAGTTGTTCATAAAGATGAGGATTTTATCCTAACAAATGATGCTGATTTAGAAGAAGAGTCAGATGAATACCAAAGAGGATATTTGAATGCATTGACTGCTCAGCAGAAACAGTATTCATTGAGAAATCGAGATGTGCCTATAAATCCCATTCAGAAAAGAAAGGAAGCTTCAGCACCGAAGACAGATTCACCAATACCACAGAAAAGAGCGAAAGAGACAATTGACCCCGCAGCAAGTAAAGTATCATCAGTTGAGAAGGTAAATCAGTCAAGTATAGTGAACGACAAGGCTGAAAGGAAGGAAATTCCAGTTAAAGAGGTCTAGAAGGTTTCAGCATTTAGCTTGGAAAATGAAATTTCCAAACTGAAATATCCATTCCTTTGACGGAGATTATGAAGAACAGCAGTTACCGTAGTCAAGTCACCAAAATTCTGAACTTTGATCCAATGATTGACACGGTAAATGTTGAGGATGATCAGCCGGAATTTATTTTTGGGCATGCATTAAATGGTGAGTCTCCTGACAGTAATGTTCCTCCTTTTTACATCAGTTTGAGGTTGCATGAATATATATTGCATAATGCTATGCTCGATTCGGGTGCTTCACACAATTTGATGCCAAAGGAAATCATGGAAAAGTTGGGATTAGACATTACAAGAGAGTATCATGATTTGTATTCATTTGATTCCAGCCGGGTAAAGTGTATAGGACTCATCAAAGATTTGGTGGTAAGTTTGGATCAAATTCCAGCGAAGAATGTTTTGATGGATGTGGTGGTTGCTGACATTCCTCCACGTTTGGGATGCTTCTTGCAAGATCTTGGGGGGCAAAGTTGAAAGGTACACTTCAATTAGATTTCTCTTATGCTACAATTCCAGTCTTCGGTCAAATGAGAAAGTTGTATCGTGAGCAGAAGATGAAATACATGATAACTAGCAAAGAGAAGCCTGTCAATCATCCTGTGAACTATGTACATACTGATTTAGAGTCGTTTGTGTTGTTTGCTGATAGTTTTAATGACGTAGAAAGTCAATTAGTTCAGGCAGAAGACATACCAGAAATAAATGAGAATTTTAGAGAAGTTTTGCAAAAAGAAAGAAGAGAAAAACAAGTTGTTTTGGAGCAATCAGCTGAAGACAATGGGCAGCAAACAGGAAAATCAGAGCCGACACAGTTTCAGCATTTAGAGGACGATGAAGATGGTCTTTGGACCATGGATTTTGATGGTGCAGTGGGCAGCGATGGTGTTGGGATTGGTGTGTGGATTCGAAGTCCATTTTCCGCTCCTGATGAAGTTCCGAGCAATGTGAGAGTGTGTTCTTACAAGCTTGCATTCGATTGTTCTAATAATGAAGCGGAATACGAGGCTCTTATTGCTGGCCTTAAGATTCTCAAGAAGCTGAATGCGAAAAGGATTGCGGTATATGGTGATTCAGAATTAGTGATAAAGCAAGTTAAAGGTGAGTTTCGGGCTAAGCATCCTCGCATGAGGGCTTACCGAAATGCAGTTTTGGATATTCTGAAGTTATTTTCTGATTATACTTTAACATGTGTGCCCCGCATACAAAATGGTGTTGCTGATGGACTTGCTAAGGCAGCAAGTAATCTTAAGATTCCAATGAATTCCAGCAACAAGTTTGAGATACATGTGAAACACCGACCCACCGTTCCAGACAATCAGCGATGTTGGCAAGTTTTTGAGGATGATGAGGAGATTAGTGACTTTCTGCAGAATAAGGGTAAGTTTAAAGATACCTCCATAGATACAGAATTTGATGATGGTATTGATGACATACAGATAAATCAAATGGATGTGCTGCAACTGAAGGATAACATCATTCCTAAGGTATTGATTCCTTTGGAAGAGTTGTTTGATCAAGATGATGTAGCTCGTAAGCCTACATTGAGGCCAACAGAGAAAGGTGTCGAAGAGGTAAATATTGGAACAGCTGAGAATCCCAAGATGGTGAAATTGTCAAAGTCATTGTCACCAAAGGTAAGAGCAGAATACGTAAAATTGTTATCTTCATTTTCTGATGTGTTTGCGTGGGATTATTTAGATCTTAAAACATATGATACCAATATCATCCAGCATACTATTCCCATCAAACCAAATCAGAAGCCTTTTCGTCAAAAGTTGAGGAGGATCAATCCAAAGCTGCTGCCATCAATCGAAAAAGAGGTAAATAGGTTGTATAAGTCGGGAATTATTGTACCTATTCGTTTTTCAGATTGGATATCAAACTTGGTGCCCGTGAGAAAGAAGACAGGTGAGATCCGTTTATGTATTGACTTCAGAAATCTGAATAAGGTATCATTAAAGGATAATTATCCGCTGCCAAAGATGGATCACATATTGCAGCGAGTAGTTGGAGCATCAAGGATGTCACTACTCGACGGATACTCAGGTTATAATCAGATTTTAGTGCAGGAAGATGATCGTGACAAAACTGCGTTCACCACTCCTTGGGGAACATTTCATTACGCAAAGATGCCGTTCGGTTTAAAGAATGCAGGCGCTACCTTTCAGCGTGCAATGGACATGGCTTTTGCCAATGAGAAAGATGTGTTTTTGGTTGTTTACCTTGATGATCTAACTGTATTTTCTAATTCTGATGAGGAACACTTATATCATCTAAAAATTGTTTTCCAGAAGTGCGGAAAATATGGCATTTCGCTGAATCCAAAGAAGAGCCTTTTCGCCATGGATGAAGGAAAGCTCCTTGGCCACATCATCTCGAAAGATGGCATTCGAGTTGATCCTGCACGTGTTGAAGCCATTCAGCAGATTGAACAGCCCCGGAACAAGAAAGAGATACAATCATTTAATGGTAAAATGAATTTTCTGCGTCGTTTCATTCCCAATCTTGCAGAACACCTTAGAGAAATCACGAACATGCTGAAAAAGGACAGTCAGGTAAAATGGACAGAAGAGGCAGTGAAGTCATTTAATTTGGTAAAGATAGCTCTTTCTTCAGCCCCTATTTTAATCAGCCCCGATTACACACAAGACTTCATTTTATTTTCTTTCGCTTCTGAGCACACATTAGCAGCTGTTTTGATGCAAAAAAGGGATGGAGTGGAGAAGCCCATCGCTTTTTTCAGTCGGATTATTAGAGATGGAGCATTGAAATATAATATCATTGAGAAACAAGCACTTGCGCTTGTAAAGGCTTTGAAGGATTTCCGTGTGTACATATTGCATTCCCATATTACAGCATATGTTCCTAACGCAGCAGTTAAAGATGTTTTGGTACAGGCAGATCCAGAAGGAAGAAGAGGTAAGTGGATTGTTGCATTGTTAGAGTACGATGTGGAGATTAAACCGACCAAGCTGATCAAAGGACAAGGACTCGCCAAGCTCATGGCTGAAACAAATCTGCATGCTCTAGACATAAATTTGATTGCTGCCATGTCTGATGAAGATGAGGAAAGTACGTCAGTTCAGGTATTCGATATTTTTGTTTCTTCTCCTTGGTATGCTGACATTTTATATGTGCTTCAGAATTTGTCTACACCGCCTGGTATGCCTCGAAATAAGAGTAGAACATTGAAGTTAAGAGCTGCTAAATTCTGCATTGTATTGGAAAGACCCTGGGGTATGTTGTTGAATTGTTTGGTAGAAGAGGAAGCTCAAAGAGTTTTGGAGGATTTTCACAAAGGTGACTGTGGAGGTCATTTGTTTTGGAAGACCACAGCGAATAAGATTCTAAGGGCGGGGTATTATTGGCCTTCTTTGTTTTCTGATGTGTTCAAGGCTGTTAAAAATTGTCATGAGTGTCAAATATTCGAAGGGAAGCAGAAACTATAGCCTTTGCCTCTAAAACCAATCGAAGTTAATGCACCATTCCAGCAGTGGGGATTGGATTTTATCGGAGAAATCCACCCAGCATCTTCCGGACAGCATAGATGGATCTTGACAGCTACAGACTACTTCACAAAGTGGATTGAGGCGATTCCCACTCGACAGGCCACTGATGCAGTAATTATCTCTTTCCTTGAAAACAATATTTTGTCACGCTTTGGGTGTCCTAGTAAAATAATCACAGATAATGCAGCAGCTTTTAAGTCTAAGAGGATGGTTGATTTTTGTTTTAAGTACAATATTGCCTTGGGACATTCAACCGCATACCATCCGCAAGGGAATGGCTTGGCGGAATCTTCAAACAAATCCTTGGTGAATATCATTAAGAAATTGCTGGAAATCAACAAGAAGGCTTGGCACAAAAAGTTGGTGAATGCATTATGGGCTGATAGGGTAAGTCAGAAAAGGTCTATTGGTATGTCTCCTTTCGAGTTGGTGTATGGGACGGATACAGTTTTTCCTACTTCACTTGCTGTCCCGGTGGTCAAATTGCTTCAAGAAGCGGGAAGTGAAGAGGATCCTATGCAGCGGAGGATTAATGAGATGATTCATTTACAGCAGACACGAGAGGAGGTATTTCAAAATAATTTCAAGTTGCAGGAGCGCATTAAGAAGATCTACGACAGAAAGGCAAAATCAGATAAGTTTCAGTTGGATGAAGTAGTTTTGAAATGGGATGCTCGGAATGAGGATAAGGGAAAGCATGGCAAATTTGAGAATTTGTTGAAGGGACCGTTTAAGATTGCAGCGTATCGGGGGCAGAATGCATTTCTTCTCAAAGAAATGAATGGAGATGATTGTCCTGGTGGACCGATCAATGGTCGGTTGCTGAAGCGCTATTATTTCTGAGTACTTGCTGCTGATCTCATTGTCATTGTATGTATCATTTTACTTTTGTTTCATTGCAAGTGTGCACTGATCTCTCATTTTCAGTCTGGGGCCCGGAGCGAAGGCTATAATTCTGGAAATAGAGGTTGGTTGGTTTGAGATTGTAAAGTTAAGTTTTATCAGTCTTCTTGTTTAAAGTCATGTCAGTTTGAGTCTAGTCAGTTTTCGTCAAATTGCAGTCTATCATTAGTCAAATCTGCAGTCAATAAAATTGTCCAAAGTTTGTCTTGTCAGTTGAAATAATGATTCCATCGCCCAATGGATGAGAGGCACTGTCTGACTCCCCCAGAGATTTGTTGTTCTTGGCATCTCCATGGAGCCACCATCCCCATTGGAGCCAATGTTAGAGTCGGTCCTTCCAGCCCTCCGTCAGTGATCATTTCGTCTTTTGCATATTTATTATTAGGTGTCTCGCTTGTTCCACTTCGTTGCATTTCACTAGGATGATGCCATGAACTGACGAGGGGGTCTGTCGTCCTATGTTTCCTCATGTTTATACCTGCAGCGCTATTTTAAAAATATTTCCTCAAAAAATTATTCATAGTCCTTGACATTATATATATGGTCATTAAAAATGTCAATAAGTGTCCTAGGTCTTGGTGTCTAGGGTTTTTGAGTCATTTATATACTAGTCATAAAGCCTGCAAGGTGAGGAAAGTCCAGTACTTGTGATTTCTATTTTTATTATCATCGGCATTTAAAAAAAAAATATATTTCTAGTCCAAAACTCTGTTTTGGAACTAGAAATTTGTCATTATCATTTTGCAATAAATTGTAATTGTTCCGCCATGAAGACATTGTCAAAAGCAGACCCCTGGTCTTTTCTCTAGCCAAGATAGTCATATCCCTGCAAGAAGACAGCAAAATCATTAGTATCGACCTCAAAAAAGCCAAAGGAAGTTTGTATTTGAAAAGCCAAAAGTGAAATTACAAAAAACATTTGTAATATGGGTTTGAAGTTTGATTTGAAATAAAATCTGATTGTGAAGATATTTGTGACATGTATAAAAGCCAAACAAGTTTCATTTGAACCAATTTCATAGCTCCCAAATCGTGTTTGCAAAGTGGAGGGCCGATTTCAGAGTTTTGAAGTGCATGGACAGAGTTTTGGGGCTGCGCGACCCACGTTGAGGGAGAGCGACCCACCTGGGCTGCGCGACCCACGCAGAGTCAGTTCAGCAGTGTAGGTTTGCAGGTGCGCGACCCACCTGGGCTGCGCGACCCACGCAGAGCCTGTGCGACCCACGCAGACACAGGGTTTTGGAATTTAGTTTGAGCGCCCAGTTTGGCTTGGAATCGACTCAAGCTGCCTTCAAACAGGTTTCTATCCATTGTTTGATGTTTTTCAACGCATTTGTGGCATCATGGGTGGTTTCCAATATTCAAATGAAGGATTTAAAACCCCACAGTCATAGTATTATTGTTTTCAGGGTTTGAAATGAAAATGAATGGTGGAAAGAATGTGTTTGCTATCTTAAGGCAGTGATATGGCCAACCTTCCATATAACATCAAAATCAATTTGCTCTCATACCCATTATACCACTGCAACCATTGCTATTGTTATACCATGTTTAAACCCTTTGAGTCACATTGCCCATGTTTGTAATGAGTCACATTGCCCAATGTAAAAATATGCTCATGTCTTTGTTTCAAATGGCCCATTGAAAACTTTATGGTCATTACTCATAGACAAACATATTACTATTAATGCCATGCTCTCCTTTGACTAGATGTGTTCAAACTTTTTGAAGGTTGCCTGCTCCTATTTGGTATGGAGTTGCATTACGAAAGAATAGGAGGATAATTGCCATTCGGTCATTTAAGGTTTGAGATTTTATCCATAATTTGATTCCTTGATAGTGCTTTGACGATGGGAATATGGGTTGAGTGTTAAACATACATCCTAATTTTGCTTTCACTGCATGCATATCAGTGTACACATTGCCAAAAACTTGATCAGAGATATGTCAGAGACAGAGCCAGAATATGAGCCAGGGTCAGGCAGTGATTCGGTGGCTGAAGGTAATGTGCCACGGAGTTCCCGCAGAGAAAACATAAGTGGTAATCATCGCAGAGAGGAGCCTACCTCTTTGGCTCGGTTGCAAGCATGTCCATTAGCTATGGATTGTTTTCGATTCTTGTCATGTTTCAGATTTTGTGAGATGGTTGTACAAACCCGACCTCATCGTGAATTAGCACGTCTGTTTGTTCTTCATTTACAGAGTGATCGGGTAAGCCTTGCTGGGGTTGATTTCATTGTATCACCTTTGACTATTGCTCAAGCCGCTGGCATACCGAACATAGGCGAGGAATGGAGCAAGGGTAAGCAGTTAGAGAAATTTCACTATGAGCCATACATTAAAACTGGATATAAAGCTTACTTGAGTAGAGTTTTTCCATTCAGATTTTTGATAGATGAGTATGCACCGCTCATGAGGCTCATTATTCAGTATTTTAGTTGTGAGGGCAGGTATGCTCATCTTTTCTCATACCATGTTCGTTTGCTGATGCACTTCACAAGGGTGCGTATGATGAATATTCCGTATTTCATATACCGCAATATAGAGAGGATGGTTACATTTGTGCAGAAGAAGACGAGCCCAGTGCAGCAGTACAAGAGTATATATCATTTCGCTTTGATCAAAATCTTGGTGTCACATCAGTTGGCAGAGTAGGGCATCATTTGGGAGGATTTCATTTCTAGAGACTTTTTCAGAGTGACACAGCAGCCTCCCGAGGCAGTTTATGATGCAGGAGAGCCCTCACACCAGCCGAACATGCTTGAGGTTGAGCATATCATCACTCCTTTTTTTCAGACATATCAGCGAGGCCACAGGGCCTTATTTGCAGCGACACGGCGGGTACTATCTCCACGTGAGGTGGAAGGGGTCCTGCCGACTTCATCGACACGACGAGTATTATCTCCACGTGATGTGGAAAGGGTCTCGCTTTCTTCTCTAGTGCAAGGTACGGGTACGGGGGCGGGGGGCAAGAGGCCCGCATGCATAGTGAGGGTCCATCGGGAGGCCGAGACACGGATCCGATATGACGGTCATTGATGTTGATACGGGGTCTCCTAGCTCGGGCGGGGAAGTCATCCGGGAGCAAAAGCCGGAAATGACCGAGGGTTGAAAGACCAATTGCAGAAGGCTCAATGGGTGATTAACTATTTGGAGCAGCGCAACAAACAGCTCGAGGATGAGCTCACATTTTATGAGGTGCGCCAAATCCGTGAGGACAGACAGTGGAATCGAAAAAGACCCGGTGACATGACACCAGATGGACAGAGATACTGTACTCACGCGGGTGAATATACATCTGGAGAAGCTGTTGGCAAAGGCCAACCGAGACAAAGACATGCTTCGCCACATGAAAAGCCATTATTGGGCTCGCATGCATGTTTGCAAAGCGAGAATGAGGATCATGAAGAGGAGGTTGCGCAAGGCACTTCGACGGCGGAAAAGGCCTAATCCACTTCGGATTTTGGCCGAGGCTTCATTGACTGGGCAAGACACATGATGGGGGACCTCCGCTCCGAATTTGGGCAAATTCGGAGAAAATTTTGTCATTTCCAAATTTTTGGTCTAAAAAAACAGGTTTTGCAGCTACGTGGGTCGCGCGCTCATGCGCTCGCATTTTTTTGAGACACTTGCTGGAGGATATTTTTACATTTTTGGATTTTTCATGGTTAATTATGCATCCTATGAAGTCAACTTATCATTTCAACAAAATCTGGATGGTCAAACAGCTCAAAAACACCATGAAAACCACCTTGCTGCCACCTTTTGCACCAGCAGGAAGTACCTCTGGAAGAATGAGGTTTTGGAGGGTCAAATCAACTCCAAATTCAGAAATTCCACTTGGGTTGGAAAGTAGACATCCAGGGCTTTCCAACGAGCTATCATGAGCTCAATTTGGATGTCGGGAGCTACCTCAAAATCAGACTGGAACATGAGCGACCCACGCAGTTCAGGAGCGACCCACCTAGAGATTTTTTTTGAGTTTTCAGCTGCCAGCTCAGTATTTCGCCTATTTTGGACCAGTTTTTCCTATGGATAGAATTCTTGGGTTTTTATGATGTAAATTCATGTTTTGCATGTAACTTTGGCTTGTTTTTATCTCTTCTAGAAGATTCACTCTCAAAAGAGTAAAAAATCATGTAATGGATCAGTTTCCACTCTTTTAGAGGCAAGTTGTTAGCTACCTAGATTGTAGTTCCATGATTAGAATTGGTTGAAACTGATACCTGAAGAGGGAATTCGACCCCTAGAGGTGGGGAAAGGGGTTAGAGTGATCTATATATTGTAATTTCTGAGGCATTCTACAGGTTGGACTCTTGGGATACTTTTGATACTATTGTACATACTTTTCATATTTTGGCTAGAGAAAGATCAGGGGTTTTGCGGCACTTGTTGGGATCCTTGTGGTGTTCTGTTCTTGATGATGTTTCTCCTTTGTTTACTGTAAGTTTCTTCATGTTTAATGTTGCCATCCTTTCATTATGCTTCTGAACTAAATTGAATGAGTGAAATAAGGTTGAATCCATTGTTTACAGTGCTTAGCCTTTGAATTCGGTTAGTTCTATATGTTTTCAGCTGTTTGGAGAGGATCCAAGTTCTTCTTTGCCCTCTTCAGCTCCTCATCGGTCTAATCTATCCATAAATCCAATTTAAAGCATCAAGATCATCACCTACCTCGCCCCAGCTTGAACTCTGCAAAGGTCTGACCTTATCCCCGGACCCAAAACTTGTTTTCCCATTACCCCAGCGAAAACCCAAAAAACCAAAAATCAAACATACCTATCTCTTTACTAGCCTAAAATCAGTTCTTATTGTAAGTCATCTCGCATCGTATTGCTTATTTTCTCGAGATTGACGGAGAGAGCCCTCTCCTGTCCTCGTAGGGCTAGCTACGAGGCTGAGCGTGGTTTGATGTAGCCTTGAGTTTTACTTCATTTCAGCCTGAGGTAGATTTGAGTGCTAACACATACTTCAGGACCAAGAGACATTAGATAGTAGGACATCCTCTTTTTCCAAAAGCTAAAGTTTTTTCCATCAAAGATAGGTAGTTTACCTGTTGCTTCCATGTTCTTCATTGTGCCTAAGAATCCTTCTTCTAGCTATTAGGCTGATAATGAAGGAGCTGACTCTGATACCAATTGTTGGAAATAATGAGAGGGGGGTGAATCAATATTTCTTTCCAATTTTTAATTAATGCGAGTTAGATTCTTCACAATTAAAGACAGATAGCTGTATAATGATATTATTAAGGATTAACATTAATTTCAATTTCCTTTATAATAATAGTATACAATAAATGAGTGAGGGCACCACCCCTTTTAATGAAACAGGCACCAACCTGTTGCTAAGCACCAACTTGGACTTTGATGAGGCTCCGACATCTAGGGCTTCGACCCTACCTTCTCAAGGCACCAACTTTGTGTTTAGGAGCTCCTACTCCAAGGACACCAATCCCTTAGTTACTTTTAATAGAACATGTGTGATTTCCTTACTTGACTATCATCTACAAAATATTCTTCATTGTTCAATACTTATTGATTTTGACTTCACTATATCTTCATTGTACTTGTCCACCATTTAACTCCACTACTAATGCTACACTGCTCACTGATTTTCATTCACTGTTCTCAGATCTTCATGCTCAGGATGTTTGTCTGAGTTCCCTTAGAATCCGAGCTTCATAAAACTGTTATATTTCCTCTCCATAATCAGATGTTTACTTTATGAGTGATTGTCACTACAGTACTGTCCTCAAGTTAACAAAAGGGTCCTTCTATTATACTCCAACACTGCTTTTATCCAACACTGTTCAAGAAATTTTACTGCTTCTTTACCAATCACCTCTAATGTTCTTGTTTATCAGGGTTCACTATCCATCATAGGACTGTGAAAATATGAGATTACAATTCTAAGTCCCTCACAAGTCCGAGTTATAGTAATTTTTTCCAACACCCTTACCTCTTATCACTGGTCAAGGCAATAGACCTCAGAACCAAGAGTTATAACCTTCAGTTACAGAACTTAACCAAAATATCATAGATGCAAAACAGTAGATGACCGGTCCGAAGAAATAGGTCATAGGTCGGAAACTAGTAATAGATCACAATTCCGAAACTGGTAATAGATCACAGGTCGAAGTCTCTTTTATATATAGAGTTCACGAGATGTGAACTACATTTCTTGATGACCGAAATTCTATGTATGCTAGATTACCATAACACTGTGCTTGATGACCACAAATCTAAGCTGAAGAAATGAGTTACGGATTGTATATATATACAACCTTCTTTGCAACAAGAAGCGAAAAGACACGTCCCTATTTGGAGGCTGACTAGTGTCCCTAAGCATAGGTCAGCTCAATATCAAAAATATAATATTTTTAACTTGAAAATTTGATATCTCAAAAAATAATACGATTTTTTGGACAAATAAGGGCTCATTGGAAAGGAAAAATTATGCTCTAAAATATGGTATAGGAGTCAATTTGGAAGGATGCCTCTAAGGAGGTAAAAAAAAAATTATTTGTGACTATCGTTAATTTTTTGTGTGCAGAAAGCGCATAGGCCAAAATGTCTTCTCCATTGCTTGGCTTCTCCTTCATTTGTCTTCTCCATTTTTTGGATTATCAATCATGGGGTCATAGCACCATCATGTAGGACATCTATGTCATCATGATAGTACCCAGCAAGTGTAGTAATATTTCACAGTGCAACATTGTTAGGAGAACTTCAAATGATATCTTCCATGTTATCATTAAGCCTTTCAACCTTCATCAACCTATTTCCATCAATGACAACTTGGATTAACAATATTGCGGTGAATGCATTGTAAGATTTATGATTTATTTCTGCCATTTCTTTAATTGTTGTTACAATGTTTGTTGCTTTGTTTAAATTATCGAATCCATGATTGATATCAGAATTGTTTTATTGTATCTGCACATATTGTGCATGTTAGCCTTGCAATAACCAAACACACCCAGATTGATAATTAATGTGGAAATGTGTTTGAATTTTCATTCACACTAGGACACAAACATTTTGGTGCCATTTCCAAGGAGGCTAACAAAGGTGCAAGAACACAATTCATATTAATCTAAGGATCAATCTATCATCCTAGGGAGGGAAATTGTACCCTGCTGAAGGTCTTGAGCACAGTTTTTATGTTTTTATTTTTGATTGATTTATTAGGAATGAATCTCTCGTCCTAGGGAGGGAAATGCTACTCTGCTCTAGGTCCTGAGCATATTTGTTCTATTTTTCTTCCTTTTTTTGATTGATTTCTTAGGAACTGATCTCTCGTCCTAGGGAGGGAAATTCTACCCTGCTCTAGGTCATGAGCGATAGTCATTTTTATTTTCTTTTCTTTCTGTTGATTTCTTAGGGCCCAATCTCTCATCACGGGGAGGGAAATGCTACCCTGCTTTAGGTCTCAAGCTTAATATTTCATTGATTTTCTTTCTTTTTTGTGTTTAAACACCCAATCTCTCATCTTGGGAAGGGAATTTTCACCCTGCTCCAGGTCCTGAGCTTTAAGAATTGTTTGAATTTTTTTTTTCTTTCCTTCCTTTGGTTCTATGAACAGAGATCTAAACAAAAAGGAAGAGGAGGAGGTCAAGGAAGAAAGCATCAACATAATCTGAAACTCAGTCATGGAACTTCAAGATGCGAAAAATATGGGAAATGAAGACTATATTGAAGGCTGGTTTCACACTGTTGTTTTCTCACAACGTCACTCTACACTTCAACAACTCTTGGCACCATCCTTAGTAGAGAAGTATTGTTTACTTCAAAGTCAAATTTTCTTTATTTTCTTCTCAAAATAAAAGGAGTGATTTCATAAGTTTCATGCTGTTGTTATTCTGGATGTTGTTACTCGCACTGCCGTTACTCTGGATGTTGTTACTCACACTTCTATTACTCCAGATGTTGTTACTCACACTGCTATTACTATGGATGATGTTACTCGCACTATTTTTACTAGCATTTTTGTTACTCTGGATGTTTTTACTTGCACTGTTGTTACTCTGGATGCTGTTACTCGCATTGATGTTACTATGGATGTTGTTACTCAAACTTTTGTTACTCTGGATGTTGTTACTCACACTAATGTTACTCCAGATGCTATTACTCGCACTGTCGTTAATCTGGATGTTGTTACTCATACTGATGTTACTCCTGATGCTGTTACTTGTACTGTTGTTACTCTAGATGTTGTTACTCGCACTGTTATTACTCTGGATGTTGTTACTCACACTATTGTTACTCCAGATGTTGTTACTCACAATGTTGTTACTTCGGATGTTGTTACTCGAACTGTTGTTACTTGCACTACTGTTACTCCAGATGTTGTTACTTCTTCGGTGCTGTGAATCTATCACTGTTGTTACTCCACCAGTGCTGTGAATCTGTCACTTCTGTTACTCCATTAGTGTTGTGAATCTATCACTACTGTTAATCCATTAGTGTTTTGAATCCATCACTGTTGTTACTCCGTGAGTGTTGTGAATACATCACTGCTATTATTGTGTCAGTGTTGTGAACCCGTCACTGCTGTTACTTTGGAAAACATTTCTAAGTGTTGAATGTTGTTACACCTTCTAAAATTTTGTAAGTGTCTGGTGTTGTTACTCCTATGATTTTTTTACTCCTCTGGTGATGTTACTCCATGGTGATTTTTTTCTAAGTACTTTGTGTTGTTACTCCTTTAGTGCTTTTACTCTACCAAGGTAAGTCACTAGGTACGTCCTCGACAGAATTCGTGGATTTATTTGGTATTTTACATATGACATGATCAACTATGACTAATGGTAGACATACTTCACTTGGGGGGAGGTCTCGTATTTAAAGGATGATTATTATGGTAAGTCTTGTCAGGAATGATTCACTCTTAATTCCTCATTATTTTGTAAAGTGAATAATCCTCCTTCATGTCACCTTCCTAACATCGTCCTTTTTCCCCTTTCCTTGTTATTACCTCAGTCATGGTTGTTGTTATCTCAGTCACAACTATTGTTGTTGGCCAATTTTCACATTGAATTCAACATATGTAGGTCTTTCTGATTTTTTTTCTCTTTGGTGAATGGGAAATACTTTTAATGGTCTAGGCCCTCTTTGACATAATGATTGGGTAGTGAAATCCTATTTATTTATCTATAAACATAATCTTAATTTCATCATGTCAACTTTCAACTTTCCTAATTGGTCAAATCCTTGATCTTGTAAAATTTATGGTGATGACCATAGAATTGTATTTAAATATTTCTGCCATTATATAATGAATTGTTCCTCAACCCCAATCTCAACAATGAAAAATATATTTTTCAGCAGTCATTTTAAGGTTATTATTTTTTTAGAAGCACAAATATCAAAGTTGAAAATAGTTACTACACAACATTTTATGCCATCCCTAGCTCTTAAGGAGTTTATTTGCCACCCCATCTTTTAAGTAATCTGTTATTGATTAAAAAAAGTTATAGTTGAATTTTAAACATAAATGGTCAACTTGAGGATAGGAGGTCTCATCACGAGCCGAACTACCATGATCATAGGTCCTAATAAAGTGAGATTACCACTACTGGTCACCAAGCGACGGTAATGGACTTCACTCATAAAACTGAAGGAAAAGAGGTCTCATCATGAGCTGAATTTTTCACTTTTGTTAGCTCCATGAATGGCATTGTTATTAACCACTTACCATGCCAGAAAAATGATCTTTAGTTGACATCTAAGCAAATTGAAAGGCTTTTTGTAACTATGTAGTTATTTCTAAAGATGGGACACTAGCATCTCAATGGGTTCAAAAGGCATCCCTGTCGAGGCTATGGATGCCTGTTGGTAGCGGTGGCTATGCGTATGGCATAGAAGTTAATTTAATACTATAATCTACTTAGTTACCTTAGTTTCTCAAGGCTAATTTCCGATAAAGTTGATTGTTGCATATACAAAGTTTTCCAGAACTCATGGTTCATGGGGTAATATTTAATCAGTTCTTAGATGATGGTGGTTATGGTTTACATCTATTATTGAGTTATAAATATTTACATTACATGTCAGGGATGAAACTTTTAGGATATTTGATATTTGACATTTTGTATCATCTAATCTATAATTCCTTTATTATACAAGTATCATACATTTAACCAAAGATATTTTCTTGCCTAATCAATCACGATTTATTTGTATCTTAACAAAACCAATAAGAGGCCCGATTCTGATTTGGAATCCCATGTAATTAGATAGACCATGAGAAGAAAATACCGAGATAAAAAATTCTCATAATTTATGTTCCTGTGACAACCAACTCTTATGGGTATAGGGAATGCATCTTTTCCATTCTTATCCATTATTATCCCATTTCATTCACAATATGTTTATGTCACTTTTATATGTAATGGGGTAGTTAAGGTGATGAATTACTGATTAAGGATACTCATGAGGATTTTTTATAGATGGGAGAGAAACTAATTAGTTTGTTGGAAGGAAACCCTGCTACACTTTATAATTACTTGTTATGAAACCAGCTCCAAAAATAGAAGAAAAGAGATATCAACACCTTAGAAATAGCCACTTAAAGGGGGAAACCTCCAATAAATTATATAAATGAAAAATTATTGGATAATACAAATGACCAAAAGCTCCTTCTATATATAGGAGTCCATGGGGCCACAATTTGATCGTAGTGGGGCTACAATGTAATCCTAGCCGACCTAAGAATAATAATGTAAGGGCATAATAATAACAATAAAGGGGCTACAAGGGTACACAAATAACAATAAGGGGGGCTACACTAACATAATAAGGGACTACACTATTAATGTAGGGTCTTAACATGCCCCTCTCCTTCAAACAATTGTTGTCCTCAACGCTTGATTATTTCTTGATGCTTCTTTATAAAATTCTCATCCTCCCGTGTGGAATCTTCTACAGGAAAGTTCTTCCACTTGCTGAGATACTCTAAAATTGATCGTAATTGTTGAGTTCTTGTTTTTTTGACTGCTTCAGAACTTCTTTCGATGTGATGTTGATCTTTCTATTGTTTCATTAGATTTTGCACCAAATTTAGGTTATCCTTTGAGAGTTGGAGAACTTTTCGTTGATGCCTGATGTGATATTCCACTAATTTATCATCCATATTAGCTATTATTTGATCCTTCAAACCATCCAAGTTATCCTCCATTTCTGTTTTTAAAACATTTATGTCATCTTCGGTTGCTCTTCGTAAGATCAAAATTTGTTGCACTTGGTAACATAATTTTGATATCTCATACTGCAATTCTTCCTCTTCATACATCATAGTATATATTTTTGAAGGCTTAATGGGTATGGAATTATTTTTTGGAGTAATTATATATTCCAATACAGATAAAAATTCTAAAATATGTCCTTGGAATCACTTCAAACTTTTTTTTCAAACAAACGTTATGCAATTTTAAAAACCAAATACACACCCTTTTCTTGCTTTTGAGGAGCTCGATATTGAAACTGAATTATCTCTGTGATTTCGGATCTTGAATATCTGAGATTTGGTCCTAAGGTATCCCTCTGAATCCTCTTTCGAATGTCATAGGTCTGACCTGATTTGGATTCTTTAAGCCAAATTTATTTCCAATCTCCCACAATGACCTAATTATGGACTAGTTTAGTAGAGTGAACTTGTATGACTTTCCATGTGTCACTGTTTACTCCTTTGGCTCTCACTTCTTTTTTTTTCTTATCATTCCATTGCATAATTCAGTTCAGTGGGGGGGAGAGATCACCTCTTTGAGATGAAATTTGGGAGTCTAAAAAAGACCTGAATTCCACAAATCATATCTCCGAAAATATTGTGAACCAAGATCTAAAATTCTGCGATGATTTTCCTCCATATTTTAACTTCGCACTGTAAACATTTAATCTTTTGAAACCTCGTAGCAAAACCTTTATAGAGAAAATTCCACAATGACCTGTTTAAGTGAAATTCAGGAGCCTGCAAAAAGTCCTAACTTCCAGAGATCATATCTCCGAAAATATGTTGAGCCAAGCTCCAAAATTTTGCAACGATGTTCCTCAGGATTTTGGTTTCGTACTCTAAATATTTCCACTTCTAAACCTTCGTATAAAAAATTTTATTGAAAAAATTTCACGATGACCTGTTTGGGGCAGCGAAACCCTAGAATCCAAAGCTCTAATACCAAATGTTGTGAAACCAGCTCCAAAAATAGGAGAAAATAGATATCAACGCCTTGTAAATATCCATTTCGAGGGGGAAACATCCAATGTATTACATAAATAAACAATTCTTGGATGATATAAATGACCAAAACCTCTTTGTATATATAGGATTCCATGGGGCCACAATATAATCATAGTGGGACCACAATGTAATCCTAGCCGACCTAACAATAATAATGTAAGGGCATAACAATAAAAATATGGGGGTTACAGGGGTACAACAATAAAAATAAGGGGGGCTAAACTAACATAATAAGGGACTACACTATTAATATAGGGACTTAAAATTAATTTTTCAGCTTGCATGGCTTCCACCTTCCACGTCACTTTCAGCATCAACTCAGCCTACATTATCTTCAAAAAAAAATATGACAATCCATACATCCCATTACACATTTTTATGGAGGTAAAAATTGAGGTAAAATAGCTCAAGGTTTTTATTTATTAAAATTTTAGAAGAATGTCATGAAAAACATGTTAGCACCTAATTTGAACCTTAGCCTGAAAGAAGGCAAATCAGGGTAACCTCAAACCGCGCTTAGCCTTGTAGCTAGCCCTACAAGGTTAAGAGAGGGCTCTCTCCAAGAAAAATATTCAATGAATTATAACTGGAAACTAATTTTAGGCTAGGTATAATAATTGGAAATGTTTTTATAAATTTCAAGGTTGTATGGAGCAGATGGGGCAGTTTGAATCTGGGGAATTAAATGAGAGATACAGGGTATTTCATGGGGCAAGGTAGGCAGGGATTTAACAACTTAATTTAAATAATGATGAGATGATTAAGACTGGTGAGGAGCTAAACAAGGCATAGGAGATGGATCCTTTTCAAATAGCAGAAAACATAGAGTGTTGAAAATTTCCCAAGGCAGAGCATTATACAATGGATTCTACCTATCTATCTTGAAACCATTCAACCAGAGATGTGAATGAATGAATGGAAAACATAACAATTAAAATATGAACACAAAGGAAAAAACAATGCTAAAATCCATACCATATGGATCCCACAAATCAGAGCTGCATATCTTTATTAATTCCCTGCCAAACTGTTACAAATGGAGTGCAGAGCATCCTCAAAATTTCCAACTTATTCCACCCCTTATTCCCCCTTTACAATGATGAATAATTACATTAAATATACAAAATTAGAGGGGGGGGAAGATCCACAGAAGGAGGAGCTATTTCACCAGCTCAAGAACTAAAATCTGAACATAGAAGGAATACCAACAATCTGCCCTTGAATAAAAGGAGCAACAATACATTTTGAACATCTGGAAGTTTTGTTGTTGCTCAAACAGATGAGAAGAAAGACAAAATCGGAACTAGGTCATTGTTATCGTGCTATAATGATCTCTGTGTTTATATTTAGCTCTCGGCTTTGATTGTTTGTATCTATCTTTACTCTTTGAAGAAAAACCAACTTTTGAAAAAAATGCCTTTGAAACCAATAAGTATGAAATTTTCCATTTAATGAAGAAAGTCACCTTTTGAATGAAAAAGAGCAAAGGGAAAGGGATGGTGGACCCGAGTTACGATCGCAGATCACAAATCACAATGGGAAGAGGGGAGGGGGTGTATCACCTAGCGGAGGGAATGCGATTGGGAATTTTGTGATGCGATAGTGTATAAGGAAAAAGGGAAAATCACAATCGAAAATCAAAAGGGAAGGGGTGTGACATATAGTAGAGGAAATGTGCAATGCGATGAAAGGAAAGCCTTTTTAAAACAAAATATGGAAAATTGATTTAACACAGGGGAAGCCCTTTTTTCATTGAAAAGGGAGGAAGACTTTAGGTGGGACCCAGGCAAATCACAATCGCAATCAGGAAGGGGAGCGGGTGTATTACACAATGGGATTCACCGATTGCGATGAGAGATATGCAATCAATCACATCGGAGGAAATTGAAAGAGCAGGTGATGAGTCGAGGGACTGCTGCAAAGTTTGCGATGCGATTACATGTGGGTCGTCGGATCGTTGAGAAGATCAACGGTCGGGATATGATTGGAGGGGGTCAATCGCATCGGAGTTTCTCAATCGGAAGTGGGTCAATTGCGACCATGTGATTGAATGTTGTGATTGGATTAGAGGGAAAGTGTTGTGATCGGAGGAGGGGGATTTATAATGAAAAAATTTAAAATTTTATGAAATAAAGTCTAAGCGACAAATGGGAAAAGGGGTAAGGTTAGGCTATTGTTCACTTAGGCACATTTTTCAATCCAGGAGTTAGTTTTGAAAGTATAATATACCATTGGAAAGCTCTTTCTGGACTCTTTCTGATGGACATACTTAGAACATGACTTTGTGGTGAAAATACTATGGAAAACACCTTTTAAAAGCAGGGTGTTGGCTTTGTGGAGATAACAACTTCTCAAGTGGAACTTATTACATATGAAGACATAAAATTACATAAAATATGATAATAAAAGCAAAGTACCATGTTTTCACCTCAAAACATGGTTTTGGGGTGAAAATTACATCAAGCTCAATAGAACAACTCTTTGATCCTTCCAGATACTGTTCCTTTGAGTTTATTTGACCTCCTCATGAGCTTGTTGATATTTATTGACACTTGACTCATTAATTTTACCATGATGAGACCCTAGAACCTAATGAGACCAACCCTATGAGCTAATAATATGAATTGGGAGTGAAAGTGAATCTTTACTGAAGACCATAGAGAGGAGAATTAGCAAGTTTTATAGGAGGGAAAACTAATGAAAGACCACTACCATCAATGAATCCATGTCTTAATGGAATGATGAAAATTTATGGTATGGGACTCCTAATATGCAAATGAAAAAGAGTAAGTTTGATCACTGATGGTAGTATTACAAGACTGACACTAGCGTTGGCTCCAATGGGGATGGTAGCTCCTTGGAGGTGCCAAGAACACCGTAGACCAAGTAGCCTTATCCATTGGGAAAATATGGTCAAAATACTGAAAGCTGACATAATGCAAACTAACTCAGACTCAAACTATGACTAAAACTTAAATCAAAACCAACAAACCTTACACATATCATTCAAGTTTTATAGCCTTCACCTCGGGCCCCAAACTTCAATGACTGTGTAACTGAAATTTGACCAACAATGGCATGGTATATACAATGATTATTGCATAAATTTGGATCCATTATCTTCAATAGTTGTAGTGCTTCAATAGCCTACCATTTACTGGTCCTCCGGGGCAATATTGGGCATCCCTCTCTGAGAGCAAGAAAGAATTCTATCCTTTGTATGATGAAATCTTGTATGGTCCTTTCCATAGGTTTTCGACCTTAGCATGCTTCCCTTTATCCTCATTTCATGCATCCCATATCAACACCACATTATCCAACTAAAAAATTTCTGCTTTGGTCTTACGGTCATAGATTTTATTTATCTTCTCCTGCAACTGAATAACATTCTGAGACACTTCCTCTCTTGTTTGCTAAAGGTGGATGATTTGATTGATCCTTTGCTGGTCATCATCTTCCTCACTGCCAGCCTCTTGCAATAATCTCATGACCGGAACTGTAAGTGATGTAGGAAAAACAACGTCAGTACCATAAAAAAATTCAAAGGGTGACATACCTAAGGATTTCTTGCTGCTGACTCTATCTGCCTATAATGCATTGATGAGCTTTCGATGCCAATTCCTCTTGTTCGCTTCCAGTATTTTCTTAATTATGTTGATCAGGGATTTATTTAATGACTCTTCCAGGCCATTGGCTTGTGGGTAGTATGTTGTTGAATGGCCGAACACAATATTGTATTTGTCATAGAATTCCACCATTTTCTTAGATCTAAACGCTGCTGCGTTATATATTACGATTTTATGAGGGCAACCAAAAGGAGACAAGATATTTGATTATAAAAATTGAATGATTACTGTATCAGTGGCCTGCCTTGCTGGAATGGCTTCGATCTATTTGGTGAAATAATCTGCACCTGTCAAAATCCATCGATGTTGTGCTGATGATGCAAGATGGATTTCCCCTACGAAATCAAGTCCCCACTGCTGAAAAGGAGCATTTACTGAAACTGGTTTCAAAGGAAGAGGAAGAAATTTCCTTTTTCCTTGAAAAACATGACACTCATGGCAGCTCATCACTGTTTTATACAAATCTCAAAATAAAGTGGGCCAATAATTTCCTACTCTTAACACCTTATTAGCTAGATTTTTCCAAAACAAATGACCACCACAATCACCTTTGTGAAATTCATGCATCACCTACTCAGCCTCATCTTCAACCAAAAAATTAAGCAGAATACCTCCTGGATATTTCCAATAAAGAAAACTGTTTAAAATACAAAACTTAGCAGACTTGAGTTTTAATGATCTACCTTTTCTTCTAGACATCCCGGGAAGTGGTGAAAGGTGCTGAAGAACATAGACTATGCATGAATACCATGGGGATTGTAGAAAAATGTCTGAAACTGGAACAAGAAAACCTTCATCTTCATCTTCTGACATTGCTGCTATGAGATTTATGTCCAGGGCATGTAGGTTTGATTGGGCCATTAGCTTTCCCAAGCCTTGTCCTTTGATCAACTTTGTCGGTTTGATCTTCCAAATGATATTCCAACATTGCTACTATCCACTTATGTTTTGAACCCTCTAGATTATTTTGCATCAAGACATCTTTCACTGTTGCATTAGGAACATATGCTATAGTATGTGAATGTAGAATGTATACTCTAAAATCCTTCAATGCTTTTATAAGGGCCAATTATAATTTCTCAATGATATTATACCGCAAAGCAACATCTCGAATGGTCCTACTAAAAAATGCAATGGGTTGTTCAATCTGATCTCTCTTTTGTATAAATACCACAGCCATAGTATGCTCTGATGCAAATGAAAATATAATGAAATCTTGAGTGTAGTCAGGTCTAATCAAGACTGGGGCATTGGACAGAGCAAAATTTACCAGATTAAATGACTTGATGGCCTCCTCACTCCATTTGAAAGTGCTATCCTTCTTCAACATGTTAGTCATTTCCCTTAAATGTTCAGCCAAATTGGGTATAAATCTGTGCAAGAAGTTATCTTACCATTAAATGCCTAAATCTTCTTCTTGTTATGTGGGAGGTCTATGTGCTGAATTGCCTCCACTCTTAAAGGATAAATGTGGATACCGTCTTTAGAGATGATATGCCCCAGAAGATTGCCTTCATCCATAGAAAAAAAATAAATTTCTTTGGATTGAAAGAAATCCCAAACTTTCTGCATCGCTGAAAAACAACCCTCAAGTGGTGCAAATGTTCATCATCAGAACTAGAAAAAATTGCCAGATCATCCAAATAAACAACAAGAAAAACATCCTTTTCATTGGCAAAAGAAATGTACATTTCTCCCTAGAAAGTATCTTTGGTCATCTAACCTATTATCATTAGATGAAACCAAGTACACCATGTAAGACCAATTTTACCCTAAGTAAAATTGCTTTCACCATGTGAAATGAATTTTTTTATATATTTCCTGGTCATGTTTAACCCAAAACAAGGAAATAAATTAAATAAATCCTTATTTATTTGATTATTTCCTAGGAATAAGTTATTTAAACCTTTATTTAAATAATATTCCTAGTTAAATTTGACTAAATCATTTATAAATGATTAAATAAATCATTATTTATTTAATTATATTCCCACAATTTCCATAAAATAATAAATAAATCATTTATTTATTTATTATTTATAAATAAAGGAATTGATCAAAGTCAAAAATCCTTTTCCCTCCAACAAATATAATAAAATATTCCTAAAGGGTGGTTCTAGAATTTGTTTAATAATATTTTATTCATGCACTAAGTTCTAGATCGCCCTAATATTTTGTTATAAATAGAAGGGTTTTCCCCATTCATTAGTCACCTTTTAGTGCATTAGATCACTCTGGATCTATACTTCGTCACATTCTCCATTTTTTCCTTGTGAGCTCCCTTTGAGTTCTATGTTTGTCTGGGTTTTCTACACCAACAAGAGAGAGAAATTTTAGATCACATTCTCCATTTTTTCCTTGTGAGCTCCCTTTGAGTTCTATGTTTGTCTGGGTTTTCTACACCAACAAGAGAGAGAAATTTTAGATCTGAAATACTAAGGACTTTAAAGAACCCATCTCATTGAGGAGAACTGGAAAACACCTTTCTTGTTCTTCTCTTGTCTATTGGATGCATGGAGCCACATTTTACTTTATATGCTTAATGTCTTTTATGCTTAGATCTGGATTTGTGCAACATTATTTGGATCACCTAATTGCAGATTTAAAGATATTTGGCAGTCATAAACGATGTTAGGGCTATTTTTTATGCGTAGCTAAAGTGATATTTTACAACAAAAGATTCATACTAACAATTGGCAACTCCGCACGGGTTTTATTTTGCGACCGCTGTCGTTTTATATATTCCTGCATATCCAGCTATTTCAGACCCTAGGGTTTCTCTTTAGTTTTATTTTTTTCCTATTTTTTATGGTGCTTTTCCCCTCTAAAACCCTCAAACATTAAAATTTTTACCTTTCATGTGTTTCTGGCCTTATTGCGTAGGTGACAGACATCAGTCGCAGCTGAGATGACAACTTTTTCTGAAAACTGCCGCCGAGAGACCCGGACCTACAGGTCGCATTTATTGGCCTAAAAACTGTGACCTGGCCTTGAGGTCACACTTTTCTGCCCCAAATCTGTGACCTGGACTAAAAACAGGTCAGAACCTGCGACCTGCACTTTTTTCTGCAATTTTCTAGCACTTTCTTTGGGTTTGTCTGAAGCTTCTGTCAGGGTTTTCCAGCCTTTGTCTCTGCCCGTTTAGACTTGTTTTTAATTTGTTTCACTCAACTAAGTGGTAATATTGTCCCTTAGGGCTCTAGTACCCTCCACTTTTTGTAGGAGAGCTTCGTTGTTTCAGACTTCTAAATTTCCAGAGTTTCACCCTTATTTCTTTCAAATCTGATAACTCATTTTTAGATCCCTATAGATTAGCTCTTCCCCCTTTCAAAATACCTTATATAGTTTTGTTTGGGTTCATTTTTAGGGCCTTCTCCTTGTCCCTTCTACCTTTAGCTGATCCCCTCCTTTCTAGCAGCAACCTTGCCTATGCCTCCTTGTTGTTATCTGCACCTCTTTTCAGCAGATTTCTCCTTTAGATCCCTGTCCCTCCCGACCTTAGATCTATTGACCTCTTTTTAGCGTGTTTTGATTAGATTTTTTCCCTCTTATAGACTATTTTTGAGAGACCACCCTTCTTGGGTTAGATTAATGCATTGTTAGCTGTTAATTTTCTCTTCTTTCAGTCTTATTTACTGCAGATTTATTTTCAGTTACGCACCACACTTTTTCTTTTACTCTCAAAACGTCTAGGTTTAAACAATTAAAATTAACGCATGCCACACACTGACCCTAAGCGAAGAAGAGCCTGGTTAACATCGCCTGGAAAAGTCTTTAAAATCAATTGACAATGCACCTCTCTGCCCTTGTTATGACTTGATTTTGCACCTCCCTGCCCTTGTCGGTTTTTCTTCTTCCAGTCATAATTGCGCCTCCAAGGCCTTTGTCCCGGAGAATTCTTGGCCTTCACCCTCAGTTTCCGCTTGGTCAACTTCCTCCTTCCCATCGTCATCGAGGAAGTCCTCCCCCGAGTCCGCACTCCGACTCTTCTTCTGATTGTTCGGGTTCTCCCACTACTCCTGGTTCTCCCCCTGTTACTTTCACCATGTCTAGTTCAGGGCGTACTGCCAGCAACAACCCTAGTTCTACTACTGGGTTCGTTTTCAGTGGAACCATTACGGGACCTACCTCGACTTCACCTTTTCTCCCTTATATGGCCGGTCTCAGTCTCCCCAACTTCAATCAGCTAATTAATGATCCTATCTGCCTCGATTTCAGTTGGCTTGCTATGCCAACCAAGCTCCCCTCCGACATTCCCAAGCTCAAAGGCCTTGCTAGTGAAGATCCCTCCAACCATATCCAATCTTTCCACATGTGGTGTTCCTCCAATTCCATCATCGATGACTCGATCCGTCTTTGATTGTTCCAACGCACGCTTACCGGCGAAGCTTCTAAATGGTATGTCGATCAAGCCACCTCTTCCCATACCACCTTTGCGACCATTGCCCAAGCCTTTTTATCTTATTTCCAGCTCTCTCTCTGATACAACACTGGTACTAAACTCTTCACTTCTTTTCATCAATCCTCTTCAACCTTCCTTTCCGCTCATGTCAAAGAATGGCGAAGAAGACAGAGCTTATGTCACGCTCCCCCCTTTGAAGATCGGGTTTATATGGACTGGTTCCTTCGCTCTGTCTTACCTCCCATCAGCAAAGATGTCGCATCCCATTTTCCCCAAACCGAAGAAGCAGCCCTCCAAATAGCCTTGAAATATGACCTTATCTATGCTCAATCTGGTTATGTTTATATCATCCTTCCTGACCTCCCCAAACCCGGTGGCCTTAACACCCCGGGGGCATCGCACTCTGCCGATGGTATCGTTGGAGCTCTTTCTCATACCTCCGCTCAACCTATTATGGCCTATGGTTTCCCTCCAATAGGGCCAGCACCTCCAACACCTTTCCCCCTCCAGGTAACATGTATCCGGGATACGACATGCCTCCTCCTTTTTCCCACACTCCTGCTTACCTCAATGTTGCCCATCCTCACCCTTATCCTTACCCACAGCCTGGTGTCCCATCTCCTCTAGCATTTGGACCTCCCACTCCCTTGCCTTTTCCACCCCCACAACCACACTTACTACCCCCTACAGGGCAAGTATTTGCGCAGAAAGGCACAACTACTGCTCCTCCTTCTCAACGGAAGAGGAGAGGCAATCCATCTGCCTCTGGTAATCGTGGATCCAATCCTTCAAGTATTGATCCTAACACTGCTAACCAGCCATAGGGCTCTCAGCCCAAGCCGGACAGGCCGTTTTGCACCAATAAGCCCTGTTCATGTTGCGGTGTTTATGGTCACTACACTCACGATTGTCCCCTATTACCATAGATGTGATAGATGTGGGAGTCTTAGGCCACCGTGCGGGGAAAACATTCCTCCCCTGCTGTCCCTCCCAATACGGCTACTTCTCAACCCGCTGCGTTTACCGACGCTTTTCCTCAACAAGGATTTGTGGCTACTTCTGCCCCGGTATCCAATCAACCTTCCCCTTCTGGTTCCTCCAATTACTAGATCTTCATGATGGCCTCTGAACAACCTCTCACCATTGACCTTAACCTTCAAACTCAGTCTCGTCAGTACTCCACACCCCCTGCTCCGTCTGTCATCGAGTCCCCATCTTCAGGTCCTACAGAGCCTCTGTCGACACCCAATGGTCCCTTGAAAATCCCTCCACCCAAATTTGAGGTTCACACCAAGATTCCTAAGGGCCCATTACGCCGAAATGATGCCTCTGGCCAGGCTGCCCATTCCTATAGCATAGTAGATGATCTGGCACAATCTCCTGCTACCATTTCAACACTAGAACTCCCCCAGTCGTGTCCTTCTAAAAAGAAGGCTCTACTGTCTGCCGTGGGTGCTATAGATCCTGTTCATGACCAATTCATTGTTTTCGATGCCCGTCAGTCAGACCATCCCCAACTTCTTGCTTTTGTTGCTTTCCAAATCCCAATCAAAATCTGAAATGCCAATGTCGCTCGGTGCATTATTGATGAGGACGCATCTACCTGTGTGATGTCTTTTTCAGTTTGGAAACAACTCGGATTTTCTAAGCTGGCCCCTTCCAAAATCACCGTTCGTGCGTGAGCTGGCCTATTCCGTAACTGTCCTATCACCCTTGTGGGAAAGACTGTTTGTGTCAACGTTGAATTTATCGATGCCCCTCTTGACTATAACATTCTTTTAGGGCATAGTTACACCTACGCCATGTCTGCCATCCCATCCGCAGTCCACCGCAAGATGTTTTTCCCACATAATGGAAATATTTTCATTATCGACCAGTTGAAATATCATGAACCAAAATCTCAGACCTCCCCTGAGTCCACTATCTCTGCTGTCACCAATAAGCCAACTATTGATTCTTTGACCAATGTTTCCCCTGGCGTCTACAAAGATTCCTCCTTGCTTGGCACCTTTCTGGGTCCTCCCTCTCCTCGTGTCTCTGATCCCAGCCTAGCGAATGTTTGCATGATGCAATCGTTTCAGTCTAACCTTTCAGAGCCTGCTTTGGCTAGTTCGCAACCTTAATCTCGCCAACTGCAACCTGCTCCTAGCCCTTCGCCTCAGCTGACTGAAAATTTTACTCCTGGACCTTCCCACCCACCTAGCACTCAGGAACCTCCCTTCCCTCCTAAGTCAGTTCCCCCAGGTCTCCACCATATGGGAACCATCCCTCCTGGCCATTACCCCACCAGTTAGATACCTTTCCTTGCTCCCCCTCCCGGAGACTATTCAGTTCCCTCCCTTTCCCTCCCTAATTTGACCTTGTGAATTCCTATATGGTATCTTACTCCTCCAGCCGAGACCCCACCCGGCCACCCAAAATGTTACCTTTCTGTGACACCAGTTCAACCGATTCCCTTCGCTCCTACAGTGCCCCTAGCCCCTCCGCAAGACCATCCTCATGCTGTGTCAGCTACGGGAAAGAAACAAAAAACTCGCAAGGGGGCATCCAAAGACAAGGCCACCACACCCGACCCTCCCCCTCTCTCACCCCCTAAAGCTTGTGCCTTGTGTGATGGTGTCATTCATGCCACCCATACTTGTCCTGAGTTGCCCCGTATCTAACCCATGGTCAAGGTTGCGTTCCCTGAGTCTACGGTCCCTGAACCCTCTACTTCTTCCTCGACCGCTACCAAGAACCCAAAAACTCTTTTCACTAACAAACCCTGTGCTCTGTGTGATGTCCATGTTCATTATTATCACCATTGTCCTCACCTCACGCATTACCGAGCCTCTTTAGAGGTCATTCGCGAGTACGAGGTTGATAAAAATCAATCTGCCTTTCCCATCCTTGCTCAGTATGCGTCAGGATTGCTCGAGGATCCCCCTGCTACCATTGAAATTCCTCCCCCTGATGTTGAGATGTCAGAACCTGCTGCCCCCCTCCTATACCTATCATCATCCGCACGACCGTCGGAGTACATTCCCTCTGAATCCACTCCATTTGTTTTGCTTGATCCCCCTTCAACAACATTTGTGGGCTCTATGTGCTTTGGCCATCTTCTTACTTGTTCTTCCATCATCCCCCATGACAATCCGTATGTGTAACTTTATTCCCATGCTGATGATTTGGGTAGCTTTGCAGTGTCATGTGGTTTCCTCGACCTTTCCCTTTCCCCCCATCACTAGGATGATACTATCCGTGTCTATGATGTCCTTCGTAGCATGAGCTCCCGCTTTTCCTCACATAATTCTCATTCATCACGCTCTCATCGATCTATGAGTCCTAGCCATACTACCCAGAATACTCCCTCCCATAGTCGTCATGTGAAGTCTACCCTATTCTCACACTGCCATCATTCTTCTCGTTCCTCCCATTTCTTGTCTTGCGACGCTATTCCGCCGAACCTCTCATCCACACATTATATTGGCTATGCCGATGGAGCAAGTCGCTATTCTCAGAATCTCGCCTTGGCTGCATGGGCCATCTTTACCCCCTTACATACCCTCGTTCTGTCCAATGGGATCTGCATTGGCAATGCCACCAAAAATCAGGCCGAATATGATGCAGTACGTGGTCTCTTAGCCGATAACCTCTCTCATCATATCCTCCATCTCCACATGCACCACAGCTACACAAGAAAATGAATGATTTTGGAGGGATAATGGCTTATTAGAAGAAAAACCCCTGTTTTTTCTTTCGCCCGCTGTGACCAAACCGTAGCCCCGTTTGACACACCATCTGCAACTTTGGAAAGCTCTCACTAAGCACTCAAATGGGTATATGTTAGTTTTTCATGTTTTGATACTTCACCAGGACACATTTTGTCCACAAAGGGTCTCTTCATCTCCCCTTCCAATCGAAATTCTTCACTTACAATGGTTGTACTTGGGGCACCACTTTCCCCCTTTACTTGTCTTTGTTCGTGTTGATTTTTGTCATGAGACACCCTATTGTACTCATGTTTTTATGGTCCCCCATTGGACCTTTATTATGTGGCAACACCATTGAGTCGCCCTTATTTAGAGCATTCGATTTGAGTCACCATCCATCATGGAATCTATCTCGAGTCCCTTTGTATCCTGCTATAGCCCTCCATCCTTCATCGCTTGGTCCCTCTCTCATGTTGCACATTATGGCTTTCAGTACCATTGTCACCTATCCTCCCTGATATTGTGTCAGGTGCTGCCAAGCCATTCATGCCCCTTATGCTCTAACAAGGGAAGTCATCCATCCACTACTCAATATCTAACTGGTCAGCTACTTTCTAGTGAGCCATTCATTTTCTTGTGTAGCTGTGGTGAATGTGGAGAGGAGAGAAGGCCCTAAATCTTGTGGCGGTCGTAGCAGACAAACCGACCGTTGGAATCACGATCTGTCAGTGGCAGGTAAGAGGCCTAATCCTACTCTTTGTTTTTGATGGATTCAAAGTTCAGATTAGGGTCATAAATCTTAGTAACTGCTCCTACTTCATCATTACAGCTGGGTCACACTTTTTGGGGAAAAAACTGCGACTTGGGATGCAGGTTTGGGCCTGAAAAGTGCGACCTGGCCCAGGATTGGGCCAAAAAGTGCGACCTATTAGATGGAGGTGGTTTTAGTGTCGTTATGGGTTGAGATTCAGTTTTGGTGTGATTTAATGTAGTTTTGCTTATCTATATACTGACAAAGATGATGGTTTTGTGCAGATATGGCAAATATACCGATCAAGTGGAGAGAGAGAGACCTAGGTACATTACGGATGGAAATCCAAGTGGATCGGGGTGTCTGTCATGCATTGGCCAGGTTTGGGGTTCTGAAATTTGTGGAGAACCCATTGATGAGGGCTGGGGAGCCCTTGTTGGCCCAGATTGTCAGTTATTGGGATCCAGATCATGAGGTGTTTATAGTGCAGGGGCATAGGATTGAGCTGACAGTCCAGGATCTATATTTCCTGACTGGTCTCCCACCATTAGGGATGGTGGGAAATACACAGCCAGCATTACCACAGGGGCATAACATCATGGAGTTCGTAGAGTGACATTGTCGACTAGGTGTCCGAGTCACAAGGACTCAGATATCGATTGGGGATCTAGAGAGGGTGGAGTCCTGGGAAATGGCGGTAGCAGTGTTGCAGATCTTCGGCAACCAGGCACTCCATCACATCACTGGAGGCTAGATGATGATTATAGAAAGTGTGTTGAGTGGGACCTATCATGGGTTGGCCCAGATGATGTTGGTGTCAGTGAAACGATGTCGCTATGTAAGCGGCAAGTGAATCACAATTGCACTTATGGGATTGTATTGTGCTCCTTATTTTTTGAGAAGATCCTGACCTAACGACCTCGTGTATAGCTACCTGATGGGGGTCCGAGAGAGCCTTAGATGTGTCGGTGGGGACGACTACTCTGTAGAGGAGGAGGAGAGGCGGTCAAACAGGTGTTCTGACCAGAGTTCTTCGCCCATTGGGATCAGATGCCATTGTACATAGATGACTATCCCTATAGTGGGATGAGTTATTGGGGAGATTCGGACTTGCCGCTTCTGCCTGGTCGAGTATGGGGGCCCGATGGTAAGTGACAAGTAACTAATCCATTATGTGCATTTTAAAGTTTGTGAATAGTATGCATGGTACTGATCCTTATACTTTTTGGAATGCAGATATAGCTCTGGTGAAACCGATTGGATATATGGGACGACCTGCAATAGGCGGGACTACAGGTGCTAGTGGATCAAGAATGGCACAAAATGGGGAGATGGCCACTCTTTTGGAGGACATTTGTTGTAGATGTGAGGGGCTACTGACAGGTGTGTCTGAGCGGGGTTGGTAGGATTCAGATGACGAGTACATAGAGCTTTGTATTGGGCTACCCTCGGAATGGTGAGGTATCATGCGGCACATGGTGATAGCTAGTTAGGATGTGCGTGATCTACGAGCTACAAGAGCAGAGCCATTGGCTTGGGATCATCTAGAGAGTGATTAGATGTAGGGCAGGTTGTGCCCCCCAGTGTGTATGTAGGGGAAAGTGGTGCCCCCCAATTTCTTGAGTTTTGTTTTTTGTAACATGCTATGGGCATGTCATATGTTTCAGAGTAGATCGACTCTAAAAAAATGTTATATGATATATATTATGTATATGCATTGTGTTGATGGTTTGAAATGTTATTGTCTTGTGTGTGATAAATTCCAGTCTAGAACATGATTCGCAATGTGATCTACGTAGTGATTTTGATATCTAGGTATATGGTTGAAAGTAATGAATCAAAACTCACGTATCAAAAGTTTGACTCGTAAATATTATCTAAAAAAGATAGGGTTATGCACAAGATAGACACCATTAATTTTTAAGACAAAAATCAAGGAATCTAAACGAACATGCAGATGGAGGATGTGATGAGAGAGGGTATCGGCTAAGAGACCACGTACTGCATCATATTCGACCTGATTATTGGTGGCATTGTCAATGCAGACCCCATTGGAAAGAACGAGGGTATGCAAGGGGGTAAAGATGGCCCATGCGGCCAAGGCGAGATTCCGAGAATAGTGACTTGCCCCATCGGCATAGCCAATATAATGTGTGGATGAGAGGTTCGGCGGAATAGCATCACAAGACAAGAAATGGGAGGAAGGAGAAGAATGATGGCAACGTGAGTATAGGGTAGACATCACATGATGACTATGGGAGGGAGTAGTCTAGGTAGGATGGCTAGGACTCATAGATTAACGAGAGGGTGATGAATGAAAATTATGTGAGGAAAAGCGGGAGCTCATGCTGCGAAGGACATCATAGACACGGATGGTATTATCCTGGTCATGGGGGGAAAGGGAAAGGTTGAGGAAACCACATGACACTGCAAAGCTACTGAAATAATCAGCATGGGAAGAAAGTCGCACATACGGATTGTCATGGGGGATGACAGAAGAACAAGTAAGAGTATGGTCAAAGCACATAGAGCCCATGAATGTTGCTAAAGGGGGATCAAGCAAAACAGATGGAGTGGATTCAGAGGGAATGTAATTCGATGGTCATGCGGATGATGATAGGTATAGGAGGGGGGAAGCAGGTTCCGACATCTCAACATCATGGGGAGGAATTTCAATGGTAGCAGGGGGATCCTCGAGTAAGCCTTACGCATACTAAGCAAGGATGGGAGAGGTGGATTGTTTTTTCTCAACCTCATACTCGTGAATAACCTCTAAAGAGGCTCGGTAATGCGTGAGGTGAGGAAAATGGTGAGAATAATGGCCATGGACACCACACAGATCACAGGGTTTGTTGGTGCAAAGAGTCTTTGGGTTCTTGGTAGCGATCAAGGAAGAAGCAAAGGGTTCAGGGACTGTAGACTCAGGGAACGCGTCCTTGACCATGGGTTGGATATGGGGCAACTCAGGAAAATTATGGGTGGCATGACTAACACAATCACACAATGCACAAGGTTCAGGGGGTGGGGGAGGGGTAGGGTCGGGTGTGGTGGCCTTGTCTTTGGATGCCCCCTTGCGAGTTTTTTGTTTCTTTCCCGTAGCTGACATAGCATGAGGATGGTCTTACGGAGGGGCTAGGGGCGCTGTAGGAGCAAAGGGAATCAGTTGAACCGGAGTCACAACAAGGTAAGGTTTGGGGTGGCCAAGTGGGGTCGCGGCTGGAGGAGTAAGATACCATACAGGAATTCCCAAGGTCAAATTAGGGAAGGATAGGGTGGCCATGATGGGAACTGAATAGACTTCGGGAGGGGGAGCAAGGAAAGGTATCTGACCGGCGGGGTAATGGACAGGAGGGACGGTTCCCATATGGTGGAGACCTGGGGGAATTGACTCAGGAGGGAAGGGAGGTTCCTGAGTGCTAGGTGGGTGGGAAGGTCTAGGCAGAAGAGGTTCGGTCAGCTGAGGCGAAGGGCTAGGAGCATTTTGCGGTGGGCGATATTGAGGTTGCAGAATAGCCGAAGCAGGATGTGAAAGGTTAGCCTAAGACGATTTCATCATGCAAACATTCACTAGGCTGGGATCAGAGACAGGAGGAGGGGGAGGACCCAAGAAGGTGCCAAGCAAGGAGGAATATTTGTAGACACCTGGGGAAACACTGGTCAAATAATCAACAGTTGGCTTATTGGTGGCAGCAGAGATAGTGGACTCAGGGGAGGTCTGAGATTTTGGTTCATGATTTTTCAACTGGTCGATAGTGACAATATTTCCATTATTTGGGAAAGACATCTTGCGGTGGACTGCGGATGGGATGGCAGAAATGGCATAGGTGTAACTACGCCCTAAAAGAATGTTATAGTCAAGAGGGGCATCGATAAATTCAACTTCGACACAAACAGTCTTGCCCACAATGGTGATAGGACAGTTACAAAATAGGCCAATGGGTTGGGAGGCATGGCCATCCCACGCACGAAGGGTGGTTATGGAAGGGGCCAGCTCAGGAGATCCGATTTGTTTCCAAACCGAAGCAAACATCACACAGGTAGATGCCCCCTCATCAATAATGCACCGAGTGACATTGGCATTTCAGATTTTGACTAGGATTTGGAAAGAAACAGAAGCAGGAAGTTGGGGATGGTCTGACTGACGGGCATCAAAAACAACACCCACAACAGATAGTAGAGCCTTCTTTTGATAAGGACACAACAGGAGGAGTTCGAGTGTTGAAATGGCAGCAGGAGATTGTGCCAGATCATCTACCATGCTATAGGAATGGGCAGCCCGACCAGAGGCAACATTTCGGCGTAATGGGCCCTTAGGAATCTTCGTGTGAAGCTCAGCTTTGGGCGGAGGGATTTGCAAGGGACCATTGGGTGTCGACAGAGGCTCTGTAGGACCTAAAGATGGGGACTCAGTGACAGATAGAGCAGGGGGTGTGGAGTACTGATGAGACCGAGTTTGAAGGTTAAGGTCGATGGTGAGAGGTTGGTCGGAGGCCATCATGAAGATCTGGTAATTGAGGGAACCACAAGGGGAAGGTTGAGTGGATACCGGGGCAGGAGGTGGTTGGGTAGCCACAAATCCTTGTTGAGGAAAAGGGTCGGTAAATGCAGCGGGTTGAGAAGTAGCCGTATTGTGACGGAAAGTAGGGGAGGAATGTTGTCCCTGCACGGTGGCCTGAAACTCCCACATCTGTCGCATCTGTGGTAATAGGGGACAATCGTGAGTATAATGACCATAAACAACGCAACATGAATAGGGCTTATTGGTGTGGAGCAGCCTGTCCGGCTTGGGCTGAGATACATGTGGCTGGTTAGAAATGTTAGGATCAATACTTGAAGGATTGGATCCATGATTACCAGAGGCAGATGGATTGCCTCTCCTCTTCCATTGAGAAGGAGGAGGAGTATTCACGCCTTGCTGCAAAAATACTTTCCCTGTAGGGGGTAGTAAGTGTGGTTGCAGGGGTGGAAAAGGAAAGGGAGTGGGAGGTCCAAATGCTGGAGGAGCTGGGATAGTAGGCTATGGGTAAGGATAAGGGTGAGGATGGGCAAGATTGAGGTAAGCAAGAGTGTGGGCAAAAGGAGGAGGCATGTCGTATCCCGGATACATGTTACCTGGAGGGGGAAAGGTGCTGGAGGTGCTCACCCCTCCTGGAGGGAAACCATAGGCCATAAGAGGTTGAGAAAAGGTATGAGAAAGAGCTCCAACGATACCGTCGGCAGAGTGAGATGCCCCCGGGGCGTTAGGGCCACCGAGTTTGGGGAGGTCAGGAAGGACGGTATAAACATAACCAGATTGAGCATAAACAAGGTCATATTTCAAGGCTATTTGGAGGGAAGCTTCTTTGGTTTGGGGAAAATGGGATGCGAAATCTTTGTCGATGGGAGGTAAGAGAGAGAGAAGAAGCCAGTCCATATAAACCCGATATTCAACGGGGGGAGCGAGACATAATCTCCGTCTTCTTCGCCATTCCTGGACATGAGCGGAAAGGTGGGTCGAAGAGGATTGATGAAAATAAGTCAAGAGTTCAGTACCAGTGTCATATTGGAGAGGGAGCTGGAAATAAGATAAAAAGGCTTAGGCAATGGTCGCAAAGGTGGTATGGGAAGAGTTGGCTTGATCGACATACCATTTAGAAGCTTCACCGGTAAGCGTGCATTGGAGAAATTGAAGACGGATTGAGTAATCGATGATGGAATTGGAGGAACACCACATGTGGAAAGATCGGACATGGTTGGAGGGATCTTCACTAGCAAGGCCTTCGAACTTGGGAATGTTGGAGCGAAGCTTGGTTGGCATAGCAGGGCCACTGAAATCGTGGCAGATAGGATCATTAATCAGCTGATTGAAGTCGGGGAGACTGAGACCGGCCAGATAAGGGAGCAAAGGTGCAGTCGAGGTAGGTCCCGTAGTGGTTCCACTGGAAACGAACCTAACAGTAGAACTAGGGTTGCTCTTGGCAGTAGTCCCTCAACTAGATATGGTGAAAGTAACAGGGGGAGAACCAAGAGTAGAGGGAGAACCCGAAAAATTAGAAGAAGAGTCGGAGTGTGGAATCGAGGGAGAACTTCCTCGATGACGATGGGAAGGAGGAAGTCAACCAAGCGGAAATTGAGGGTGAAGGCGAAGAAGTCTCTGGGACAAAGGCCTTGGAGGCGCAATGATGAAAGGAAGAAGAAAAACTGACAAGGGCAGGGAGGTGCAAAATCAAGTCGAAATAAGGGCAGAGAGGTGCAATGTCAATTGATTTTGAAGTCTTTTCCAAGCGGTGTTAACTAGGCTGTTCTTCGCTTAGGGTCAGTGTGTGGCGTGCGTTAATTTTAATTGTTTAAACCCAGACGTTTTGAGAGTAAAATAAAAAGTGTGTTGTGTAACTGAAAATAAATCTGCAGTAAATAAGACTGAAAGAATAGAAAATTAACAGCTAACAATGCATCAATCTAACCCAAGAAGGCGGGTCTCTAAAAACTAGTCTATAAGATGGAAAAAATATAATCAAAGCACGCTAAAAAGAGGCCAATATATCTAAGGTCGGTAGGGACGGGGATCTAAAGGAGAAATCTACTGAAAAGAGGTGCAGATAAGAGCAAAGAGGCATAGGCAAGGTTGCTGCTAGAAAGGAGGAGATCAGCTAAAGGTAGAAGGACAAGGAGGCGGCCCTAAAAATGAACCCAAACAAAACTATTTAAGGTATTTTGAAAGGGGGAAGAGCTGATCTGTAGGGATCTGAAAATGAGTTATCAGATCTAAAAGAAATAAGGCTGAAACTCTGGAAATTTAGACGTCTGAAACAGTGAAACTCTCCTACAAAAAGTGGAGGGTACTAGAGCCCTGAGGGGAAAGATTCCCACTTAGTTGAGTGAAATAGATCAGAAATAGGTCTAAATGGGTGGAGACGGAGGCTGGAAAACCCTGACAGAAGCTTCAGACAAACCAAGAAAAAGTGCTAGAAAATTGCAGAAAAAAGTGCAGGTCGCAGGTTCTGACCTGTTTTTAGTCCAGGTCACAGTTTTGGGGCAGAAAAGTGCGAAATCAAGGCCCGGTCGTAGTTTTTGGGCCGATAAGTGTGACTTGCAGGTCCGGGTCTCTCGGCGGCAAATTTCAGGAAAAAGTTGTCGTCTCAGCTGCGGCTGATGTCTATCACCTCAGCAATAAGGCCAGAGACACACGAAAGGTAAAAATTTGAATGTTTGAGGGTTTAAGAGGGGAAAAGCACCATAAATATAGGAAAACCTGAAAACTGAAGAGAAACCCTAGGGTCTGAAATAGCTGGATATGCAGGAATATATAAAACAATAGTGGTCGCAAAATAAAACATGTGCGGAGTCGCCAATTGTTAGTATGAATCTTTCGTCGTAAAAGGCAACTTTAGTTACAGATAACAAATAGCCCTAACATCGATTATGGCTGCCAAATATCTTTAAATCTGAAATTAGGTGATTCAAATAATGCTGCACAAATCCAGATCTAAGCATAAAAGACATTAAGCAGATAAAGTTAAATGTGGCTCCATTCATCCAATAGACAATACAAGAACAATGTATTTGAAATAATTTTTATATTATATTAAAAAGGGGCACCTGAGATGAAAACAAGAAAGGTGTTTTCCAGTTCTCCTCAATGGGATGGGTTCTTGAAAGTCCTCAGCATTTCAAATCTAAAATTTCTCTCTCTCGTTGGTGTAGAAAACCCAGACAAACATAGAACTCAAAGGGAGCTCACAAGGCAGAAATGGAGAATGTGACCAAGTATAGATCCAGAGTTATCTAATGCAATGGAAGGTGACCAGTGAATGGGGAAAACCATTCTATTTAAAACAAAATATTAGGGCGATCTAGAACTTGGTGCATGAATAAAATATTATTAAACAAATTCTAGAACCACCCTTTAGGAATATTTTATTATATTTGTTGGAGGGAAAAGGATTTTTGACTTGGGTCAATTCCTTTATTTATAAATAATAAATAAATAAATGATTTATTTATTATTTTATGGAAATGGTGGGAATATAATGAAATAAATAATTATTTATTTAATCATTTATAAATAATTTAGTCAAATTTAACTAGGAATATTATTTAAATAAAGGTTTAAATAACTTATTCCTAGGAAATAATCAAATAAATAAGGATTTATTTAATTGATTTCCTTGTTTTGGGTTAAATATGACCAGGAAATATAAACAAATAAGTTATTTCACATGGTGAAAGCAATTTTACTTAGGGTAAAATTGGTCTTACATGGTGTACTTGGGTTCATCTAATGATAATAGGTTAAATGACCAAAAAATGGTGTAACACTCCGATGTAAATGAAAATATAATGAAATCTTGAGTGTAGTCAGATCTAATCAAGACTGGGGCATTGGATAGAGCAAAAGTTTCCATATTAAATGACTTGATGGCCTCCTCACTCCATTTGACAGTGCTATCCTTCTTCAACATGTTAGTCATTTCCCTTAAATGTTCAGCCAAATTGGGTATAAATCTGTGCAAGAGGTTATCTTACCATTAAATTCCTGAACATTCTTCTTGTTACGTGGGAGGTCTATGTGATGAATCGCCTCCACTCTTAAAGGATAAATGCGGATACTGTCTTTAGAGATGATATGCCCCAGCACCTTGCCTTCATCCATAGAAAAAAAAAATCTTTGGATTGAAAGAAATCCCAAACTTTTTTCATCGCTAAAAAATAAACCTCAAGTGGTGCAAATGTTCATCATCAGAACTAGAAAACATTGTCAGATCATCCAAATAAAGAACAATAAAAACATCATTTTCATTGGAAAAATCAATTTCCATTGCTCGCTGCAAAGTAGCTCCAGCGTTCTTCAGTCCAAATGCCATTTTGGCATATTGGAAAGTTCCCCATGGTGTTGTGAAAGCAGTTTTGTCTTGGTCTCTCTCATGCACCAAGATCTGATTATAGCCTGAGTAGCCATCGAGTAGTGACATCCTTGATTATCCAAATACTCTCTGCAGAATATGGTTCATCTTTGGAAGTGGATAGTTATCCTTTAAGGAGGCTTTATTCAGATTCCATAAATCTATGCACAACCTTATCTCTCTTGTCTTTTTTCGTACCGGGACCAAATTTGAAATCCAGTCAGAAAATCTATTTGGGACAATGATACCAACTTTATACAGTCTGTTTACCTCTTTTTCAATGGATGGCAGCAGCTTTGGGTTGATCCTTCTCAGCTTCTATCTAAATGGCGTCTGATCTGGCTTAATGGGAATAGTATGATGAATTATATCTTTGTCATACACCTTCAAATTTGAATAATCCCATGCAAACACATTAGAGAATTCAGAAAGTAATTTAACATACTATTCCTTTACCTCAGGGGATGATTCTTTTGATAATTTCACAAGCTCAGGCTTGTCAGCTGTTCCAAGATTAGCATCTTCAACTCCTTTATCAGTAGGCACCAATATTGGTTTCTTTGCAACATCATTTTGATCAAAATTCTCCTCTAAAGGTATGAGACCTCTAGGAATTACATTGTCTTTCAGCTGCAATACATCCATCTAGTTTTCTTCGATTTCTTGATCATAGACCTCATAATCACCCTCTATGAGAGTGTCCTTGAAATTTCCTTCATTCTGCAAAAAAGCATTGATTTCATTGTCATCCCAAAACACTTGCCAATACCTTAAATTATGTGGAACAACAAGCCGATTTTTGACATAAATTTCAAATTTGTTGCTGGAATTCATTGGAATATTCAAATTTCTTGCAATAGTGGCAAGGGAATCAGCAATAAGATTCTACATTCGGGGTACTGCTGCCAAAGTGTACTCAGGAAATGTCCTCAAAATTTCTAGGACTACATTTCTGTAGGCCCTTAGTCGTGGATGCTTTGCTTGGTACTCTCCTTTTACCTATTTTATTATCAACTCTGAATCTCCATAGACATAAATTCTCTTAGTCTTTAGCTTCTTCAAAATTTTCAAACCTACAATCAAAGCTTCATACTCTGCTTCATTGCTAGAGCAGTCAGAAGCCAACTTGTAAGCACATACTCTAACATTACTAGGAAATTTTTCAGGCTAGAAAGTAGGGCTCCGGATCCATATTCCTACACCAGCACCATCCTTACCAACAACTCCATCAAAATCCATGCTCCAAAGGCTTTCTTCTTCTTCTGCTAGATGCTGAAATTTTTCTTCTTTCTCTACTTTATCTGGAATGATTTTTGTATCTCTCTATTGTTGACATTCCTTTTGCTGCTGGCAGGCAGGAAGCTCATAAATTCTTGCTAGTTTATCTTTTTCCTATTTAAGGACTTCCCTAAAATTTTCTAAAATTTCAGGTATCTCATCTACTTCTACCAACTGAACATTTTAATCATTCAAACCACCATATGAATACAATACAAATGACTCTAAATCAGTGTGGACTGCATTAATTGGATGATTAACTCGCTTCTCTTTGCTAGTGATCATGTATTTAATTTTCTTCTCGCTATATAATTTTCTCAACTGACTGAACACAGGAATCGTGGCATAAGAGAAATCAAGATGAATGGTACCTTTCAATTTTTCACCCCATGTACTGGACAAAAGCATTCCAAACTATGGTGGAACGTCGGCAACAACTACATCCATCAAAACATTTTTGGCTGGGATTTGATCTAAAGATACTACCAAGTCTTTGAGGAGACCAATATAATGGACCCTACCAGAGTCAAAGGAATACAAATCATGGTATTTGCGGGTAATATCAAGATCCATCTTCTCCATAATGGCTTTAGGAATCAATTTATGCAAGGCTTCGGAGTCCAACATAGCATTATGTAAAATGAACTCATGTAATCTAAGACGCAGGTAGAAGGGAGGGACTTCACTTTCTTCATACTGACCTTCTATGGCTAGACCAAAAATGAGTTCAAGATAATCATCTTCAACATTTACCATATCTGATACAGAGTCTATTTGAAAAATTATAGACACCTGATGTTTATAAGTGCTATTTTTTAGCAACTCATTCAAGGGCATAGACACCTTCAGCTTAGAAATTTCATTTTCCAATTTAAAATATGGAACTTTTTCTACCTCTTTGACGAGAGGATCTTTATTCTCTACTTTCTCCTTTGTTGTGCTATTCTGGCTCTTTTCATTTGCAATGTTAATTGCTGAATATGCCTTGCTGGGAGAAGGATCAACATGCTCTTTCCCTTTTCTTTGAGTATTTGAGGAGTCGTTTTTCGATTGCAACTCTTTTCTCTTCTGAATAGGATTGATCGGCACATATCTTCTCCTCAAAGAATATTGTTTCTGTTGCGCTGACAAAGCATTCATATATCCTCTTTGATAGTCATTGGACTCTTCTTCTAACACTACCTCATTGGACAATATGAAATCTTCGTCCTTTCGAATGTATGCAGTCATTGTATATTCCTCATCTTCTGTGAGAAAGATGGGTGCACCATCAACAATGAAGAAATGGTTGGCTTCAACAATTGGATCGTCATCATCATCTGTTTCCATTCCCTAAACATAATTTTGCTGCAAAGAAGTTCTAATCTGCTGTTGTGGTGTTGATTGGTGCTATGTTCTTTGTTCTCTTTTCTTAATTCTGAATTATGTCTGTTGTTGTCCTCTGAAGTTTGGATTCCTGATTCGTGCTTCAGGTCTATCTGAAATAGTCAAACAATCAACCATTTTCTCCACTGTCCAGATCAAAGTGTCCATCTTACTGTCTGAAGGGGATTCTTCTTCTTTCACAATTACTCTCTTTTCAGCCTTTGTCCGTGCTCTTTTTTCCAGCAAATTATCTTCAACACTCACAGCTATATTCCGCATCTCTTCAAGTGTGGTAGGATATTTTTCTCGTAGCTAATACGCCATATCAGCATCGAAACCATCTATAAACTTGAGCAAATATAATCCCATAGGGGGTTTTAGATTGGCTGGAATAGCATTATATACAACATTAAATCTCAGACAATAATCCTGTATAGTTTCACCCACATTTCTTTTAATATTTTCATATTCAGACAAGATTTGAAGTGGATTTTTCTTTACCTCCCATCGGTCTAGAAATTGTCTATGTAACTCTTGAAAAGTGTGGATAGATCCTGTTGGTAATGCTCTAAAATATTTTCGAACTTCTCCTCCAAAGCTTTGGACAAACAATATTGTAGTTACATTTTCTGCCTCTACCTCATGAAGGTCAAAGAAGTCATTCATCTTATCAACATGTTGCTAGGCTGTGATGCTTTTAGTGGCATCAAAGATAGTTATTTTACCTTGGTAATCAACAGGCATATCATTCAAGTTCTGAGGTAAAACCAAGGGTGCATACCGGGCAACCATGACTCGAGGTGGATTTACAAGAGTGTTTGTGCTACTAGGATTCAAGGGAGGTGTTGATGGAGGAGTTGAAAGCTGAGAATTGACTTGTGAAACTGATGGGAATTCTAATGAATTAAGGGGAGGAACTGCTATTTCTGATAACTCTGGAGGCTCAGGGATATTGGTTACAGTGACAGATCTCTAAGGGGAATTCAAAATATAATCATCAATTGATATATTTTCCCTTTGAACTTCGATATCTATAAGAAATTCTGGATCTAAAACTATGTCATCAAGTGTAGTCTCGGATTTATTTCTCAATAAAGAAAACTCAAAACACTCATCAAAAGAAAGATCTTCTACAAACAACCACTCATTGGGCTAGGTATGGGATCTGAAAATAGGCCTAGGACTTAGTGATCCTTCTTGTCTTCTGATTATTTTTGGAATGAGATTGGGATTTTAAAATGTTGGGAAAAATACTGAGAGACGGGGGGGGTGAATTAGTATTTAGGGCATACTCAAAACTTTTTCTTTTCCATTCACTAAAACCCATACGCTGCTTTGCTCAAGCCAACTAGCGTATACACGCGGATATCCTTCATAAAACTCGCGTATACACAGAGATCTAATTATGCCATTAATTCTTTACTTAGATCTATGAAACATTCATTCTTCTGATGATTAGATAATAGTAAGCATGTGCAGTAATAACATAATAAACCATCACACATAAGCATCACACAAGAACACCAAGATTTTAGGTGGAAACCCAAGTCAAGAGAAAACCACCGCTGCTGTTGTCTTAGCCTTCAATATTTTATTATAAAGAAAACATCTTACAACTATGTACTGGTGCAGACTCATACCAGTATGCAGGCACCCACCTACGCTCGTTTACCAGCCTCTCCTGGAAGGGAGCTACAACCCCCTACTCTCGTTTACCAGCCTCTCCTGGAAGGGAGCTATGACCCCCTGCTCTCGTTTACCAGCCTCTCCTAGAAGGGAGCTACAACCCCCTGACTGAAGGCTACAACCGTCAACACCACCATGGACCACGTTTCATCAATTTTCACACTGGATCCAATAGCTTTTCTTTAGAACACAACTTGCAGGCCACTTTTCATCATATTTTCAGACTGGACCCACTCCACACATTTAAGCTCAATCATACATCAAACTGATACTTATAACTCATTGACAGATGGCAGCAAACCAACAGAACAGATCAGACATCTCACACCATACACTTCAGCAAACCCTAGTTCTCATACGCGCTTTCCTTTCACTGATACCGTGTATATACACGCTTCCATTCACATAAAATTGCGTATACATCTGCACATATTCCAGAACTTATTTCACAACCCATACACGCTTTAAATTTATCAAACCCATGTATATACGTGCTTCCACTGTTCCAAACTTGCGTATAGATCTTCAGACATTATAGGGCAGCATACTTCTTCAGATAAGATATTCAGTTGAAATTTAACCCTTCACTTCAGAAAGATGTTCGCCTCATCTCAGATCTAAGCATTCCATAAACAGATCTAGAAAATACAAATACATTTCAGATCTAGATTCCCTTCTTCATCATTTTCTTCATAGGTGCATCACAGATTCAGATCTATCATCAAACTGTAACCCTTTCCATACAGATATATTATCAGAGTGAAGTATTCATTCAAACCCAAACTTATCCACCCACTTTTCACACTGAATTTCTTCTCCTTATATAGGTTTAGCCTTTTTCAATACCATGAGCCAAAACCACACCACTTCCGATGGTATTCCTGGACGGGATCAAATAGATAATCAAGCGCTCAATACAATGGGTCAATACCATGGTAACACCCCGTGGTATTCTAAATTTGGAGCGCAAAAGGGCATACGTGACTTGCCACGTACTTTTCCGCGTGCATACGCTACTTCTTCCTGACAAAACAGCGTATGCTTTGTAACACACACTTTTCATCATTGTTCTGGTACATACTGGAATTCCTTTCACCATTACATCTGAGCTGCTCTATAGATACATCAGATTTACATCAATAACAAGTTCATCAAGTCAAGAACAACTTCATCAAGTAGGTTTCCATCATCTTCATCAAGTGGGTTTCCATCAAGGACAACACATTGCATCATATTGCCAACAATCTCCCCCTTTGGACTTGATGGCAACCACGATGGTTTTTGTTCACCACAACAGATAGATACATTGATTATAACGATCATACAATAACCATCTTACTCTCCCCTTATTCAAACACCATGTCACTCTCCCCCTTTGACATCAAGGGCAAAGGGCGGATCAAAACCAACACAAGGTTTTTCTCCTCATGTAGAAAGAAGAGCGTTGTAGATCTGATGTGCATTGAAGTTACCATGCTCCCCCTGAGTTCATGCTGAATGTTCAAACATATTTTTCAATGAAGTACATGATTCTTTGACCTTCCTGTCACCAAGGAATCATACTTACATCAAAGATCCAACCAAGTGGATTTACATGTGAGACTCAAGTACCCAACCAAGAGGGTTTACACATTTTGACTCAACTACCCAACCAAGTGGGTTTACACATTTTGACTCAACTACCCAACCAAGTGGGTTTACAAAAATGAACAAGTCCTTACATGACTGAATACTACAAATTTACATCAAAGGTCTCATCATGACCTTTTCATCAAATTACAAATATGACTTTTATGACCACTACCAAAAAGACCTCAAGAGAGATCATATTTCAGAACCATCATAATGCCAACAATGCATTATACTCAGCAAGACTAAAGCTCCCCCTGAAACTGTGCATCCACGCATCCTTTCCATATGACCAAGCCTCCTCCTTAGCTTGTGCAACCTGAAGCTCTTTCAACAGAATGTTATCAGCAACAATCTTTGCATGATCTGTCCTTTTCTCTAAATCATAAGACTTCCATCTCATCCATGTGTGAAAGCAACGAACACTCTTCAGCAAAAAAACAAACAGGGCTTATCCATAATCATAGGAAACTATGTAATATGTCATCATTATTTAGAACTGAGAAATAAACAGATACAGTGCCAATAATACAATCATTAATAGTCACACTGATGCTCCCCCTGAACCTATACTCATGATCTTCAGAAGTCATACAAATTTTCTTATCATAAGTGCATACGCGACTGTCTCCACTGTAACTCACGTGTATACACGGCTTTAGTTCATTGAACTTGCGTATGGAAAGTGAAACATTGAAAAATTCACATTCGTTCATCTCCCCCTGAATTTGTACCACCTGTACCTGTCATCTTCACATTAGATGCTCTGTCAGAAATAAACATAACCAAAATAATGATAACCATCATACATTGCTCCCCCTGTGATGATACACTACTAATCCCTATAATGTATCTCACATCTCTCCTGTAGTCATTCAGAGAATTAAGCTTTAGAAGCGGATGACTCCTATAGGGTCAGTATTCCCTACATTTCTGACCGGTCCTCCTTCCTTTTCCAGCTTTGCTTGAAATTTCTAATTGTGTGCTGGAAATTATCCAATTTCTCAGATCTGTTCATCCTGCATTCTTTTACCACATGTCCATACTTGTTACAAGCATAACATCTTATATGACCAGATAAATAAGCATAAGGATCATAGTATGTTTCTCTGTTCTTCCTTCTATTGCAATCAGCTGCTTTATGACCATACTTGTTGCATGAAAAACAATATCCCTTGAAGAAACCAGAGTACCTTTCTGAATAGAATCTGTTTGATTGTGACTGAAATGATCTGCTTCTGCAATTTGCTGCAACATACCCATAATTATGACATTTAAAGCATTCAACATTAGTGAATGATTTCCTTTGAGTATTCATGTTTGTTGGTTGACCTTTTGTTTCTTTCAATACTTCAGGTTTTGCATTGACATCCTTTGAATCTTTAGCACTTCCTTGTGAACTAGATTCTCCTTTAACAGTTTCATGAAAACCAAGACCAAGTTTAATAGCAGGAGATCTTTGATTACTAAGAATATTTTCTAGAATCTTAGTACTATCTTGAAACCTCAAGAGTTTATCCTTTTCTTCTAGTTTACCTTTGAGAATGTTTACCTCAACCTCCAATTTTTGGCATTGCTTCTTCATGCTTTCTTCGACCCTTTTTCCTTCTTCTACTTGATCATTAAATTTTAAAATTTCTTCCTTCAACCAATTTTCTTGTTCTTCACATGTTTGTAGTAGTTCTTCATTCTTCTTATTTGATTTTTCCAGATCTGTTTTGAGCGAGATGATTTCTGCTTCACGTCCTTCCTTTTCAAATGATTGTAGGAGTTCTTCATTCTTCTTATTTGATGCTTCGAGATCTTCTTTCAAAGAGATGATTTCTGCTTCAAGTACTTCATTCCTTTTGTTTGATTTTTCCAGATCTTCATTTAGATCGTTGATTTCTACTTCAAGTCTTTTATTTCGATTGCTTCCATAATTGTATAACCTTTGATACTTGTCTACTTGTCCATTGAGTATTTCTATCTGTCCTTTCATTTGAGAGATCATCTCTTTGTAGATAGATTCTCGTTTATTAGATGATCTTTGTAGTTCTTCAACTTTAATCTTCAGAGCTTCTTCTAGATCCATAACATTCCTTTCACTATCTTCACTATTACATGCACAAGAAGGTGAATCACAAGAACAACAATCAGTACCTGTTTTATCTTCTTCATTTTCTACCGCACATGTCTTCTGAGATGTCTTCTTTCCTTGAGTAGCCTTATTATTTTGCTTCTTTGCCATGAGCACTAGCAGATCTTGGTCAGAATCTTCTTCATCTTCACTTGATATTTCATTATTATCTTCATTTGCATAATAACTCTTTCCCTTTTCAAATTGTTTCCCTTTATCACGATTTTCTTTATAAGGACATTTAGCAGCATAATGACCCACTCTTCCACAATCAAAACATTTGAAGGGAAGCTTACCTTTGAATCTTCCAGTACCTGGTTGGAGTCTTCTCACAAATTTTGCTTCTTCTTCTTCTGATATATAACTTGATTCCTTGAGAACTTCCTTTTCTTTTCCTTATGCACACGCCTTAAAATCAGCTTCTTTGATTTGAGAGGCACCTCCTTGTCTCATTTCATAAGCAGTCAGAATACCATGTAGTTGAACAATATTAAGAGTTTGCAGATCTTGCCTTTCTTCAATAGCTGATACCTTTGACTCAAATTTTGAAGTCAAAGATCTTAAGACTTTTTCCACTAGAGTAGTATCAGTTATGGTTTCACCCAAACTTCTCATACGATTTACAATATCATCTAGATGTAAAAAGAAACTGGAAATACTCTCATCACTATGCATCTTCAAATTTTCATATTCAGTTCTGAGGGTTTGGAGTTTTGCACTTTTTACCTTTGTATCTCCTTCATAGCGCAGAATGATTTTGTCCCATATTTCTTTTGCTGAATTTAGCTGCATCACTTTAGCAAATTCTGGTTCAGACATGTTTCCTAATAAGACATTGACTGCTTTGGCATTGATTTCATATTTCTTCCTTTCTGCTGCATCAGTGGGAATACTTGACGGATATTGATAACCTCCTTCCACGATTGCCCATACTTCTGCGCCAAGACTTTGCAGATATGCTTTTGTTCGTATCTTCCAGAATAATAGATTATCTCCATTGAATAAAGGTGGCCTTATAGAAATTATTCCTTCATGACTTCCCATTGCGACGAATCTCCTTCAAGCAATCAAGCTTCTACAGAAGGACCTGCTCTGATACCAATTTTTGCGAAAAATACTGAGAGGGGGGGTGAATCAGTATTTAGGTCATACTAAAAACTTTTTATTTTCCATTCACTAAAACCCATACGCCGCTTTGCTGAAGCCAACTAGCGTATACACGCGGATATCCTTCATAAAACTCGCGTATACACAGAGATCTAATTATGCCATTAATTCTTTACTTAGATCTATGCAACATTCATTCTTCTGATGATTATATAACAGTAAGAATGTGCAGTAATAATAGAATAAACCATCACACATAAGCATCACACAAGAACACCAGGATTTTAGGTGGAAACCCAAGTCGAGAGAAAACCACCGATGTTGTTGTCTCAGCCTTCAATATTTTATTATAAAGAAAACATATTACAACTATGTACTGGTGTAGACTCATACCAGTACGCAGGCACCCACCTGCGCTCATTTAGCAGCCTCTCCTGGAAGGGAGCTACAACCCCCTGACTGAAGGCTACAACCCTCAGCACCACCATGGACCACGTTTCATCAATTTTTACACTGGATCCAATAGCTTTCCTTTAGAACACAACTTGCAGGCCACTTTTCATCATATTTTCAGAGTGGACCCACTCCACACATTTAAGGTCAATCATACATCAAACTGATACTTATAACTCATTGAAAGATAGCAAAAAACCAACAGAACAGATCATACATCTCACACCACACACTTCAGCAAACCCTAGTTTTCATACGCGCTTTCCTTTCACTGATACCGCATATATACGTGCTTCCATTCACATAAACTTGCGTATACATCTGCACATATTCCAGAACTGATTTCACAACCCATACGTGCTTTAGCTTTATCAAACCTGCGTATATATGCGCTTCCACTGTTCCAAACTTGTGTATAGAACTTCAGACAGATATTCAGTTCAGATTTAACCCTTCACTTCAGACAGATGTTTGCCTCATCTCAGATCTAAGCATTCCATAAACAGATGTATTAAATACAAATACATTTCAGATCTAGATTCCCTTCTTCATCATTTTCTTCATAGGTGCATCACAGATTCAGATCTATCATCAAACTGTAACCCTTTCCATACATATATATTATCAGAGTGAAGTATTCATTCAAACCCAGACTTATCCACCCACTTTGCACAATGAATTTCTTCTCCTTATATAGGCTTAGCCTTTTTCAATACCATGAGCCAAAACCACACCAATTCCGATGGTATTCCTGGACGGGATCAAATAGATAATCAAGCGCTCAATACAATGGGTCAATACCATGGTAACACCCCTTGGTATTCTAAATTTGGAGCGCAAAAGGGCATATGCGACTTGGCACATACTTTTCCGTGTGCATACGCTACTTCTGCTTGACAAAACCGCGTATGCTTTGTAATACACACTTTTCATCATTGTTCTGGTACATACTGGAATTCCTTTCACCATTACATATGAGCTTCTCTGTAGATACATCAGATTTACATCAATAACAAGTTCATCAGGTCAAGAAAAACTTCGTCAAGTGGGTTGCCATCAAGGACAACACATTGCATCATATTGCCAACTTCAAACACAGGGGGAGGATTTGGATCAATGTTGGCCATTGTGTATCTCCTTGAAGCCAGTGTGGTCAAATTTCTACTTTACAATGTTTAATTTCAGCCTACCAAACTCTGAACCTCATCATCCAGAGTCCAAGAATTTATATGGAAAATATTACTGGGGTGATCAGTCTTTTATGCTAAATAGTTCCCTAGGATGGTTGCTAGAAATGTTAGCAGCTAATGTGAACCTTAGGCTGAAAGAAGGCAAATCAAGGTAACCTCAAACCGCGCTCAACGTTGTAGCTAGCCCTACAAGGTTAGGAGAGGACTCTCTCCGGGAAAAATATTCAATGAATTATAACTGGAAACTGATTTTAGGATAGGTATAATAATTGGATTTTTTTTTATAAATTTTAGGGTTGTATGGAGCAGATGGGGCAGTTTGAATCTGGGGAATTAAATTAGAGATATAGGGTATTTCATGGGGCAAGGTAGGTAATGATTTAACAGCTTAGTTTAAATAATGATGAGTTGATTAAGACTGGTGAGGAGCTGAAAAGGGCATAGGAGATGGATCCTTTTCAAACAGCAGAAAACATAGAGTGTTCAATAATTTCCCAAGGTAGAGCATTATACAATGGATTCTACCTATCTATCTTGAAAGCATTCAACCAGAGATGTGAATGAATGAATGGTAAGAATAACAATTAACAGATGAACAAAAAGGAAAAAACAATGCTAAGATCCATCCCACAGGGATCCCACAAATCAGAGTTTCATATCTTTATTAATTCCCTGCTGAACTGTTACAAATGGAGTGCAGAGCGTCCTCAAAATTTCCAAATTATTCCACCCCTTATTCCCCCTTTACAATGATGAATAATTACATTAAATATACAAAATTTGAGGGGGAGTAGATCCACAGAAGGAGGAGCTGTTTCACCAGCTTAGGAACTGAAATCTGAACATAGAAAGAAGACCAACAATCTGCCCCTGAAAAGAAGGAGCAACAAAACATTTTCCACATCTGGGAGTTTTGTTGTTGCTCAAACAAATGAGAATAAAGACAAAATCGGAACCAAATCATTGATATCATGCTATAATGATCTCTTTGTTTATATTATCTCTCGACTTTGACTGTTTGTCTCTGTCTTTACTCTTTGAGGAAAAACCAACTTTTGAAGAAAATTCCTTTGAAACAAATAAGAATGAAATTTTCCATTTAATGAAGAAAGTCCCGTTTTGAATGAAAAAGAGCAAAGGGAAAGGGATGGTGGGCCCGAGTTGCGATTGTAGATCGAAAATCACAGTCGGAAGAGGGGAGGGGGTGTATCACCTAGTGGAGGGAATGCGATTGGAAATTTTGTGATGTGATAGTGTATAAGGAAAAAGGGAAAATCACAATCGCAAATCGGAAGGGAAGGGGTGTGACATATAGCAAAGGAAACATGCAATGTGATGAAAGGAAAGCCTTTTTAAAACAAAATATGAAAAATTGTTTTAACACAGGGGAAAGCCCTTTTTTCTTTGAAAAGGGCGGAAGACTTTAGGTGGGACCCAGGCGAATCACAATCACAATCGGGAAGGGAAGCGACTGTATTACACAATGGGATTCGCTGATTATGATGAGCGATATGTGATCAATCACATCGAAGGAAATCGGAAGAGCAGGAGATGGGTCGAGGGAATGTTGCGAAGTTTGCGATGCAATTACATGTGGGCCGTCAGATCGTTGAGAAGATCAACGGTCGGGATATGATCAGAGGGGGAAAATTGCATCGGAGTTTCTCAATTGGAAGTGGATCAATTGGGACCATGTGATTGAATGTTGCGATTGGATCAGAGGGAAAGGGTTGTGATCAGATGAAGGGGATTTATAATGAAAAACTTTAAAATTTTATGAAATAAAATCTAAGGGACAAATGGGAAAAGGGGTAAGGTTAGGCTATTGTTCACTTAGGCATATTTTCAATCTAGGGGTCAGTTTTGAAAGTATAATTTACCGTTGGAAAGCTCTTTCTGGGCTCTTTCTGATGGACATACTTAGAACATGACTTTGTACTGAAAATACTATGGAAAACACCTTTGAAAAGCAGGGTGTTGGCTGTGTGGAGATAACAGCTTCTGAAGTGCAACTTATTACATATGAAGGCATAAAATTACATAAAAGATGATAATAAAAGAAAAGTACCATGTTTTCATCTCAAAACATGGTTTTGGGGTGAAAATTACATCAAGCTCAATAGAAAAATTATTTGATCCTTCTAGATACTGTGCCTTTGTTTATTTGACCTCCTCATGACCTTGCTGATATTTATTGACACTTGAATCATTAATTTGACCATGATGAGACCCTGGAACCTAATGAGACAAACCCTATGACCTAATAATATGAATTGGGAGTGAAAGTGATTCATTAATGAAGACCATAGAGAGGAGAATCAACAAGTTTTACATGAGGGAAAACTGCTAAAAAACCACTACCATCAATAAATCCATGTCCTAATGGAATGATGAAAATTTATGGTATGGGACTCCTAATATGCAAATGCAAAAGAGTAATTTTGATCACTGATGGCAGTATGACAAGACTGACACTAACAAAACCATTGAGCATTATTCACTCATATTTTTCAACCATTATTTCCCTTTCTTTACCACTTCCCATTTTTCAGAGACAAAATCTTTCAGTTTTGGGGAGTGTTCCTTAATTATCATGAACATGCCATTAATATTCTTTATCATCCATTGATCTCATTATTCTTTATCAAAATTTATGTTATTCCATGTTGTTATACACCAAGCAAATATTTCAGCTATGATTGTTGAAGCCACCCGAATTTGTTTTCTAGTGTAGCGTGAGGGTATGCTAATTCTCTATTTTGGGGGAAGGATTGCTATGCATGATGAATGATTTCTCATTTCTTCCTCATTTAAGGTATACAATCCTAAAATTGATTTGTGTATATCCTTAAAACTATCAACTTGATTGTTTTGATTTGTGCACAACAAATGTATCAGTAAACCCACAAATTTTCAAGATAAACCAATTTGTTAATTCCAAAAAATGATGCATTATTAACTAAGACCATTTTGATGATATATTGAAATCCATTCATTGATTTGATTTGATTTTCGGATTGGAGAAGCTTTGATATAGTATAAATTTGCTTCCAAAATTTCAGCAAAATCTGGTTTGTAATGAAGTTTGTATTTACTTGTATCATACTTTGTTGCAACTTCATATACATACGGTTGAAAGTATACATGAAAATTGTTTTAAGGAAGCATTTGAGGAAAAATTCTTCTCTTCCATCAATATCATGTGCTAGGGTGAGCATTTTGATTATTGTCTTACAACTTGGTTAATACTAAGGCATTGGGCTACATGAGGACATGCAACATCTTAAGTTTGAGGGAGATGTTCGGAAACTAATTTGTATTATTATTATCACTTCTTAACATCCATTTCATCCATTTCTAATACTCTTTTATCAAATTATTTATCATAATTTATTATATAATTCCATTTCATAATTATTTATTCTCTTTTGGATAAATAATATTTGTTCTCCTTTATTTTAATAAATTAACGATTATTATGCATGTTTTTTCCAATGATGGTTTTTTAATGAAATCATTATAACATCTCTCACTATTTTAGCCTCCAAGATCTCTTCCAGATTGTAGATTTGATATTCAGCTGAATATTCCAACTCAGAAATTCGTTGGAATAACAAGAGACTATTTTGCATTGAACCTTTCGGGAAAACGAAGATGAATCCTGAAAATCCGAAACATGGGTTTTGTGAAAAATGGACCAAATTATTTTTCGGATGATCTTTTTTCCAAAATTTGGCCTTGATTGAGGGAAACAGAGGGTTCTTCGAAGAATAGATTTGCAGATTTTCTGTTGTGCCTGTTTTCCAAAATTTCCCCAACTGTAAATGCCAGATTCAACTTGTCCCAACTAAATCATGATGGAAATATCTTTCAAATCTCATATTGGTTATTGATATTTTTTAATCAGTTTATTTCCCCTTTGTTGTTTATTTAAAAGGGCACAAATCAGAATCCATGGGAGGATAAAATGCATAGGAGAAGGCATGGAGGGTTAAGCAACAAGAGACAAATTTGTAACAGAAGAATTTTCAATTAATTGAATGCACGGTGTTTTTTTGTTCCATTTGTAAGTTGTGAGTTTGCCGCAGCCCTGATCAGAGAGTTGGGCCAACTCTCCGATCAGGTCCTGTGTATTTCCTGTGTGTTGTTATTTCTATTTACTATTTTGCGTATTTCGTTATTACTGTGACAGTAGATGTATTTGATAATATTCTTATTATTGTGAATCCATTGTAAGATTTATTATTTATTTCTTCCATTTCTTTATTTGTTGTTACAATGTTTTTTGTTTTGTTTTTTTTTTAATTATTGAATCCACGATTGATATCAGAATTGTGCTATTGTATCTACGCATACTATGCATGTTAGCCTTGCAATAACAAAATGCACCAAGATTGATAATTAATGTGGGAAAGGGTTTGAATATTCACTCACACTTGGACACCAACAGAAACCACAAATGGCTATTTATTTTCAAGATCACACATTGGATTGGCATATAAGGTATGTGGAAACAAACCCTAATGAAAATATTGATAATTAGAAGGCCGCATTAAAGGAAAAATTCAAGAAGAAGAAATCATTTTCTCAATGTGTAACTAAGTTCAAGGAGATTCTCCAAGAATTGAACAAATCTATATGGGAAGAAGATCAACAGCTGAAGCACAAAATCAAAGATGGAGGATTTACTATTGATGAAACCAAACAAAAAGGGTAGTTCATTTCTATGTTTTTACCATGTCTGTGCCAACCCATAAGTTAGTATAATATTGCAACACAGGCTGAAGCTGTAGAGATTGCAATGAAGATAGAATCCTCGCCCACACCAGCTACACAGATCAGGCCTCTACAGATCCAAAGCCAGTTGGAGGAAATGAAATTATAAATATAGAGTCTATGCAAGGATAAGGGAAAGGAGGCATGCACATATGTATGGTGTGTACACTACAAAGTTGCCGATTTTCTCAAGGATCAGTGCCTGTTATTCAATGACTATCTATCAGCCAGAGAACCAAGGCCACGGAAGAGCGCGTTAGGACCAAGTGGATATCCTAATTTATGGTGTGCGATTTGTAAAGAAATGGGTATGCACATGACAGAATTTTTCCTGAGGATTGGTAAATATATCCCTCAACTTAAGCAACCATTCTGCAAATTTTTCACATCAGTGGGACATGATGAGTAGCACTGTTGTAACTTCGGTTTGATGATTTACCAAGCTGACGTATATAGGATGCATGTTGAACCAACCTCACCAACATCCCCATCTGGGCATGGTGGATTCCAACGTAGAGGACGAGGAATAGAAGGAGAAGTTTTTCGAGGAAGGGGGAAACTCATCTGTTATAATTGTGAGAAAGTGGGTCATTATTCACGTGAAGATCTGAATCGAGCACAAAAATTTTGTAGGTATTGTAGAGAATTTGATCATGTTATTGAATATTGCCCTCTTTTGATTGCAAAAATGCAGGAAAAAAAACAACAAACTCCCACTCAAAATATTCATATGGTAAGAGATGAGCTGCACGAAGAAGAACCAAGTTTGAATATCATCACTAGGAGTGGTGTAGCCATTAGTGAAGACAAAGGGATAAAGCATGAGATTGATATCTGGATTGGAGAAGCACCTTAAAAATGGAAGAATTCAACTTACAAAGAGAAAATAAAATAGTTGTAGCAGTGAAGAAGGATTTTTCAAACGTGGGTACCTAAACATCTAAAGAATCAAGAAAACCTATGGAAATAGTTGAAGGAGGTGAAGCGAAAAAGCCCTTCCTGTAGGCTTGTATTAAATTATTGTGCACTAATAAGACAGTTGAGAATATCCAAGCATTAATAGATAACTCCGTAGAGAAATAACAGCCTCGGATGGAGAAGAAGGATGTCAATAAGATATATAAGAATAAAATAAGAACTGGATGGGAAATGTGCTTGAACACTCAGATTCGTGCATATGAGATGGATCATGTCATTCTAGATCTAGGATCTCAAGCAAATGTTTTACCAAAGTAGACTTGGAAACGAATGGGATAACCTATGTTAGAATGGTCCACTATCCAGCTACGCGTGGAAAATCAAAAAAATATTATCCCATTATGTGATCCAAGTGGATATTGGTGGTCACCCACCTATTCCACTTGGGGCCCCACCATTATCTCTTTTAGTTTTTCAGTTTCGGCACAACTTACTATTTTTAGCAGTTATTCGGGTCCTGAACTTCCGGAGCCATTTTGAGGCCCTAAATGATGTTTTTTGGGAAAATGAAGAGAAAAATGGGTCCATTCCTCAGATATATCTTTCTAACGAGGTATGGTACGCATAAAATGGAGATTGTATGCCAAAGTTACGCCCCTGGGAAGTTGAAACACCAATTTATCCAAACGGGGTCCATAATTTTGGTGCTTCATCTCCTAGGGTTAGGGTTTTGGATGTTTAGGATTTCCCATTGTTTCTAAATAATAAATAGGCCCTTGAGCCTCATTTTAACTCAGTTCAGAGGCCTGTAGCCACCACATCTCTTCTCAGAGATAGCTACCAGCACCCTAAATAGTTTTATTTCCATTCTGTCTGTAAGAAAATTTTAGTTCTTTGATATTAATGAAATGAAGTGTTATTTCTGCTGCATCTTTGTATTTATGGTTATATGTTTATTCTGTTGCATTCCTACATAAGTTTGGATCAGTGGTATCAGAGCGGTCTGCTTTTTATCGATCTTTCTTTGCATGTCCCCAACGAGGTCAGGGTATAAGGAGTTAGGGCTCGATCTGGTGGAACCTTTGCAAGATCAACCTCGCAAACCCCGACGAACGCCCATGGGGGACGAAAATAAAGATGAGGGAGCAGGAGATCCTATCAAAATATTTCTCAAGGAGGCCCTCGAAAAACAAAGAAACGCGATGATGGATAACTTTTCCCAGATCCTTCAACGGCTGCCCATCGACGGCGCATCTGCATCCAACAGCCACTCTAGAGGTGCGACTCCTTTTAAGGTACAAGTAAATTTTTACATTCCCATAATTGAGGGTCAAATAGATGCAGATGCCATAGATATATGGTTGAATCTATTAGAAGGATATTTCTCAGTTCATGACTTTTCCGACAGGGAGAATATTATTTTTGCACTCCTCAAAGCTGTCCCCCATTTCAAGGACTCATGGGAAACCCACTGTGAGAAAAAGGATGAGATAGAACCCTCTCTATTCTCGACCGTACCCACTTGGAATTATTTTCGAGACGCCATCAAGGAATAATACTATCCCATGGGGAGCTATGAGGACAAGTACATACAATGGACCACGCTGCAGCAACAAAGGGATGAGGATGTGCATGAGCTGACAAATCTGTTCCATACCCTGCGCATCAAGTTGGGTATCAAATATTTAGAGAAACATATGGTGCTAAAGTATTGCAGTTGTATGCAAATATAAATTTAGGAGGAAATGGATTTCCTCGACATCTCCTCGCTTGGTACGACATACCGGTATGCTGCCAAGATTGAGCAGAAATTCATGCAGAAGAAGCGAGACTTTGGATCTGTGAATCAAAAGCAAGGGAAGGGTGCTCCCAAACTGCAGAAAAAATGATAGAGCCAAGGAATGGTGACTCAATACAACCTATCAAAGACACAAACAAAGAAAAACACCGCAAAGCCAAAGAAGGACACGGGAAAGTGGTGTGCGTTCCATAAGAGCTCCACTCACAACACAAGTGAGTGTCGAGTCAAGCAGTCGCTGGTGGCCGAGATGAGGGCTTCTGATTCAGATGTGTGCTCCGACTCTGAGTCAAAACCTGACAACGGGAATGAAAAATGGAAACATATTATTGATGTGGAGCCCAATGTCACTATTGCCACTACAAAGATCCAGAAGGAGGAACCAGAAGATCCAGAGGAGGAGGAATGTCTCTTCCACTCCCAGATGTGGGTAAAGGGCTCCCTAGTATGGCTCATTGTCAAAAATGGCAGCCAAAAGAACCTCATTTCAGCAGATGCCATGAAGCAGTTGGGCTTGTCGACCACAACTCACCCACATCCATACACCATCGGGTGGCTTCACCAAGGACGAGATCTTCGCGTTAACTAGTAGTGTCGCCTTCCCTATAGCATCAAGTCCTTCACAGATGAGGTATTATGTGACGTTGCTCCTATTGATGTTTCTAATGTATTATTAGGACAACCATACTTGTGGAATATTCATGCTGGTTATGAGTCTTGGCCTCATCCTGTTATTGTTACTTTGGGAAATAAGTTGTACAGGATACTAGAGGTACCACCTCCTGCCACTATCTCTTTGGTTACTGCAAAACAATGCAGTAAGCTCATTTCCCAAACCAGGAAATTAGTTTTCCTGATGATCCGCCCCCAAGGCAAGAAGAATATTGTGGCCATGACCTCCAGACAAGGCTCCTCTACACGATAACAACAAATGGATAAGGTTTTGGAGGAATACGGGGACATATTCAACTCACCCACAGGGGTTCCTCTACACTGTCAGGTCAAGCACCCGATTGATCTAACCCCAGGTGCACCGCTACCCAATGGACCAATCTATCAGCGCTCTGTTCTGGAGAATGATGAAATCAAGAGGCAGATTCAAGGGCTATAGCAGAAAGGTCACATCCGACCAAGTTCATCGCCCTGTGGGAGCCCGATCGTGTTGGTATAGAAGAAGGATGGGACGTGGAGACTCTGTATTAACTATTAGGCGCTGAAAAAGATCAATGTCTGGAATAGGTACCCAATCCCACAGATTGATGACCTTCTGGACCAACTCAAAGGTGAAAAATATTTCAGCAAGATCGACTTGAAGTCGAGATATCACCAGGTACAAATTGAACCCTCTGATGTGTGGAAGACTGCCTTAAAAGCCAAGGAAGGCATTTTCAAATGGCTGGTCATGCCTTTCAGGTTGACGAATGCTCCCGAAACCTTCATGAGGATGATGGATGACATATTGCGTCCATTCACCAAATCATTTGTAGTGGTGTACTTGGATGACATTCTGATCTTCAGCTAGACTTGGGAAGAGCACCTTCACCACATCCGACAAGTCCTCCAAAAACTGTAGCAACACAATTTGTGTGCCAATTTGGAGAAGTGCACTTTTGACATGACCCAGGTTCAATATCTGGGATACATTATTGATGAAAGGGGGGTGCATGTGGATCCAACCAAGATCCAAGTCATTCGGGATTGGCCAGCCCTAACCACTATAAGAGAGCTTCACAACTTTCTAGGTCTTGCTAATTTCTACCGTAGGTTCGTGTTGGGATTCTCTCATATCACTTGGCCCTTGAGTCAAGTCACCAAGGGAGGAGCGAGAGAAAAATTCTTTTGGTCGGAACCTCAACAGAAAACGTTCATAGAATTGAAAAATTGCCTCTATTCTGCCCCAATGCTCACATTACCAAACTTGCAACAGCCATTTGAGATCGATACAGATGCCTCTAACTATTCGATTGGGGCAGTTCTTACTCAATAGGGACATCTAGTGGCATATCACAGTGAGACATTATCTGACGCAGTTCGCAAGTATCCCACTTATGAAAAAAAAATGTATTCCATTATGCAAGCTTGTCGACAATGGAAACATTACATTTTGGGGAAGGAAACAATCATCCACATAGACCATCAGCCCCTGCAGTTCATACAGATGCAATAGAAGTTGCAGAATGATCACCATCAGAAGTCCTCCACATATCTACAACAGTTTCATTTAAACATCAAGTACAAGAAGGGTAGCACCAATAATGTTGCAGACTGCCTCAGCCGACCACCGATCGTGGCGTTCACTACCGTTCTCAACTCTTGTGATCACGAGACTTCTAATTGGCTGCTTCTCTATGAGAGCGACCTATAATTGCAGCCACACATAAAAGGCACTCTTGGGGGGTATGCAAGTTCCAAATTTTCACCTCCAAGATGCACTTTGATGTCACCTGGGACACCTTTGTGTTCCTTCAAGCGAGTGTGCCAAGATGATATGGGAAGCACACTACAGTCGAGTTGCTGGGCATTTTTGGGTTGAGAAAATAGTAGCTGTACTGCAGAAGTATTTCTATTGGTCGAACCTTCGAAAGGATGTCGAGAAGCACATCAAAACCTACACTGCCTGTGCCATTGCCAAACTGACCATCAAGAAGCAAGGCCTATATACTCCCATATCTACCCATAGTCGACCTTGGGAATTCATCTCCATGGATTACATGTCGGGCCTACCTTCAACTAAGCATGGAAATTATTGTGTTTTCGTGGTTGTCGACAGATTCTCGAAGATGGCCATTATGGCGGCCTAAAAGAAGAATATCACAGTAGAAGCCACTGCTAAAATATTCTTTGAATGAGTGTGGGTGCACTTTGGGATCCAAAAATCTATCATATTAGATTAGGATAGCAGGTTCCTTAGCACATTTTTGTCCAGCCTCTGGTCAATGCTGAACACCAAGCTCACCAAGTCCACAGCTTTCCATCCCCAAACAGATGGCCAGACAGAGGTCGTTAACAGAATAATTGTACACATTCTATGCATGTACAATTCAAAGCATCCATGCACATGGGACAAGAGCCTCCCCTATGTACAACATAGTTATAATAGGGATCTCCACAGTTCAATCGGCCATAGCGCGTTTCAGGTGGGCTTGGGATTCCAGCCACTATGTCCCATTGACATAGCCATGCCATTTGTGGCTACTCAGGCCGATTCGGCTCATGTCCAGTCTGAAGTTGACAAAGCAAATAGCTTCATCGAGCGCATTCAACACATCTGCCAAGAGGTTCATGACATATTGGACAGAGCCAATGCTAAGTACAAGCAATGCCATGATCAACACCGGGTGCCACACAACTTCCAGGTGGGTGACAAAGTATGGCTACATTTGCAGAAGGAGCGCCTCATTGGACCCCACCGCAAGCTTCACCCACTCCGATACGGGTCGTACACCATCACCAAGGATGTAGGGAACAATTTCTTTGAGCTCAGTATTCCACCATTCCTTGGTCTGCACCCAGTATTCAATGTGGACCGCCTTCGTCCTTACTTCCCACCTCTACTAGACACCTCTGAAATTGCAGAACAATTCACACCAACAGAGTTAAACCCAGACTGCATGGAACAGGCCACCACAGATTGTATCATGGACATGCAAATCAAGAAAACTTGCCAACATAAGATCCAACTGTATCAAGTTTTCGAAGCTGGCCAAATCCTGCACCAAGGAAAGTGGTTAACCAAGGCCCAAGTTCAGCAAAAATTTCCTCATCTCATGGAGGAACTTAACGCAATGGGGACCATTGCTTCCTAACGGGGGAGAAATGATCCAGGTGGATATTGGTGGTCACCCACCTATTCCACTTGGGGCCCCACCATTATCTCTTTCAGCTTTTCAATTTCGGCACAACTTACTATTTTTAGCAGTTTTTCGGGTCCTGAACTTCCAGAGCCGTTTTGAGGCCCTAAAGGACGTTTTTTGGGAAAACGGAGAGCAACATGGTCTGTGTCCATTCAAAATTTGTATTCCTCAGATAGATATTTCTAAAACGGACCATGTTGCTCATTCAAAATTTGTATTCCTCAGATAGATATTTGTAACGAGGTATGGTACGTGTCAAACGGATATCGTATGTCAAAGTTATGCCCCTGGGAAGTTGAAGCACCAATTTACCAAAACAGGGCCCATGGTTTTGGCGCTTCATCTCCTAGGGTCAGGGTTTTGGCTGTTTAGGATTTATCATTGTTTCTAAATAATAAATAGGCCCTCGAGCCTCATTGTAACTCAGTTCAGAGGCCTCTAGCCACCACATCTCTTCTCAAAGATAGCTACTATTGCCCTAGCTATTTTTATTTCCATTTTTTCTGTAAGCAAATTTCAGTTCTTTGATATTAATGAAATGAAGTGTTATTTCCATTGCATCTTTTTATTTATGGTTATATGTTTATTCTATTGCGTTCCTGCATAAATCCGGATCATTATGAAGTCTCTAGGAAGTAGTTGTAGATATCGAAGGAGTAGGGGTACTTAGAGACTTTGAAGTTATACAGGTTTTTGATGACACTGACCACCTATTCTGTGACGTTGGGTTTATATCAAGCTATCGATATGGGTGGCATCATCAATCTTAAATGCAAAAGTATGGTATTTGAAAATAATGGAACTAGGGTTGTGGTCCCTCGATATCCTGCTGAAGGAGAAATATATACAAATTCAGTGCGCGTAGACGATGATGTCGATCATATCTATAAGTTGACAACATGAGATGAAGACTGGATCAAGCTGACAACCAATGGAAGACTCAATTGGCAGAAAGAGAGATCACACCTTTCAGATTCAGATGAAGAAATGGAGAACTGGCAGAACCGGTTGCACAAAGTCTATGCGCTACGTAGCAATCGGGTGAAAAAAGCTCTTTAGTGTATATCCTCAGAGGTACGAGATTTTCCTTATTATGATGGTCTGAGTAATGTTAATATATTTTTACAAGAACTTAAAAAATTTCTCCCATAAGCACAATGGTTCCATGCACTTGATATAGCATTGCGCTCAACCCCAGAACGTTGGTGGGAGAAGCACAAGGGAAACTTGGCTAACTGGGGAGAATGCACCCGCATGATGCATCTACAATTTGAGCATCCAAATACCAGGATAGGAGAGACCTATTCCAGAGAAGCGATCTGCGTAATCATTTGGCTAGATGGACTGAAGCTTGGGGCAAAGAAGTGAAGCTAGAATGGGTGCAGCAAGGTATCTATGAACTGGTACCTCAAAATTGAGCTACGATGAGGAAACACTAAATGGGCTACAATGACATAAATATTTTTCCTAGCCTTTTTTTTAAAAGTGGGTTCGAATTCTTGGACTGGGGAATACACGATATTTAGGAAGTTAACTTTGACACAAAAAAACCCATGGTTTAGTGCGCCTTGCAAGCATGGGATGCGCAGATGAAGGACATTATTAAATGTCAAAATGTATCAATTAAAGATAATGATGAAGACGCAAGGAACATTAAGATCGCTAAGTCTACAGGACAACACGCAGTTGTTGGGCCTACGATTGAGTGACTAGATGTAACTAAGCCTCTGAATATTCGGCAAGTCAATATCGACTTAGAGGAAGCCAAAATTATTAAATGTAGGGGACTAATAGCATGATGATATCGTGGGTAAGGTCTTCAAGCTATTGACTAAATATCAGGAGTTGTTTCCTATGAAATTTTCTGAATTGAAGGGGATTGTAGGAGACCTCGAGGTAATGAAGATCACCTTGAAACCAGATCCACAAGATGTGAAGCAATGCCTGTATAGGTCGAATCCCAAGTATAAGTATAAATTCAAAGAGGAATTGGAGAAAATGGTCATAGTAGGGATTATAGAACTAGTGGAATCATAAAATTGGGTGAGCCCTATGGTGGTGCAGGACAAGAAAACCAACGGATAAATAAGGGTTTTTGTGGATCTGCGCAAATTGAATGATTCTTGTGTACATGACCAATTCCCAACCCCATTTTTTGATGAAATCCTGGAAAATGTGGGAGGGCAGGAGACTTATTGATTTATGGATGGTTTCCTAGGATACCACTACAAAAGAATCACATTGGAAGATAGCAGCAAGACAAACTTCACAACAGAGTGGGAATCCTTTAAGTACACCATCATGGCCATCAAGTCTGAAGAATGTGCCATCTATATTTTCGCGCACGATGGTAGCTACATTCAAATAATACATCCATAAGTTCTTAGAACTATACTTTGATGGCTGGGCTGTCTTTGGATTATTGAAGAAGCATGTTTCAAGTCTGCACCTGATGTTTGATACTTGTCAGAAGTATCAAATCTCACTCAATATGAAAAAGTGTATATTTTGTGTCCAATTCAAGATCCTATTAGGTCATATTGTTTTTCAACAAGGCTTTATGGTGAATCCAACAAAGATAATTGTTATTATTAACCTAGAATTTTCCACAAATGTAAAACAACTCTTCTCATTTTTTGGGCATACGGGGTATTACAAGAAGTTTATTTAGGCCGTGCACTGATCACAATGCCCATGGAGAGTTTCTGAAGAAGGATGCCTCATTTTGCTAGGATGTGGACTCCCTTAAGATATTTGAATTGATTAAGGAGAATATGGTCACTGCGCCCATATTTATCTTTCCTGACTGGACAAAGGAATTCCATGTATATTCCGATACCTCTTGCATCGTGTTGGGAGTTGTCTTAGCACAACCACATGCCTTGCACATTGAACGCCCTATTCCATTTTCAATTAGTAATCTGTTGATTGTGGATCGTAACTACTCAACCATAGAGAGGGAATGATTGGCTATGGTGTAAGCAGACCCATGTAAGTTTTGCCACTATCTTTCGGAGGCCACTATTTTGATGATAACTTTACATATATTATTCATTTTTAAACCACTCGAAGTGTACCCACAGAATATACATTGAAAAAAAAGAAATATTTGGTCACATACGACTAAATTTACTTTGATTATTGGCCAGCACTACAAAATGAGTGCAGATGAGGTCCTAAGAAGGTATGTTCTGGAATACTAAAGATGGGATATATTAGTTAAACCTCATAGAGGAGTTTCAAGAGGTGAATATGCAGGGAAAGAAACAATGCAGAAAATTTTACGAGCTCGATTATGGTGGCCCACGGTGCACAATGACATACATGAGTATTTTCACGCTTGTGATATATGTCAAAGGAAGAGGAGACCGTCATGCAAAGATGATATTCCCTTGAATCCAAAAATTAATTTGCAAGATTTTGAAAAGTGGGCCATTGATTTTAAAGGACCTATTGACCCTCCAGGAAAAAAAACAGTTGTGTGCTACATAATCACTGCAATATGTTATGTGACCACGTAGGTTGAGGCTAAACCTGTGAAGGATTGTAGTGCAGAGATAGGTGCGCATTTCATTTTTTAGAACATCTTGACTCTGTTTGGGTTCCCTAATATTTTTATGAGCGATGAGGGTACACATGAAACTATTCAGGCTCTAACTGAATAATTCCATATTCATCACCAGAATATTACTCTGTATCACCCACATGAGAATGGTCTGGTGGAAGCTTTCATTAGGGGAATTTTGAGGTCTAAAATGGGGCTCCTAAGTAAATTATAAAATAATAGTGGAAATAATGATATAATATTTTATTACATCATCAAATTTTATAGAGAAAAAATAAAAAACTACTTTTTCAACTCATAATTTCAACTTATATCCTAAATTTTTTACTCAGATTTTCGACCGGGTGTGCTCGTTGGATGCAAAATTTAATTCCTCATCGAAGGAGTACCCATGTGGGATACTTTAGACGAATCTTTCTACAAGAAAAATGAGAAATACATGAAAAATGTGATTGGAATCACGTTTTTTCATGTATTTCTCATTCTTCATGTAGCAGGTTCCATCAAAAGTATGAAACATAGATACTCCTTGGATGAGAAATTAAATTTTTCATCCAACGAGTACTCCCACTTAAAATTTGAGTAAAAATTATGGGAGATAAGTTGTAAATACAAGTTGAAAAGGTAGTTCTATTATTTTATTATATTTTAATCTTCTTACCCTTTTAACTAAAAAATGTTGAATCACCCCCCATGATTGACATCATCATATTGAATCCTATTAGTTCTTATAAAATTTATTTTGGTTGTACATTTTTCTTAGGAAGCCCATTTTAGACCTTAAAATTCCCCTAATGTAATAATATATTGGAGACCACACTCACTAATATCTACAATGTTAATCGAAATGATTGAGATGTGTGCATACCTGTGGTTCTTTGGGCATGCAGAACCACATGCAAGAAGTTGATAGGAAAGACACCGTTTAAAATGGTGTATGGTTAGGAAGTTGTTATGCCGATGGAGTATATTGTCCCTAGTTTGCACATTGTACAGTTCACTAATATTCTAGAGCAGGATATTATGGAAGAAGGATTTTCACAATTGGCCACGCTGGAAGAAGACTAGTTCATTGCAGGATTCCACCACTAGGTACAAAAGGCACACAAAAATTCTTGGCATGACAAGCACATTAGACGAAAGATATTTAAACAAGATGATATATTTTTGTTATATGCCAATAAATTTGTGCACTGCCAAGGGAAGCTCAAAATGTATTGGCTCGAACCATATATTGTCAAGGAAATCAAAGAGGGAGGTGCAGTACGCCTGGCCATATTAAGTGGAGAAGACGTCCCTGGGTATATAAATAGGAGTTTATTGAAACCATACAAGGATGACCCTCTCCCTGTGTCCATCAAATGACTATATTGTCGGAAGTATGGGTCTGCGCAACAAGGATGTCGGATGCGGAGACAAGTGGGACCATCGTGCAAAAACTATGCTAGAAGGTTGAATTGGTCACAGAGGTGCAAAAATTTAGACCATGGAACAGTAAATATGAACAATCAAACGTTCTTACTATTTGGAGGAGTGGCTAAGCTACATTTATTTAGGGAACTATGCCATATTTGGAGTCATTTTAGCATTTATGGGGCTACATTAATGAGCAAAATATCGTTTAAGATGCAACTATGCTACAAATATGACATGAAGGGTAACATTATTTCCCCTTGCTTTCTATGCCAGTTTTTATCTTTCACCCATGTATTATCTGAACTTATGTCTAGCCTTGATCCGATCTTGGAGGAGGATTTGCGCCACCGAGGTTTGCGTAATCTCATTCTACCAATTTGCAGGACGAAGCACAGAGCACTACCGCGCAAAGTAGTGAAGTCATAGTGCCACTCACGAGCTTTGTGTCCGCATTGAATGAAAATATGAAGGTAGCCACCCCGCAGTGCCTTTGGACAAGTCACGAGATTGTGTTGGGGGCTTGTTGGAGCTAGGCCTCCTCAGGTACTTTTTTGAGATAATTTTGTTTAATTTTTGTTGAACGCGCTGATGGGCCTATAAATTAGACATAAATTAAGGCGCATGTAACCTTTATTAGGCACATACAAGATATATTAAATATCTACTTCTATATATAATAATGATTTTTTATGCTTTAATATTTTTTTATGAAGGTTTAAATATAATTTCATATTTGTGCCTAATATTATTTATTTTTGTAGAATATTGTGACAATATTTGGCATATTATGAACATTTGGAGATGAAGATCATTTAGGGAATTTATCCCTACTACTGGAGGATCAATATTTGAGAATAAATTAAAAAGATATCATGAAATAATTGGGAAATTTTGGAGAGATTCTTGAACTCCGTTGATTGAGAAAATCTAGGAATGTGTTCCATGTCATTTACTGCAAACTCCTAGTGTTGGGAACTAGATCCATTATCTAAGGGATTTTGGAGGGGAGATATTACTCCTTTCAAGAATAATGCTTCCTCACCATTTTTTATAATTACCAATTATAATTGGCTTCTATGGTCATGTACTTTTTAGTCTCATTGTGGAGAAAACTTTTTTTTTAGAAGCTCCATTTTCTTTTCTTGTAGGGATATACTTGGATTCATTCAGTAATCAAGATTGGTTCCGTTTTTAGCCTCTAAATATTGGTTTATTCCATAGGAATCTAATTCCTCCTTGGGCTTGGCCATCCTAGGAGCCTCAGAGCCCTTTTTCACAATTTCTTTAAGTTATTTTCCCTTCTTATTCACAAGCATCTCTTATTTTTGTTTTGTATATTTCTATATGTAGTATTGTTTCTATTCTTGTTGTAGGATTGAGTTAAATTATTTAAGTGAGATCTTTTGCAGGTTCAAAAAAATTATTAATCTTTATAATAAATTCTGAATTCCATATTATTCACTAAGCTACTTGGCTTTGGTTACTAGTTCACGAATATAAAATTTCTAGAAATGCCTTGTATCAAAATAGTAGTAAATTTCCATTACTTTTTAGAAATGTTTGTTAATTAGATTCATTTGACTTTATTCCACTTGTATTAGGTCATAATAATTTCAAATTCAATAACAAATTTTAACCCATTTCAGTTTTACTTGATTAGGTTAGCAATTGGATAGATTAACTAGAGTTCTTGAATTTCCATATTTTAGAGTAGTAATTTTTTTTTTTTTTAGCACATGTGAACAAGCGTATTTTGGAGTCATTCCACTTGGAATGGAAACCTAATAGATCCTACTTACTCAAAAATTTTGTACGATGCCATTTTCGTTTGATTTACTTGGTCATTCGGTGAGTTATTTCCCAAAAAAACATTCTTGTAGCGAAAATAGAGTTTCATGTAGCACTCTTGTAGAACGTTTAAATTCAAACAAATTTGCTCCCAAATATTTTTTTTTATCTCTTACGCTTGAATAATGAACCCCATAATCTACATACATGATTTATGAAGAATAAACACCATTTAGGATATTCATTTTTACAAAGTAGATTAGGCCTTTTTATTTTAATTCATGCTCTTAGAGTTCCAATTACAAATTGTTGTTCTTACCTAGGATTAATTTATTTTCAAAGAAACATCTCCATTTATGAAATTAGTTTAGGATTTGATTTTATGACATTACCTCCATTATATTAGATAAAAAAATGAGGAAATATTATATATTGCACATATAGTGCTGGTACCTCTTAATTTTGTACGAACCGTAGGTTGATAATTAAAGTTTGTAGCCTTGGGAGTTGCAGCATTCTTGTTGCAATACTGAGGCTCATCAATTTTTGGCACCATTGTCATGGAGGTGTCAAAATATGCATTGTTTTCTTCCCTAGTTGATTCATTTGTTTTACTTTCTGTGAAAGAAAAAAGCATTTCATTAGGCATATTTCATTTCAAAAATATAAAATTGCATTGCATTAGCATTCTTATTCAAAACAATTATTTCAAAATACTTCTCCAACACCACCGCCCCCCCCCATTTGATCACATGGTGCAGTAAGAACCACATCACCATCCACGTTTGTAGGTATAAGAAGAAGTGATGGAAGAGAAGGTAGAAGAAATTGATGGAGATGATGATAATGAGGAATATCATCTTGCATTTCCCATTCAGGCTACTGATGTCAGTATGCATATGAAGAAAATTCCTCCATATTTCCTTCCCAAATTCCATGGTATGAGGTGAAATGATCTCAAAAATTTTCCCTTTTAATTTGAAATACTTTGTAGATCTTAAGGTTACTTACTAAACACTTGAAAATTTATAATTTTTATTGCAAAATTGAAGGACATGGCTCTTAAATGGTTGATGAGTTTAGGTAATAAGTCAATAAGGTCATTGAATGATATGCAAAATATATTTTTAGAAAAATATAAAGATCGTGATCTTAAAGAAGAAATATTTAGAATGAATAAAAAACAAGATTATAGTCTTGAAGATCTAATAGAGAGGTTCATGTTTAACGCAAAGAGGAAAAAATTAAAAAATTTAGGATTGGATATAGTAAAAACCCTCTTACTTATAATAATTAGGGATGAGTGGGTCGATCTCCTTGATCTCATGAGTAGAGGATATGTATACTAGTAACCATTTGAAGAAAAGTTTGAAACATGCAAGAGCATATGAAGAGGATGGGAAAGAGTAAGTAAATTAACATCGACATTGTTAATTCATGATGAAGTTGGAAATTTTCATGATAAATTTAAAACATAAATTCTTAGCAATGTAAGTGAACAAAAAGAAATGTTAAGAATGTAAAAGGAGAAAGAAGAAGATGTTGATATTTCTATTATCCATGCATAATCATATGCTAATAAATATTTTCCATCATTAAGAAGGTTTAAGGAAATGTACGAAGAGGACAATGGAGCAAGTCAATTACCAAATAAACTATGTTATGTAGCTCGAAGGTGTTGGGTATGTGTTATATTATTTCCACGACTATTCGCAGTCACCGGGGGGGCATAGTGGGGTGAAAGCTCCTCCTATACATTGTGTTGGGTGTAGCAGGGGGGGCTGCAGCCCCCCCTATTCGAAGTCTGGGGCAACGCCCCGGGAAATTTTGTTTGAACTATATTGTGAGTGGGCGGACCTGCCCATGGTTTCGTGCATGGGTTTGCACATGGTTTTGGGGCATGATGGATTTCGTCCCCTAGTATTTTGTAGAACCATTGAAGAGAAATATGGTTATGTTCTAATCCAGGGTTAATCGATTAGGGTTTATGTATGATACAACATGTATATGTATGTGTTGTAACACTAGAAGTAATATAATGAAAAATCAGGCTGGTAGTCCCGATTTTGGATCCAGGGGAAATTATCTGTGTATATCTATTTTATGTTTTAGTCTCTCGCTATTGTTTATTTTATGTCTTTAAGATTTGTTTGCAGATAATAGGGTTAAAACCTACATTTGGTATCGGAGTTGTTTCAGCTTCAAGTGGAAGCCTTTGCTGCTGAGGGGTTTTTTCTTGGGCCTGTGGTAGATCCTGTTCAGTGGGAGATCTATGGGATCGATTCTTGCATTGAAAGAAGATGGTGAGCAGTGGAATGATAAAAATAGATAAATTTAATGGTAATAGTTTTGAGTTTTGCAAGCTCAATATGGAGGATCTGTTGGTGGATAAAGATCAGTGGATCATCATAGATCTGGGTACTAAACCAATGAAAATGTCAGATGAAGACTGGAAGAATTTGGATCGAAAGGAAAAGAGCATAATGTGGTTGTGTGTCTTAGATTCAGTGTTTTTAAATTTATCTGGGGAAGCTACGATGAAGACTTTGTGCGACAAGCTAGGGACTTTGTACTAACCTAAGTCTTTGGTGAATAATGTTTTCTTGCGAAAAATGTTGTATAACCTAAGGATGAAGGATGGAGACTCAGTGATAGAGCATATAAATGCCTTCAATACTGTGGTAAGTCACATATTATCTGTAGATATCAAAATCTAAGATGAAGATAAGTGCATCAGTTTGATGTGTTCTCTACATGATTCATGGGATAGTCTGGTTATTGCAATAGGTAAAAATACAACTACCTTCAATTTTGATGACATAGTCTCAGCCTTGTTGTTAGAGGAAATGAGATGGAGAAATATGGAGGGCCAGAATGGAGATTCCTTATATGTACAAGGAAGGTCCCATAATAGAAACAAGAATAAGGTTTCGAGTGGGATATCTAAATCTAGAGAGAGATCTAAATATCCAGGAAATTTTGTAAAGGTGTGCTAGAAATTTAGAAAGGAAGGGCACTACAAAAAGGACTGCAGATCTAAAGCTCATGAGAAAGGAAAGGGATCTGATGGTGCTCCTTCTACAAAGTCAAAAACCACCTCAAATGAAAGTGGGCATGTGTATTTGGCTTATTCTTCAAATACAGATGTATATCATGAGTCATGGTTGATTGAATCAGGTGCATCCTTTCACTTCACTCCCCATAGAGAGTGGTTCTTCGGGTATGACAAATATGATGGTGGTGATGTCTTCTTAGGGGATGATAGGCACACTAGAATCATTCTACATGGAAAATTCAAGCTGAAGCCACAAGGTGGAAGGATTAGAACACTTCCTGGTCTTCTTCACATTTGCGCATTGGCCATAAATCTGATTTATGTAAGAAAGATGGATGATGAATCTGTTAAATAGTGTTCGAGAAGTATACCTATAATATGGTTCGGGGAGCACTGGTATTAATGTGATGAGTTCAAATTGGAACTTTGTAGAAGCTTCAGAGAAGCACTTTTATTGATGGGTGCAACAGTTCTCTAGTTCCTAAAATTGGAGCAGAAAGCCTAGTGGTCTCTCGAGAAAAGATGATGCTATGGCATCAAAGGCTTGGACATATTGGAGAGAAGCGCCTTTGGAAACTTCATGGAAATGGTATGGTAGAAGGTATGTCTAATTTCTTTTTGGATTTCTATTTCTATGAACATAGTGTATATGGGAATCAGAATTACGTGAGTTTACCTTCTGGTGCTAAGAGTGTGAACAAGATATTAGAGCTTGTGCATAGTGATGTGTTTGGACCTGTGTTGGTTCCATCACTCACTAAGTCTGTGTACTATGTTTCATTCATATATGAATTCTCAAGGAATACATCGATATATTTCTTGAGAAAGAAATATGAAATCTTTGATAGATTTAAAGAATTTAAGGCTTTGGCGAAAAACCAAACAGAGAAGAAGATAAAGGTGTTGGGGACAGATAATGGTGGAGAGTTCTGCAAGAAGGAATTCAAAGAGTTTTGTAAGAAGTGTGGTATAGCATGACATAAGACTAATCCATAAACATCTTAGAAAAATGGAGTTGCAGAAAGAATGAACAAAACATTGATGGAAAATGCAAGAAGCATGCTCAGTGGTACTGGGTTAGGAAAAGAATTTTGGGCAGAAGCAGTGGAGACTACATGTTACCTGTTTAATAGAACACCTTCATCAACGTTGGAGGATAATAATCCACATGAGGTATGGACTAGTAATAAACCCTCTCTTTCACATCTGAGGGTATTTCGATGTGATGCACATGTACATGTTTCAAAGGAGAAAAGGACCAACCTGGATAATAAATCTAAAAGGTGCATCTTTATTGGGTATAAGGATGGTTTAAAAGGTTATAAGCTTTGGAACAAAAAAACAAGGAAGGTTGTGTACAGCCGAGATGTGGTGTTTAGAGAGGTGAAAGATGTTGTTAAACATGAAGTCCTACCAAAGTAACTTGAGAATATAGAGTTTGAGCTAAAGGAGGATGAATCAGACTCTACAACAGAAGAAGATTTAGAAGAGGAAGAGCCACAAAATCCAACTGTGAGAAGATCAATTCGGGAAAGAAGACAACCAGAAAGTTATATTCCATCTGTTTTCTATTCAAATTTTTCTTTAACTAAAGCTGACGATGATCCCATAACTATTAGGGAGGAAGTAGATTCGGAGGATGAAAAACTCTAGAAGGAGGGCATGGTTGATGAAATGGAATCCTTGCATAAAAATGAGGCATGGAATCTGGTGGACTCGCCATCTCGAAGGAATCCCATCAGGATAAAATGGGTATTTAAGAAGAATACAAATGTATAATGAAAGGTGGAGAAATAAAAAGCTCGTTTGTTAGCAAAAGGTTATTCCCAGATGCTGGGAATTGATTTTGGTGATATTTTTTCTCCTCTTGCCAACGTTACTTCTATTAGATTACCTTTACATGTTTTTGCTACCTTTGATTTCGAGGTGGAACAGATGGATGTGAAGAGAAAATTTCTTCATGGAGATCTGGAAGAGGAAATCTACATGAAGCAACCTAGAGGGTTTATGGTGAAGGGTAAGAATGAACTGGTATGTAGGTTCGAAAAGTCTTTGTATGGGTTAAAAAAGTCACCAAGAATGTGGTATCAGAAATTTTATACCTATATATGAGGACTTGGCTTCACCATAAGAAAGGAGGATCACTTTGTATATTTTAAGTGAATTGGTTACCATGTTATTCATTTGGTCTTATATGTGGATGATATGTTGCTGATTGGAAATGACAAAGGAATTATCCAGGATTTGAAGACCCAACTGTTGTCCAAATTCGACATGAAGGATCTTGGTGCTCCAAACTATATTTTGGGCATGGAAATTAAGAGACATCGGGAAAAGAGGAAGCTTTGGTTAAACCATAGGAATTATGTCGAGACAATATTGCATAGGTTGAATATGTAGGATAGTAAACCGGTGAAGTTTCCTATTCCTGTAGGTGTAAATCTATCTACTGAATAGTGTCCCAAGGCACAAGAAGAAGAGGAGGATATGTCCCGTGTTCCATATGAAAGTCCAGTGGCTAGCCTGATGTATGCAATGATCTGTACTAGACCAAGCATTGCACATGCAGTGGGATTATTGAGCAGGTTTATGTCCAAACTAGGGAAGGAGAATTGGACAACAGTGAAGTGGGTTTTTAGATATTTTCATGGAAATAGTGATTATGGCTTGTGCTACCAGGGAAGAACAAAATTTGATAGAGTTTTGGACATCCGTGGTTTTGTTGATGCAGACTGGGCTGGAGATCTGGACGAAATAAGATATACAAATGGGTATGTGTTTAGCCTGTTTGGATATGCAGTCATTTGGATGAGTAAAAGATAGTCTCTAGTGGCTCTTTCAACTACAAAGGCGGAATACATGGTAGCCACTCATTCAAGAAAGGAAGCATTTTGGTTGAAGAGATTGTGTTCAAGTATGGGGTTGGTGTAGCAGGCTATAAGGATAGAATGTGATAGCCAAAGTGCAATTTTCTTGGCTAAGAACGCTTCTTATCATTCAAAGACAAAGTACATTGATGTTAAATATCACTTTTCAGGAGATATGGGTGAGGATAAAAGGGTGTTGCTGGTAAAGGTGGACACTGTGAAGAATGTTGCAAATGCATTGATGAAGTCTATGAGCACACAGAAGTTCTTTGGGTGTAAAGAAACAATGGGTGTTGCAGAGTTGTGATAATGACTAAGCTCTCATGTGCTCCCCTATGGAATTAAAATAACAAGTGATATAATTTTGGGTATGTGATATATTCTTTCCATGATTAGTTGCACACGTGGACCTGCCCATGGTTTTGTGCATGGGTTTGCACATGGTTTTGGAGCATGATGTTTTTTGGCCCCTGGTATTTTGTAGAGCTGGTCAAGGGATCTATGGTTATGTTATATTCCAGGGTTAATGGATTGGGGTTTATGTATGGTTAGGAATGTATATATATATGTGTTGTAACACTAAAAGGAATATAGTGAAAAATCACGTTGGTAGTCCCGATTTGGGATCCAGGGGAAAATATCTGTTAATATTTGTTTTATGTTTTATGTTCTCGCTATTGTTTATTTTCTGTTTTTGAGATTCGTTTGCAGATAATTTATTTACAGGGTTAAAACCTACACAAGAAGACTGTGGCAACCTAGTTAACTTGATATGATGTAAGGACCTACTTCAAAATTTCAAGCTTATCCACATCCATTTAAAAATAATTAGGCCACACTCCCTCCTCCTTGGCGACATTGTACATCCCATCCCCAAAAACAATATTGGAAACAAGGTTGGGAAGGAACTTATGGGAAAATCCAAAATATCCTCAATATTTTCCTCAATATCCTCCATAACCAACTCCATGGTATGGACCCTCCCATCTGCCTCCACCACATCCATATCATAGATCCACTCTTAGTCAACTACCTGTACCACCATTTCCAAACCCAGACAATGAAGTATCTTAGCCCACTTACAATGTTGAGGTACAATACTACCAAACATATCCTCTTGATCTAAATGGTATTCATATTAGTTCAAGAAAGGTATTTCAAAAAATAGATTTTCTTGATGTCGTTGCAGGACAACATCAAGAAGAAGAATATTCAAGGGAGGAGATCAAAGAACCACGGTCTGCACTTGATTAAGAGCAGACATCAAAATCAGATATTCAGAAAATTCCCTCATGTTTATCATAATTTCCTCCATGTTTTCGAGAGAATAATCATTAAAAAGAGAAAGATTTGAATTTCATGGTAGAAGAAGACATGAAGAATGATCCCAATGAGAAAGTAGATAAAGGGAATCAAATCTATATTGAAATGTGTCTCCAGACAACCATTAATTTTCATAACATACTCTTCTTCAATAGTACTTGATACCATCTTAGTCAAATAAATTCATCTCACATATTCAGGTACATGTCAAAGCATGTATTTCAAGTGTACACATGATTTTATCTGTCATATTAATGTGAAGATGGCTCCATTGGAAGTATTCCTATAACTGAAATAGGTTTTGTTTTTTCATGTAGAGTAGGATATACAAAATTTTAAAAGAGAGAAAAGGAGAAAAAATGAAAAATATAAAAATCTCACGTGAAACGCTCTTTTGAGGCACCTAATATTGGCTCACTGATTGAAAACCTAAATGAGGCGGTCAATGGGTTGGAAAAAGGAGGAAATAAGAGAAAAATAAAAGTTCCTAGGTGAACCCTCCGTTGAGCGACCTAGGAAGACCTAGTAGTTGAAAACATCATTGACGCACCTAGTAGGCCTAAAGAAAAAAGAAAAAAAGTGAAAAAATGAAAATAAAAAAAAGTGTATTTTCTCCATGTATCTCTCTCTAGTTAATGGACATGCTCTCCAACCTTTGCAAGAAACAAAAAAACAAATTGGCACCAAAAGAAAAAGTTGGTCAAAACCCTAGTCCAAGGATGTCAAACTTGGAATTCCTCCTTATTTTCTCAGATGCTTCAAAGGGACCTAGTTCATGCCAATCCATCACCCTCATCCATTTCCAAGATCCACCCATCATTTCCAAGCTTTTCTCAGTCATTTTCCTCCTTGTCCTAAAATGCTACAAGAAACCCTGTTTTTGCCCCAAGAAAGTCCTAGTTTTTAGCAAAATATTGTTTTTATTATATCTCAAAAACCATGCATCTATTTTCCGAGGTTTTTTAGTGGGATATGCATATATATGATGGGAACATGCTCAAAAAATTTCAACAATTTTTCGTGCCCAATTGTGAGAAATCGACCTGCATCACCTACAAACATTTTTAAGTTTTCTCAAGATTCGTGCATGCAATGGTCAAGAAATTTTATGCGGATTTGCATAAGAATGATAGTAATATTCTCAAAAAAATTTAGGTCAATCCGATCTATCATTTGAGATCTATGCCTAATCAATTCTGCCACAAAGGGGTTTTTCTAAGCAGCCTGTACAGTCACATCAAAACTCAACATTAATTCTATTTTCACACACAGAGAAAAAGATCCAACCATCTTGAGCATCATCAAGCCATTTCAGAAATTGAGAAGAACACACCCTCCTTAGGAAGTATTCCATCCAATAAAAAAAAAGAATATTGAACATTGGGACAAGATTCCACACACAAAAGTAGACTATCATTCCAAAAATAATGCTATGAAGACTTGTACAAAAACAAATTCATCAACTACAGCACTAAAATCATGAATATCTCAAAAGAAAAATTTTATCCATGGATGTGAAGGAGCAAAAACAACAACAAAAACCCTACAATACCTCCATATTCAAGGGTATTAGCCATAGGACCTCAAGAAAATTTTCACAGGAAACATCACGATCATGAGTAGTAGCTTCAGAACCACCAAAGGTAGCTTCAACATTCATATCACCAGCCTCAATATCGTCTGCAAAAACACATCAAGGGTAAGGATTAGGTATGCAAACATATAAACCTTTCTTTCAAACTATTATAGCTTAAAAAAAAATTTAAAAGTGTGAGAAGGAAAGTTTTTTTTATAGCCAAAATTAGTAGCAAAGCAACCTCAGCCTTATCTAGAAATTAGCTTCACTTTTCCACCAAGGCACACACACATGGAGAGGAAGAAGACAAAAGTAAAGAGGAAATGAGAAAGTGGGTAGTAAGCAGTCAGTTGTGATGGAAGACAAGTAGTTCCAAGGAATAACTGAGGGAGAATTTAGTTAACAGAAAAAGGACTCTGAGTTTATTTTACATGCAATGAAAAAAGAGCAAAAAAAATTTTAAAAAAGAGAAAAACAAATGAAAAACAAAAAAATTTAAAAAAGAGAAAAGAAAAAAATTAAAAATAAATGGTGGACCCACCACCTCTTGGCATGCGAAATAGAGTTTCTACATGTGAAATAGGGCTGCTACAGGCACAAAATTTTCTACAGGAAGTTGCTACAGGAAAAACATATTTCCTACAGGAAATACAAATTTTCTACAGGAAGTTAACCGGAACAAATTTTGTTGATCAAAGGTCATTTTCCTCCTCTCTTATCTCTCTCCTATTCTTAAACACTCTATGGAAAACTCCAGGGTGCACCCATTCACACATTTTACCTTTCAAGTAGGTGGAAAACTCCATTTTTACTGTTGACTGTAATAGCTACAGGAAAGTCCTAGCAGCTACAACATTTGTGTAGCACTATAGGAAACCCTATAAATGATACAAGAAACATATTTAAAATGAAAGTATCTTATTTAAAATCCATTCCTTGAAATTTTTTTGAATTTTCTGCTACATATTGTTCCTCTGCACAATATATTGAAACTATTAACTGTTTCTTGGATGCTTGTAAGATCATATTTGTTCCAAGGTGAAAAACATACCCTAAGGTGTTTTTATGATCATATAAACTTCCTACATAATCATTGTTTGTATAACCTGAAAGTGAACCATTTTTCGAATGTGTGTAGAACAAACCATATTCTATCGTCCTTCAAATATATCTTAAGATCCTTTTTGTAGCCTTCCAATGAGAAATATTTGGTGATTGCATAAATTTGGAGACAAAGCTTGATTCAAACATGATAACCTCTAGTTGCAGTGAGATACAATAAACTACCAATTGGACTTTTATACAATGTGGGATCAACTTGTGGTGCTACGTATTATTTACTTAGCTTGGTGCCTTGAGAAATTGATGTATCAGCACAATTGCAATTTTTCATTCTGAGCTTTTGGATGATGTCAGCATTTTATTTTTGTTGAAAAACAAAAATTCTATTAGTAGATAGTTTAATTTCAATGGCTAATAAGTATTTCAAGACGCTAGATCATTCATATCAAACTTTATTTTTATTTTTTATTTGAAGTCTTCTAACATCATATTGTGTGTATAGAGAAGATCATCTATGCAAAGGCATACAACAAGAATTTAACCTTCAGGAGTTGGTATAGAAAGTTGGCTCATGGCTGCTTCTGCAAAAACCACTTTTGATGAGATAGGTGTTGATGTGACCGTACCAAACTCTTGGAGCTTGCTTCAAGCCGTACAAATCTTTCTTCAATCTGTGTACCTTATGCTCCTATCATGGAACTTCAAAACCAGGAGGTTTCTCGACATAAACTTATTCCTATGATATATCATGTAATAAAGAAAATCTTACATCAAGTTGATAGAATTTCCATTTGTACTGAGTTGTTGTGGGAAAAATGGTTCTTACTGTATCTAACCTTGCTACTAGAGCAAATGTTTCACCATATTTGATACCAAAATACTATGAGAATCTTTTGGCAACCAACATTGTCTTATGTTTTCCAATCTCTCCTTCTTCATTCAACTTGGTCTTATATACCCATTTTATGCCAATTATAATTTTGTCTCTTGGGATATCAACTAATTCCCATGTTTGGTTCTTCTCTATGGCAACAATTTCTTGGTTCATTGCATCAACCCAATGATTTTCTTTCACTTCTTATTGAAAATGGGTTGGTTAAGATGAAATAAATGAAAACATATTTTGTTGTTCAAACTCATGTCCCTACTCATATATTTCTCTTACGCTTCTTCTTCTTTTTACTATATTCTGAAGATGTTTAATCACTGGTGGATTCACTGCTTGAAGATTTACCATTTTCAGAATGGTATAGCTCTTCTTGAACTTGCAATCTTGGTAGTTGTGGTGGATAAAAATACTAATTTAAAGTTTCATCAACATGGTCATACCAAGATTTATTTAAAAGAAAATAACATATTTTCATAAAAAAAACTTCATGGTAACTGATTGTAAATTTTATAGGCCTTTGACTGCTCACTATAGCCTACAAATATGCATATTTTACTCCTATGATAAAGATTTTCTCTTAGTTTCTTAGGAACATGTGAAAAATCTTCTGATCCAAAATTTTTAAATTTTGATACATTTACCTTCTTACCATCCCATGCTTCTTTTCTATTGATTTTTCCTTTATGCTACTCCATGCTGTCATGGAGTATTTATTGTTTTATTCTGCATTATGATTCCTTCTTGTTGACAAAAATATTTAAAGTCATTGGAACTGTATTCTCCTCCTATGTTTGACCTGGGGACTTTTAAAAGATTTCCACTCTACTTTTATGCTTCTTCTTCGAATTTTTTGAATCTTGAAAATGTATCCTATTTATTTTTTAGAAAATACACCCATATCTTGCTTCTATAATCATCAATGATGGTCAAAAAATAAAAATTACCACCAATGGACTGTGTATGCATTGGGCCACATATATCTGTATGGACTAGCTCAAAAGGCTCTTTTTCTCTAGAGGAAGATGTTCGAAATCTATCGCTTTTATGCTTTGCTAGAACAAAAATTTCACAATTATAATATTTTTTGTTAATAAGAAGGAGATAAATGACCATTGAATGTTTCTGAGGCAAACTTAGACTCTTGAATGGGATGTGGCCATATCTTCAATACCATAGTTGATTTTCGTATATTCATGTAAATTTTTTTGGGCAAAAGACTCTGAGAGATTTCAACCATCAAGAGTCAAAGGAAAAATCATTTCTTGGTTTTTTCAACCTTTTCTATTTGTCTTCTCTTGGGCAGTTTGCCATAGATATAACATGTGTTCCATTAGAATATTACATCATAACCATGTTCCATCAATTGACCTACATTCATGAGGTTATGCTTAAGATGTGGAACATAATAAACACGAGGTATGTATTTATGTTGATTTTGTTTAGTAAGAACAGGGACAATACCTTTCCCTTCAACCTTAATACAAGAAGGATCGCTAAGAGAAATTTTTGATGTTATGGAAGCACCTAGATAAGAAATCATATTTTTCTTATTTTCCATATGATTTCTACAATCGTTTTCTAACAACCAAAGGTCCTCTCTATGAGTGTGTTCAAAAATATCGCAAGAAATAAACATCATCTCAGAGGATTCTCCTTCATTGTTGGAGAGATGGACACTGCCTCTTTGTTGGTATTATTTTTTCTTTCTGCATTCATGTTCATAATACCCAAATTTCTTCGAGTAATAGCGTTGAACATTATATTTTCTCCATCTTCTGCTTATCTATGTTTTTTTTTGTGGAGGTCTCCATTGATTTGCTGCATGGTGATGTATTGATATGTGTATGCTTTGCTTGTTGCTGCCTCGATATCCTTTGCCTCTGCCTCTGCCATGAGAGAGATGTTCTTTGAAAGCTTTTCCATGAAGTCTCTTGTCAGGTCCATTCTTGTCTCGTGTGCAAGAAGTGATCCATTCAACTTTTCTACTTAGAAATTTGTAAACTATTTTGATTCTAGAAAGGTTATTACAATCATGTCATATTTCTTCAGCACACTTCGAAGGAATTTCTCAAAAATATTATGATTTGTAATGGTTTCACCAATGAGTTTGATATGATTGACTATCCCCATGAATCCAGCGATGAACTGATCCACATTCTCAGTGTCGGTCATATTTAAGATTTCCAACTAAGCTCTCAATGTCTGAAATTTAACGATCATCATTATGTCATTTCCTTGATACACAACTTTCAAAATATCCCAATCTTCTTTTCTTGTTGATGTGCTAGTTATCTTTTTGAAGATAGAGTCACCCACTAAGTTTTGTATCCAACATTTGGCTCTATGCTCCTTCTTTCGGAGTTTTGAAGCGACATTCTTCCGATTATTATGCATGGTTGCAATTGTTCTTGGGTTAGCTCTACATACTCATTCAATAATCAAGAATATGACTTTGAAGTAATTGTGAAACCTGGAAGATTGAATGTTGGGCCAGACCTTCTATCACGCATGGAAAGTAGAGAAGAGCCAACTAACCTGGAAGATAGTTTACTAGAAGCGAAAATATTTTCTATCAAAGTATTTGATGATAACTTTACATATATTATTCATTTTTAAACCACTCGAAGTGTACCCACAGAATATACATTGAAAGCAGAAGAAATATGGCTTGGTCACAGCCGACTAAATAACATGGTAAACTAAACTAAAATAAAATTGAACTCACTATGACACATAACAGACAACAAAATAAAAATTTAATCGAACCTAACAGACACTATGATTAATATCTCAAAAGATGAAAGATAAGAAAAACTAGGTTATTCTTTGTATTTTGTCAATAACATGTTTAAATGATTACAGTATATTACAGTATGTACATTAACAATTGCACATAACCATAATGATTACAGTAGTTACATTAAGAATTGCACATAACCAATGATTAAGAGAAAATAACTAAATAAAGGAAAAAGACGAAAATGGTGAATGCATTCTCCTCAACGGCGTTGTATTCACCATTTCCATGAAAAAGTGATGTGGATTTATTTCCGCTTATTATAAGAAAAAGCTAGGTAACTATCAATCATAAATATCATTTTTGATACCTGCAGACATGGTGGCTATATTTTTTCTAAGTTCTTCCTTAAGTTTTTACTTCAATTAAAAAACTTTTGTTATAAAATTTTTATAATTTTACTCATAATTTTCTTATTATTAGAATAAATTTTTAAATTTTTTATTATTATAAATATGAATTTGACATATATCTATATATATAGATATAGATATATATATATATGTCAAATTCATATTTATAACAATAAAAAATTTAAAAATTTATTCTAATAATAAAAATTATAAAATTTTTATAACAAAAAGTTTTTTAATTGGTAAAAAACTAAAGAAAGGAACTTAAAAGCACTGCCCACCATGTCTAACGGTATCAAAATTGATATTTATGATTGATAATTACCTAGCTATAGATATATATATATCTTAACGGGTACCATTGCAAATGGCTATTGGTTGGTTTAATAAAGTCGACAACTGAGTTTGGGTGATCACTATACCATGATTGTTGTAGATTTAATATGTAAAACTATCGTATGAAATATGTATATTTTATTATTATTTTTAATTAAATATTTTTCAATTTAATGTTAATAAGTTTTTTTTTTAAATAATAAGATGAGAAATTTATTTTATAATTTAAAATTTGATGAAAATTTTGCATTATAGATCTGATGTTATTGATAAATGGTAAATTTAGATTTAAGATATATATGTTTTGGTTCTATAATATATTAAATAAATCAAGTTCATGTAAAATTAATTTAATGAAATATTTTATTTATAGTTATTATTAAAAAAATATTTGTTTACATTGTTTAAAATGATATTAAAATATAAAAATTACTCTTTGTTATTTTATTGAATAATTTATTATATATATTATTATTTTACTACGTTTTTAAATAGGCTCACACTAAGTCTTTTTATTATAATTTATTGTTCGACCTCATATATAATTTGATTTAATGTTTCATTCATTATAATATATAATTTTAAACAATGCTTGAACTCGTTAAATCAAAGATCATCATATTACTAGTGAGAAGTTAACTTAGGTAGGAGGAACCCAATCATTCCTCCAAACACTGCAAATAAATCCAAATCCCTCACATAAAAGAATTTTGGAATTTTGTAATTACGTATATATATGGTTACATTTTTGAAAGCTCCCTCTTTTGATGAGTTGGTAGGGATACTAATGCATAAAGAAGAGAGGCAGAGGAATTTGAAGACTCGGAATCGTGACCTAGTACTTGGGGAGAAGAAATTTTTTTTCAAAGGGAAGCAAGAAGAAGGAAGTAAAGGTGGAAGTCCATTTTAGAGAAGGACATCTTGAATGTCAAATCAAGGTATGTCGCCTACTAGAAATTATTCTAAAATTAAACGATTTTATTTTGGTAAAATTGTGCATCTTTCTAGAGACTTTCAAAAGAAGAAAAGTGATGAAACGAAGCATAAACACAAGACATTCAAGACATTTTGCACGAGAATCCGTGAACATTGATCTTAAGAATCTCCGGTTGTTTGTGTCTAATGTTGTGTTGTTTGTTGAAACCGACGATGTGTATGCATGGTTAGTGGATTATGGAGATTCAATCCACATGACATGTAATAAGGACTAGAATGAAAACTTCAAGGAAATAAGCAATGGCAACAACATTTATCCTCGACATGATCATGCACATAAAATCAAGTGATATGAATATATTCTAGTGACTTTACCAAATGACAGTGTCAAGCACATTCATAATGTTTTGTATGTGCCCGGGATCAAGAAAACTCTAATCTCTATGTCCACAATCATAGATAAAAATATTAAGGTTGAATTCTTAAAAACAAACTACATAATAAAGGGCTTGTTGGATCACTGCAAACTAGTAGCTTCGAGATTCAGAGTTGGAGGTTTGTACAAAATTGATGTCACCAAAAAAAGTCATCAAGCACTCACTTCTACAATTGTGTCAACAAAAAGTCTTTGGCACGAGACATATGGTCATAATAATTTTCATGATTCGTTATTGTGGTAGAAACAAAGAATGGATGAAGGATTCCCTAAGTTAAATAATCAATATCTTTCTTCTCAGGATTATGCATTAGAGTAAATTTTAGCCTAAAAGTGGTATCCTCGGGAAAAATAATAAAATAAGAGTTATGATTTTTGGAGGGAAAATAAAAAATTATTTTTTTAATTGTATTTTGGGCTTATCTCCTTATAGTTTACTCAAATTTCAAGTGTATACACTTGTTGGATGTGGAATTAAATTCCACATCGAACAAGTACCCATTACGCATAATTCTTATAAGACCTACATTGATTAAAAAAAAGAAAATACATAAAAATAAAAGCATGTTCAACACATTTTTTTAATGTATATTCAATTTTTATCAATTTAGGTCTTCTCAAATATCCATAATGGGTAGTCGTTGGCTGTGGAATTTATTTTGGCATCCAAAAAGTGTCTACACTTGAAATTTGAGTAAACCTATAAGGAGATGAGCAAAAAATACAACTAAAAAAAATAGTTTTTCTCATTTTCCTTCCAAAATATTTACATATACCTCTTTTTAAATTTAAATGATTTTGATTAGTTTACATATTATGACATCGAAATTACATTAAAATTTCTTGGGAACTTTTAGGTTCAAATTTCCTCTAATTCTTTACGAAAAATGCACAGAGATGAATTCCACTCTGATTTTGATAGGAGAAGAAGAGACATATTATAACTTGTGCATGCTGATGTTTGTGGACACATGCTTACGAGAGCATTAGGTGGTGCTTATTTTTTTATGTATTTTATTGATTATTGCACAAGCTACACTTGGGTGTACTTCTTAGGAGAAAGAGTGATGTTTTTGAGTTATTTAATGAATTCAAAAAGATGGTAGAGAAGTAGACATGGAATTTCATAAAAATCCTCCTTTCAGATCAAGTGAGAGAGTACAGGATGGGGAATTTCATCAATTACTGCAAGTGTCATGGAATAGTGAATAAATTTACAGTGTCGTACACTCCACAATAGAACGGTGTTGTGGAATGGAAAGATAAACATTGGTGGAGTGTGCTGAAAATATGGTTAAAAGTAAGAATCTCTGAAATTATATTTGGGATGAGGCCAGTAGCACTATTTTTTATTTTAATAACATAAGCCCAATAATTTATCTTCATATCAAAACTCCATTCGAAGCCTTGTATGTTTTTAAACCAACAGTTCATCATTTGAGGGTACTTGGATGCAAAGCCTTTGCACATATTCCAAAAGAGAATACAAATAATCTTGATGCTAAATCCGTAAAATGCATTTTTGTAGGATATTGTTTAGAATTTAAATCTTACAAAATGTTTGATCCTTATACTCATGAATTATTTTCAAGTAGAGATGTAATTTTTCATCAGTAGGAAGATGAAGGAAACAAGGAAAACATCTATGAAATGTGGCACATAATTCCTGAAGTTAATGAAACTATAGAAGATGTTGAAGATAGAGAGTATGAAAAGCTTGAGATAGAATTGAGTGATGTGGATACTACTAGCAGTCAAATTTCACCTAAATATGTACAATGACCTTCAGAGAACAGAGATGAAGACAGTGGATTGCTAAGGAGATCTTCATGCCATATTTTCCTACCTAAAATATATAAGGACTATGCCTTGATGAGTAGTGTTTTAAATGCCACTGAACCCATGAATTTTAATGAAGTCAATGAACAAGAAGTGTGAAGGAAAGAAATTAAGGAAGAATATGACTCAATAACGAAAAATAAGGCTTAGGAATTTACTAAAATACCTAATAGTAAAGAGACCATAGGTTCTAAATGGTTGTACAAACCCAAGTTTAAAGTAGATGGCAATATAGATAAATACAAAGCTAAATTGGTGGCTCACAAAAATAAGGCATTGATTATGCATAAACATTTGCACCTATAGCAAAGCTAAACATTATCAGATTGTTAACTCCATTAGCTACAAAGTACCATTGGAATATTCACGAATTAGATGTAAAGTATCATTTTCTGAATGGCATTCTAAATGAGGATGTGTATTTGACACAACCTGAAGGATTAGTGAAAAAGGGCCATGATAATTTATATTTAATATTAAATAAAGCTTTGTATGGGCTGAAATGGGAACCTCGGTCATTGCATGAAAATATATATTCCCTCTTTCTTCAAGAGGGTTTGATGGGAAGCCAAAGTTTTCCAAACTTATATACCAAATTTGATTGAAAGGGGGATGTTTTACTGATTTCTTTGTATGTTGATGATTTAATTATTATAGTAAATTCAATTCAATTAAGTGATGGAATTAAGGTGGACATGTCAAAAGTATTTTAGATGAAAGATCTTAGTGAGTTACAATATTGTTTAGGTCTTGAAGTTTGGAGATATGTCACTCAGTATTTTGTATCTCAGGGTAAGTATGTTAGAGAATTTTTTGACAATTTTAAAACAGATCAATATAAAGTTGTTTTTGCTCCAATGAAACATAATGTGAAACTTCACAGTGATGATGCCTCAAAGGAGGTTAATAGTACAATGTATAGACAACTAGTGGGAAGCTTGAATTATCTTACTACAACTAGACCTGATATAGTGATGCTAGGATACTTGGTTAACAGATCCTAGCATATGAAAAAATCATGTGCTTCCGTCAAAATTAAAATTCTTCAGTAAAACCACAAATATGTTTAGTTCAAACAATACATAAGAAGCAAAGAGAGCCATACAAATAAAATACTGATATAAAATATAAAAACTCTTTGGCCAAATATTACAATGGGTAGCCTCTGGGCTCTCGGCCCTTTAAACAATTTCTCTTACTCTCTGTATTCCTCACTTCCTCACTTCCTCGCTTGCTCTCCTTCTCACCCTCACCAGCTACATATTTATACATAAATATAATTTATTGCATTCCATAATTTCCTTCACACAAATCTCAACTTAAAATATAAATTAAATTTATCTTTTTTTGGACTCAACTAAGTCCCATTTTTGGAATTCCTCGTCCCTATATTATCTACCTAATTCAACTCCACTGATATCCTTAATTATTTAAGGAATATTTACAATAATCCTCTCATTTATATTTTTTGTCTTAATTAATTAAAATTGAGCAAAATAATGAAATAAATAATTAAAACATCTCACGCTGTAAATTACATAAAAGAATAATAAAAATTTAGCTTTGATGCTCCTGCATCATATAGCATACTCTATCGGTGTATTATGCTAGTTTATAATGAGACCTCTAAAAATACATTAGAGAGTGGTGAAATATGTACTTAGGTACCTGAAAGGAACAATTGATTTTGGTCTTAAGTGCATTGGTTCATTAATTTACTTATATTTGTATTGGTTTGGTAATCGAGATGGTAAGACATCTATACAGGTTATTCTTTTAGCATTGGATCGGGGACTGTTTCATGGAGTACTAAGAAGTACCCAACTATATCATTGGCGTCCATTGAGGCAGAGTATAAAGCTTTGTGTGCAACACCCTGTGAAGTTGTTTGGTCGAGCAGAGTTCTTCAATATGTTAGAGAAGAAAAAAATAAGACTACAATGATCAAATGTGATAATTATAGCTCGATCAAGCTTACAAATAATCTAGTTTGTCATGCAAAAACAAATCATTTTGATGCTCATTTTCATTTTGTTAGAGAGAAGATAGAGTCCAAAGAAACTTTTCTTGAATATTGTAATTGTTGTGAAAATGTTGCGAACATTTTCACTAAGCCTATTTTGAAGATGAAATTTGAATTGTTTAGGGAGATACTAGGTGTGGTAATTAATCTTTTTTGCATTAGGGGGAGACACCGAAATAATGGAGAAAGTGGTTGTTAGTGAATTGGATTGTGTTTTTATTTAAGACGTAGATCATGTTTTCTAGGTATTTGTTGTGATCTTCCTAAGAAAAATGCAATTATATATGTGTAATTTGTGATTCATTGGATAATGAAAGAGCAAGGTTGTTTTGTAGCCTCAAGGGATTTGAGAGATGTGAGATTCATTTATTAAAATTTTTGTCTTCCTTTTTCTAATTATATTATATTTTCATTTGTATATATTTAAATTCAAACGAACATAACTAAATATATTTAAAAAAAACACACAAATTTCATTATTTTAATTTTGAAACATAATATATATTTTTTTAATTGCATACTTATCAGTAATATTAACCAAATACAAATAATAAAATCATTCCATTACCATATGTCAGCTTCATCGAATCTCAATTCAAATGTCAAAGCTTTAAAAAATCATGAACATGCTATGCAAAATATTCCTAATCCTGTTACCTCTTCACACGAATTTCCTTTGCTTACCTATTAACTTTCGTAAAGGCTTGATTTTCGCATCCGTCTTCTCCGTGTCACTTTTTGTTACTATTCCCCCAGGTTCCCCGAAGGTTCGTGCACACCCGAGATGTCATGAAACTTGTTTTCTTGCTCGTAAAGAGGTGAATGCATATATCATGGTTGAGGTAATGTCTATAAAATACTAAACCAGTGCATGCATATAGCTTCGTTAAGAATATATAATGACTATATAAAATATAAAATTTAATACCCAGAGATCATCCACATTGATTAACATCTTTATAATGCAAAGATATACATTTAAATATTTTTATTTAACCTGTACTTATACAATGGGCATCCAATCCAAACAAAGCAATATAAAAATATATCAATCATAAAGGTAAAGTGAGGGAATAAGTATCCTCTTGCTTATAAATCTAATTTCATTTTATTCTGATGCTTTCTCCATTTTCATGGCCTCACATACAAACAAATATCGAAAATTTTCTTATTTTAAAAGTTCAAAATATTAAAGACATCCTTAATATAAATGTTCCTTTATATATATTTTGAAATATTGAATTGAATATTTATATTAATTTGGAATGTACAAACATAAATCTAGTCCTAATGATGAATCATACTAGTTGATTCGAAACGCGTAGACAATGTTCCATTATATATGATTATTACCGAAAAATTTTACAATAAAAAAAACTGTCCCAAAAAATAGAAATGTTAGTGTAACCAAAATTGTTAGAGAAAAGAATGTAATTCATGCGAGCTTTAGTTATGAAACATTCTTTTAATAATGATAAACTTCATTTGCTTTGACTACGATATAAATGGTCCTGAACACGAATAATTAATTAAAAGATCACAGTCAAAAGTTGTGGGAAATGGTGGGACATGAAGTTGTTGCATGTGGGATAAGGATGGCTTAGGCATGACTTTATAGGCCTGTCATTCTGTACCGACCTTTTGACTTGAACCCAATGTTCACAATATTTAAGCTAACTACATCATTAAAATAAAAACGCCATAACCATTTTCACATAATAAAAGGTTCACTTTGAATATTACTATATTTAAAATCTTATCTTCAAACTTATTTTATTCACTTAGTATGATTAAACTCATCACTGATACTATACTAATTAGTATATGAGATATAAATATAGATGAGATTTAATTTATAAATAGCTTTTAATGGTGTTCGAATCTTTTGTTGCAAGAGCAACCATCCTCACATTAAAAGCATATCCAATAATACATATAAATAATAATACATATAAATATATTTATTACTTAAACACAAATTATCATGTTGAATACCTATCTAAATAATTAATAAAAGAATAAAACGAAAATAATTTTTAATTTTTTATTCATTATAATGTATATGATTTTTTAAAGGATTTTGATTGTTTTTTTTACAGATGTATATTTCATTAACATAAATTTATAATTTTAAAACTTACTCTATTTTTACATGTCTAAATAAATTTGCTTAAATGGCTTATCTTGAGTATAGGTACTTTTAACAAAATTAATTGCAATATTACAAGCAAGTTTATATGTTTATATGGAAACCACATGGAGAAAAAATTTAGAACATGACTCACTAACATATACATAATTTTGGTAAAGTTGGATTTAAAATTTAGAATGTGATTGACTAGCATATACATAATTTTGGTAAAGTTGGTTTTTCCTAGTTTGAAACTGAAATTTTTTCATAAAATTTTAAGGACGGAAATTTATTTTGATGTTTAGAAACCTTGGTGAATTTTATTAGTCCCTACTATGCAAATATTAAATTATTTGGTGGTGTCTTTGTAAAAATATTCAAATTTCTAATATTTTATATATACTCTCTATACAAATTTTGTGATTTTTAAAGTAAAGTAATTTTATATTATATGATTTGTGAGAGTCATTTTTAGAAAAAATGAAAATTGGTGAATCTCTTTTTGGGAAAACAAAATGGAAAATTATCCCACCTAAAAATATTAGCCCCTAAAATTTTCCTTGTAAACTTCTTGAACTCCAAGCTTACAAAACCCATAAAAACACATATTGAAAATGAAGATACTTGGTAAGTCATGCATAGCAACATAAAATTATGCCTTTGGAGGAACAAAGCTCAAAGGAGTATTCACTAGTATGTTAATGAGATGGTGTCTAGAACCGACAATAGACTCTAAATATAGGATCGTGCCATGTTTCTTACCAAACCATTTGCAAAGAGTGGGGATGCAAATTCCCTTGATTTTCCATCTTTAAATATGTAGCTAAAGTTACCATTTCTCTAGCTCTAGAGTAGTCGATGCATGGACTGCCAAAAGCTTGACATGCAAGTATAGTTCTAAGTTCCTAAAAGAATTGGTGTCATGGTCGAACTTGAGCACATATCTGGAGTAAATTCCTTAAATTCAACTTGCAGAAACTCATTAGGGATATAACCCATCACCATTTTAACCTCCTCTTCAAATAATTTTAATTTTTTCTAGACTGTAGGAAAAGTAATGTGGTGGAAGGATTAAGTGGAGTTGATGGAAACAAAATCAACTATCATGTGACATGTAAGATGCTTAGCCTAACAAGTTGGATGAGGATCCATGAGGAAAATTCTAGGACAATGCTTGCATACCAAAAAATGGAGTAGGGATAGAATGGTATAGGTAGGGAATGTTAAAAAGGGAAGAAGAACAAAATATGAAGCCTAATGTAAGTCCATAGCTACAATAATAAACTAGAAAGGCCAAAAATCAGACATGACACATGAAATAATGCTAGCTATTCTTAGAATCAATGGTATAGGTACTATATTCATCATGGATAGATCTCAAAATCTTCGTTCTGGGGGATCCCTAAAGTGAGTAGGGGTTTCCATTATTACTGATGTTGCTAGCTACATGCACTGGTATGAATAGGTAGCCACATGTGTTCTGACAAGGTTCATGGCCACCTAAATTATGTCATGTCAAGACAAAAATCACTTAACCTAGGCATAGTTATTTTTAAATATTAACATTTTCGTTTTTTATAAAAACATAAGTGTTTTTATCTACATTAAATATTTATGTAATTATATTAGGTGGAAAGTGCAAGAGGGGTTATCCCTAGAGGAGAAATAGGTTTTCCTTTTTATAGGAGCTTGTGCCTCGCTACTAATAATCAAATAGAAACCTAAACTCGTCATCTCGTGCCTTAATTGATGCAAGATTGGAATGAATCATAATGGACTCATCACATGCAGAGGAAGCACTCACATTAAGATAAATGTAGCCAACATCACTGAGTAAAAAGAGAATCATGCAAGGAATTGTAAGGAAATATTGTAGTTTCATCTTCCATTGAGTAAAGGATAGGAAACTATACGAGCTATTTAATGGTAAGTTGACGGCTAGGGAAATGTTTACCACCATCATGATGGATTTCCATCTATCATTCACTTACTAGTGTCTCGAGATATTTATGGATTCACACTGTAGTCTATTTTGGCCTTGTCTATATTCTTGATTATCGCAATGAAATTCTTACCTTTTTATTCGTTCATGGTCATGGCTTCTTCCACCTCTTTAGGTTTCCAAAAGCCGCTCCTCTCCTCTAATTCAAAAGTTCATGATATTTAGGATTCCATCTACGAGTTGCACATAAAAGTCAAATAGTTGGTTTCTTAACTCACAAAAATGATGGACATATTGATCCAAAATCAATAACAATTACAACATGTTCGAGGATTCAATTGGGTGGTTACACAACCAATTAGAAGAGATAAAGAAAGGATTCCCTCCATTTCCGTTATTCTCCCTCTCTCTTAACCAAATGTATTACTTAAATAGTTTCTCATGATGAAACAATGCTACCAAATTTGAACAACCTAGTCAAGGTTGCAAAATAATATTGTTTCTTCTACGTTATTGGATATCATACTCTAACTTAATTCAAATACACTTGGAATTTTACCAAATATTGGGTGTCCTATTTATATTATACATAATTGAGAGCTTCCATGTGTTTGTGAATGCGCTCATTTTTTCTATGGTGGAACTCGGTAATACTTAGTATTATATTAGAGGTTTCCGTGGTGTAGTTTTTCAGATATAAAACTCGGAATATCCACAATAGTCATTTTCATATTCCGAGTTTTATATCTGGAAATACTTAGTATGTATATGTTAGACACTCATAAGGAATTATAGAATAATGTATGTCCAATATATACCTGAAACACATATTTCATTAATGAATTCTACCAGTTATAGCTTGAAAGAAAAATAAGTTAAAATCAATTTAAAACCTTCACTCTTACTGTATCATTGTTTAGGGAAATAAATATTAACACATAAGTCATGTTATTTTTTAGAGAAACACTAGCTATTATAGTTTCTTATATAAACTAGACCTCATGTTCTATATTATTTTTGCAATGTATTGTTGACATTTTATTGAATCCAACTATAAAAAGAGAATATATATATATATATATATATATATATATATATATATATGTATGTATGTATACATATATGTACACACACACACACACACACACATATATACATACATATACATATATACATACATATATATATATATATACATATATATATATATATATATATATATATATATATATATATATATATATATATATATAGATATATTTCTTTTAATTTCATTCAAATTAATCTTATTTTTTTGTAAGCTGAGGTTTTTCCATTACATTAAAAAAAAATTACATCACTAAACTCATATTACAAATAAATCACTAGCCTCACTCTCACTAGATTTATTGGTTAGTATGTTAGATTCGAGATATTTACACCCGTTAACAAAACTACACAACCAATAGACCTTATCTTGAAAAAGACAAAAATAACAGGCTCAACAAAATATTCGTTTACGAGTCTAATGATGCCATAAGATTAGGGTTTTCTAATATAGATCTCCAAGGAAGTAGAAGCCTAAATTCACATTGCATATGCTTTTCCATATGTATTATGCAACATTCCAATCAGTCTAGGTCTACCTACACTCTCTACTGGTTCCATTGCCCATCATTAAGAAAGGCTATAATTTCATTTTGGTCATCATGATTTTCCTTAAGAATTTTCCGTAATAATGCTTTTAGCTACCAATAAAGAGTAATCACATGCATATATTTATTCTTCCTACCCATGGTGTGTCTAAGGCGAGAGACAAAAAATATAAGTTTCTTTTAGGAGCTTAGAATCATATACTGATTATTTGTCTCTATGAACATTTCTTTCTAGCCTATGGATATCAACCTGATTGCATGGGGAGATCGTAGCTTGGTACATAGTGGTTTCCTCCTGGCACAAAGCCTATGAAAAATATTTTCTTGTATGACCATGATCCCTAGCAGCAATATGGTTGCGACTTTGTTCTCAAGGCATGGTCAACGAGGAAAACTGTAAAACCTTGATAACACTCCTAAGACCACAAATGTGCTTCCCCTGAAACCTATAACAATCACACATCTTCTTTGTGGGCATAAAATTATATCCTTTACAGAGAGCTAGTACTCCCCAATGATGCAAAAATATGTTCATGCATTCAAATAAATTGCATTAGATAAGAAAAATACCGACGTAACTTTAGCATCCTAGTGCCAAAACAATGAGAGGATAATCAACAAGAAAGGTTGGTAGAATTCATGTAACTCAAGATACAAAGTAGAATTCAAATGAAGAGGAGTCTTGTGACATAAACCAACCATGATTTTCTCACACGTAAAGATAGATAAGAAATAAGGTCTCCACACCATAGAAAAACATTCAATAACAAGATAATCGACAACATAAAACCAAGAGTATAAAGTTACTTTAGAAGGAGACCAAAGGTAAAAGAAAATGGCTTGGCTTGATGTACACTGACTCTAGACTCCGAAGCCATAACAACCTTTCAAACCCAATCACATTCTGCAAAATTAACCGAGACTTGTTACAAACCAGCACTCACACTTTAATGACAACCCACCAAAGAAATACCATTTCCCTGCCATGCTTTGGAAAGTAAAATGCCATTTTTTTGAGATAACTATCCGATCAAGTTTAATAAACCTTCTCCACTCAATATTTTCCATTGGGCCTTACCAATTCCAAAATCCTAACACAGAAATGTTGGTGGAGCTCTCGTGCCACGCATATGCACTCTGATCCACATACAAAGATTTTTCAAATAAAAGAGGGATCAACAAAAAAAAATGCAAACATCCAATGACCATAAATAAAAGTGACAAACTTTGCACGTACAATGCAAGGGAGGTGGGCCACACTACCCATCCTTGATAATCTTGGGAGTCGACAAGGTGGCCGTAACTACCTCCACCCCCTCCTCTGAATTCGTCGTTCACGCGTTCTTCCACGTCCATCGCGTTCATTAAAAATTGCTGTTGAAATATTTAACAAATTGTAAAATTTAATTTTAAATAATTTCAACACCAAAATTAAAAACTTCGACATTAATTCAAAATACATACTAGTTATCGTAAGTTTAATCTTTCAAAGATTGACGATAAATTTAAAAGTTAACTGCTTTTCTTTCTACAAAGAATATATCATATGTGTGGAACACTTAGGAAATCAATGAGTCACATGAAAACCAAATTTAAATAACTATAAGCTCACTTCTATTAAGTCTAATCTTTAGGCGATTCACCACAAATTTGGAAGTTAACTGCTTTCTTTCTACAAAGAATATATCATGTGTGGACCACTTCGAAAATGTATGAATGATATCAAAGCCAAATTTAAAAGTGAATTTGTATTAAATTGTGTCCCTTTGATGCACATGCTCTCCCGGAAAGGAGAGGCCAACTTGCATTTAAGGAAGCTAATTATTCTAGAAGCCTCTTGATGCCGTTAAAGTGTTAATTACTTTTAGAGCGTACTTCGGTCATGATATTGTCTATACTAACAAAAAAAAATGATTGAGACCTAGTCATTCCTTATTTCTCTTGCATTTCGCTTGGAGATTAAGCCCAAACAAATGTACAATAGTGTGGATTTTTTTGGAAAAGAGTTTAATTATTTCATTGGACAAGGAGGACATTGGTTTCCAACCGTAGATGCATTGCAGGTCCACAAGTGAAATACAGTCCTATCTCACTTACCTTCCACTGCATAAACATGATGAGAAGGGTAACATGGGAATAGTAAACAATAACATCTATGCTATGATGTTTGGTTTGGGAGGTGATAGTTTCACCACTCGTTGAATATGTCCCTCCTTCACATTTGATGACAATGTGAACAATGTACAAACGTGACAAATGGATCTTGATTCAAAAGGGGGTGATGCGACTTGAGACCATGCGAGTGTTTCAATTTGATCTTAATGAGAATGATGACTCCTACGGGTTTATAGAAGTTTTTGATAGCCTAGGTTTGAGTGGGTCACGTTACTTGATTTACAAAATTAAATATTAAAATATGATTAAAATAAAATAAAAAAGAATTAACTATTAGAATATAAATTCAATTTTAAATATACTAATATTTTAAAGGGATCATAAATATTGGTGCTCACAATTTTTAAAGCAATGTTTTATTTATTTTTCATTTCTTTGTTATAAATATATATGTGGAGTTAGTGTTATCTTGAAAATATGTTATAAATAGTTAAAATTTATTTTTGTAAGTAACATAATAATATTCATTTTATTTTAACTTTATGCGGAAGTTTACGTATTCTAATCACTCAATTTTTTTGACTATTAATTATATATATATATATATATATATATATATAATTTGAATTTGTAATTTCTTATAAAAAAGAAATTTTTGTTAACCATTAAACTAATTAATCTTCCTTATCATTACTTTAGATTATCCTAAGAAAATATTCTTATAACCTCTTAACATTATTATAATTAGATAATACAACTTCAGAGACCATTAGTCTGGTAGCTAAAAAATATAAAACTAAATTGAATTCATCATTGAAAACTAATTACAATATATAGAGAATGTTTAGACATAACTATTTCCTAAAACCAAAGACACAATAATTTACTTATATTAAATTGAAAGTATCTCAAACTAATTCTACAATTAATTGGTTTTAATATCTAATTGATTAAATTTTTCTACTCCTTCCTCAATAAAGTTGTCCATAAGATGGAGAGCAGGAGCTTCCCCAATGGATACCTAGGGTTTTGACAAACACTGCAACGACACTAGTCTGGGCGCGCTCTGCCACACCAGTGGCTCCTCAAGCCTCTGAAGGCAAAGAACACCGTTCGATCCCTGACTGCACTCAATGACTATCCCAGCGGGGGGGAATAACACCCCTACCCTCTCTGGAAACAAAGAAGCTGCAAGTCCTGACGCTTCACAGATTCTGTCCTTTGAATCTGTAGAGCCCCAGAATGATTATAGTGCAGTGCAAAATGAAAAGACTCAGGAGCCTATAGGAAATACGAAGCAGCCAAAGGTGAATTCTGCAACCTATCTCCCCATCGCGGCATAATGACCAAAGATCGACCTGCCCAGCCACCGTATCAATGCACAAATACAGTACATGAAAGGTCATGCGCTTATAAGCAAATTTGTAGGCTTCTGGCCTACGTAGAAAGCACTCCAGGGCTGGATTGCCTCTAAATGGAAGCCAAAGGGACATGTTACTCTACAGTTAGGGCCAAAAGGCTTCTTTAATGCCATCTTTAATTTCATTGAAGCCATAAACTATATCTTATATGGAGACCCATATTTCTTCAACTCAGCAGGTCTTTATCTCAGAGACTGGGTTGAGAGATTCAACCCAGACAAAGAAGACTTCATCTGGGCCCCTATCTAGATCACGATGTACACCCTCCCCTGGAATATTGGGATGAAGAATCACTAAAGGACATCGGCAATGGCTTAAGGGAGCTTATCAAGGTTGCTGAGGAAACAAATCTTAGACGATACACTTCGTACGCTAGAATCTGTGTCTACATGAATCTGGAAAAAGATCTCATGGACTCAGTAAGTAACTATCATGATGAATTTGAATGGATACAACCCATAAACTATGAACATGTACCCTTTCGATGCAGAAAATGCCATGCTCATGGACATCTCGTTTGGGACTGTCCGTTAAATCAACCCGCCAAAACCAATGCCAATATGGAAAAATTTGATGCAGAGGGTTTCACCAAAGTCCCTAGCTGCAAAAAACACCATAAAAAACCTCCATCTTCTCCCAAGATACCTCTTCATGCCTCCAACGCTCCGTCTACCAGTAACAGCTTTGATATCCTCGCCAAGCAAACTCTGCCAGATAGCGAACCTTCACGACAACCTAAGACATCACCTAAGCCCTCCACCTCTGAACCTTCTGCTAGCCCCCTAATCCCCCAAACCTCAACAAAAGCTCCTCAAGAGCCCACAAGCTCCACTCCCAATCTCAATAGGGACTCAGATCTGGTAATATTGCAGCTTAATCTCATGGAGATTGATGGCTTATTACAAGCTAACCCCCTAACTAGTGGCTCAGCACCAGAGGGAACTCACTCCAGTCTTATGGAAGAGGAACCTGGAAGCATTAACCTTGGATATCTGGACATTCTAGGACTGGGGTAGGCCTGCAAACATAAAGAATATGATAAAATACCTAACATACAGATAGAAAACTTAGAGGTGATTCTATTTAGAGCGTATGAGCAAAGATCACTTGGCATACAACCATATAGTCATTGGGATGGAAAAAAACAATTCAAAGAAACCAGGAAAAGGGGAAGAATGACAGATCTTCAAAGAACCATCATTATTGGGGAAATGCTGGTGGAATCTAGAAGATATCCCAAGTTGACTATGTTCTATTGACCGATCTCCAATAGTTCCCAATGAAGTTAACTTCATGGAATATACAAGGGCTTAGTAGCCCCGCGAAACGCATGATGATTAAAAATATGATACAGCAAGAGGGACATTTTGTCTTTTTCATGTAAGAAACTAAATGCAACAACCATACCCTCAGCTCCTTTATCTCCAAATCATGGCCTGGTTGCCACACAGTTGCAATAGATGCCTCCAGAGCCTCAGAAGGCCTCGCTATAGCATGGGATCTACAGACCATTTCACTCTCTGATTTCCATGCCTCACATAACCTCATACAAGCCACTTTCCATCTTATCGGCTCCAACATTCCTGGACACCTCTCTAATGTTTACTTCCCTCAAGATCCGATGCACAAAATTGCATTGCTAAACACCATGGAAATTTTCAACTCCAACCGACGGCATCCACTTTGGATAATTGGGGGAGACTTCAATATGATTACCAAGATAGAAGAAAATATAGGAGGACGGGCTAAATTAGATATGGAAAGCAACCCAATTCAAGGAATTCATCCAAAGAAACTGGTTAATCGACCTTCCTTTATACGATGGCATGCACACTTAGAACAATAAGCATTCAGGATCTAAGAAAATTTCCTCCAAGCTAGATCACTTCCTAATATCGGATAATGCTATCCACTTAGGAGGAGAAATTCACTCCTCCATATTGCCTCTATCTGGCTCTGACCACTGGCTCATTCTTTTACAATGGTTACGTCCTAGAGTTTCGACTAAAAGACCCTTCAAATTTGAAGTTTTTTGGCTCACTCATCCTGGCCTTAAGAGCATGGTCACAAATGCATGGAAACGCTTTACACCTTCGGCTGGCTCCAAAATGTATCAATTGCAGCAAAAGATCAAAAATCTCAAAACACAGATGAAGAAATGGAACCATTCCACATTTGGGAACATCTTTCAACAACAAAAGGTTCTGGAACAAACCATGTCTGAACTTCGACAACATATAATCAATGAAGGACGAACAGAGTCTCTAGCCACTCAGGAACAGAGCCTTCTCTCCAAGCTGGAAGAAAGAAGAATGCAAGAGGAAATCCTCTGGAAGAAGAAATCCAAAATAAGATGGCTCAAAGAAGGGGAAAGGAACATAAAATTATTTCACCTCTCAACCATCCAAAGGTTGATGCACAATTGGATTGCACGAATACAAAATCAACAAGGAGAAAGACTAGAAGAACATGAGGGCATTGAGAAAGAGCTTCTCAATCACTTCAAATATGTTCTACAAGAAACCCCAGAAAGCAGATATCCAACCATAAGCAAGGTCCTTCAGCACATTCCCAAGATCATAACAGAAGAACATAATAGGATGCTCCTCCACCCAGTCACCCTACAGGAGGTTGAACAAGCTATGACATAATTAAAATATGGCAAAGCCCCAGGTTGAGATGGTTTTACATCTAACGTTTTCCATCATTTCTAGGACCTCATCAAACTGGAATTCTGGAAATTGGTAGAGGAATATAGGACTATGCATTGGATTCTCTCGTCCCTCAATGCTACTTTTATTGTTCTCATTTGAAAAGAAGAAAATTCCAACACCACGGATAAATTTAGACCCATTTCAATCTGCAACGTCATCTACAAGGTGATTTCCAAAGTAATTGCCAACAGGCTCAATACTCTGCTTCCATTGCTTATCTCACTAGAACAAACAGGATATGTGGAATGACAACAGATTCTAGATGGGATAATTCTCATGCATGAAATCATTCACTGCCTAAAACACACCAAGAAGGTAGGTATTCTCCTAAAAGTTGATCTCTCCAAAGCTTTTGGCAAATTAAGTTGGAATTATATCAAGAAGATGCTCATAGCTTTTGGTTTCTGCCCCTCTTGGATCAGATGGGTTATGCATCTCATTACTTCCCCTTTCTTCTCCATCCTCATCAATGGTATCCCTTCTCGTCCCTTCTCCCCCTCTAGAGGCATTTGCCAAGGAGATCCCCTCTCCCCCTTCTTTTTTGTTCTCATGGTAGAAGGGCTAGGCCGACTCATTCAAAATTCCTTATACAGTCATAAGCTCTGTTGAATCTCTATTCATGGTTCCCAGCCAACCACCCACCAAAATTTTGTAGATTACAATATGTTATTCGGACATCCTTCAGTCCAAGAATCTCTCACATTTAAATCATTGATTGACACCTTTTCGAAGGTCTTTGGCACCTCTATCAATGCTGGCAAATCTCAGATCTTTTTTTTCAATACCCCTACCATTACCTGAAGAAATATTTCTATAATTATTGGCTTCTCTATAGCTTCTCTACTAGCCAAGTACCTTGGAGAACCCTTGACTGATTTAGCTATCCGACTCTCCTCCTGGCAACAGCTCCTAGAGAAACTTGAAGCCAGCCCTTCCTCCTAGACCTATACATCCCTCAACATGGCTAGTCATCTCATACTTATTAAATCTATTTTGTAGTCAATGCCCCTTTATTTATTCTCAGTTCTAGTAGCACCGAAATGGGTCCTCAGAAATATTAAAGACATGCAACGTAATTTCCACTGGGGCTCCTCTGGTCAAAATCGAAAATAGGCTCAGGTAAAATGGTCAACAATATGCATGTCAAAAAATGATGGTGGTCTCGGCCTCAGAGATCCGCATCACAACAATGCAGTCATGGGTGTCCGGATCTACTCGAAATGGCTACCTGCACCACAGACGCCTTGGCCATGTTGGAGTTCCAGTGTTTCGGCCAGATTGGCAAGACCAAAAGACCGAACAACATCAAAACCTCCTTGGGGCCCTATGATCTAGCCCTCCTTAACCCAGAGAGGGATCTCTCCAATAAATAAAAGAATGATATATCTTTAAGGCTCAAAATGAGGTATTACGCTAGGTATGAATCACAAATGGGGGTTTTAAATGATTTGGTTGGTCGTTGGGTTGAGTCGGAGACCATTAACTGAGAAGGTTATGGAATGAAAGGAGTAAAACAACAGGATGTTTCAGCAAAAGAGGGTAGGTTAAGAATGTGCCATCCATTGGGCTATGGAGTCATGAAAGGGAATTACTTGCAAAACAACTAGCCAAGGCTTTCCATAGGGAAAGTCATCAATACTAAAGGATATTTTTTATAGATGGTGGAATGGGACATTAAAGAGTGAAGGTGAAAGAAGGAAAGAAACCAATTTTTGTCTGGATATCAGGTCAGATATCATTCAAATCCAGACCTACTTTGACATACTCAAAGGCAACTCTCAATGAAGATACAAAGGGCAGCTCAAGATCAGGTCAGAGGTCATCTAACTCCAGGCCTACTTCAACATATTCCAAGAGAAAAACATAGATAAGATTTAAGAAAGAGCTATGCCTGAGATTAGAGAAGGGATTTTAACCTTCAATTCTTTGACACTAGCTCAAGGGATCTCAGTAAGGCCAAATTGTTAGAAAAGGAACCCAGTGGATAGGGCTTACACTAAATCCCTGGTATCCCAATTCTTCTAGCTTAAACCCAACCAGAACATCTAAGCAACAAACCCCATATCCACACATCAGCAAGCATGGGCTAGACCAACATCTTCACTGGTTAAATTACACGAATTTTTTCTTATATTTACTATCAACATAAAAAATCAAGGATAAGAAGAGCAGTGGGCATTAAGGTACCAAGCAGGGGTATATCTTAAGCCTGATTACTGATTCTTATCGAAGAATAAATGGACAGCATGAATAATGTAAATAGACAATGAAATAAGAGAAACATCACCCGTAATATTAACCAGTATCCTGTGAAATTTCTTGATTCATTGATGTGCAAAACCAGTCACATACACTGGGCTCAATGGCTAATTATAGTCCAAACTTTCTCCTCTTAGCCTACTAAATTACAAACTACTCAGCTACTTTCCCCCAAAACTATTCTAATAGTCGATTGAATCCCTACAACTGCAACTACAACAACAAAAACAACCTTTACAATATGTTATTCAGGGGTTATTATAGGAGAATGAATGGCAGTAGAAGTAGATATACATTTAATGGATTCATTAAGATAGAGTGGAGGAAGTATCCATGCCCACTCTGCTTAATAGCTCTGCACTGTACTCTGTTGTCTGGTTCGAAGTTTCTGTGAGGTCGAAATTTGACCTCATATGTCCCTTTGGAGTCCTCTTTGACTGTAAGGAACTCTATTATGTCTTCTGAAGCAAGTAAGGTGACTGAAGGTCTTTTGGGTTTCCATGCCTATCATAATTGTGGTCTTGACAATCTTTAAGAAGCTTCTGTCAATGAAATGGCTTTTTAGAGCTCGAGGAGGCATGGAGACTTTTGTAGGAAGGTGTAATCTCTTAGAAAATACGTTCTGCTGACATAAACACAGATATGGCTTGTTTCATGTGCATTGGTCTTTGAATTGCGCCTTATTCCTTTGAGGAGAGATTAAAGAATTAAAATTTCAATTACGGGCTTAAATCCTCTAATTCGTCTCTGCTGTTCACTTGGCTGCTACTGTAATGGCTTCTCTGCATTCTGAATCACAGTGGTTGTGATTATGGAAAACAAAGTGAATTTACCACTCCATCCACCCTGCACAATGTAATAAATTCATTATGAAAATCCAGGGGAGGTGGCGGAAAATTGTTGTGGAGGCCTGTGGAAGCGGTGACAGAATGGTGAATGCAGGTGAAAACAGGCGAAACACTGCAGAATGGTGAAGAAATGACCTGATGGAGTTTTGGTGTGATAAGGGTCACAAACCGTTCAATCATATGCTGAAACAGTGATCAATGACCAATATCATTGAACGGAGGAGTTAAGATTAAATCGGGCGGAAGAAATAACATTTAGTGCAAAAGCACCAAAGTTTAAACTTTGGGAAAATACAAAGGAAATCGTTTAAAATGAATGAAGCGAGGCTTGATGTGGGACCCGACATGGGCAGAGGGCGATTAAATGTGGGCTGTTGGATCATAGGAGGTAATCAACAGTGGGGATCTTCCGGTGAAAATATATGGAAGCCCGATAAAGTAATGTGATGTAAATGCCAGATACAATGTAGGCCATAGATCTGGATCAATGGATGGCTGAGATTAAATGATTAGGCTTCGGGGGCGAGGAGAGGAAGGTGGTTTTAATATGGAAAATAGCTAATATTGAGCGACTTAAAGGCGGTTTAGAAAATTGCCCAAAATTACACGATATGCCTCGCTGCGTGACACGTGGCCCTTCAAAAGCACCTTTATCGCGTGATTTCTGATCATTGAAGGTCAGACGCCAAATTAACGCGATATGATCCTTGGCCATTGGATCTGTAGTGAGAAGATTGGATGGTGTAAAGTGGAGCACGAAATGGAAATATGCGCAGGTGAAGTGGGTCATCGGGTTCACTACGGACTGTTGGATTATGTCGATGGACGGTCTAGATTTAAAGAGGAGTGGGGAGGTAAAAGGGTCAGTGAAATGGGTGGGATAAATAAGGACCGTTGGATCCAAAGGGATCAACAGCGAAGAACCAATCAGAAGGGAAGACAGGCGGGGTGATGAGCGGGGAGCGATGAGATCTAGACCGTTGGATCACGCGGGATGGACGACTCAGATTCAATCGGGGCTCACCAATCTGGGAGGTCAAATGTGATGTGATTGGCGCGATCGTCGGCGAGCGATTATGCGATAGCCGTCCAATCTGGAAACAGATCGATGGTTTAAATACAATCATAGGGGTGAATGGAGGAGGGATGGGTGTGCCGCGGGGTTAGCGCTGACCATCAGATCTTAAGAGATTGACAACTTAGATCGCGGCGGAGGTCGTTAGACCAAAACTCATCGCATCAGGGAAAAAAAGTGAAACAAAGAAATTTCGCTCCTGTGAAACCTCTGATTGCAATAAGCACCCAAGGCTTAAGCGCTTGGTTTCAGTTGTGGGGCATATGGCGGGGAAGTGGTTAAGGGGGCTAGCTGAAAGGGGCTAAGCCTGTTATATGAAAATGGGGTATTTTGGCTTAATTTTAGTGTTTTTAAGGCCAAAAGAGGGATTTGGTAATGGGAATAAAGGGGTTTTAGGCCAAACTAAGGGTGCTTGTAAGGTTTAAAAGGGGAGTTAGGATGATTTTCGAGGCTAAAAGGGATTTTGGAGGAATTTGCAGAGGGGAAAAGGGTGATGAAAACAGAGGCTTAATGGGGATGAAATAAGGGAAATGGAGGCCCTTTTGAGCATTCTTCTGCACAGAAACAGAGAGGATTTTTAACTTGAAACAACATTGACGATTTATTAAGGAAAAAAGGCACAAGGAGGCTTCAAGGATGATGTGTTTCGAGAGAGAATGCATTCCTTGAAGGCTCAAAATTTTTTTTAGCCCCCTGTTTGCTTGTCAAAAAATTCATAGGGGGCTAACAGTGGCTCCACATGGGGATCGCATCTTCTTGAAGCTGTCAAGAATTCAGAAAATGATCTTTGGATTAGGGAAGATGCTCGATCTTTGAACCATCTTTCTTCTTTGATCAGCTACCAAAAATCATGAAGACATCATATTAACAGTAATATTCTCCCAAACAACTACCTACCCATACTTGTATCCTAACATTTTTTCTTCTGGGTGCATTTGGACTTGTAGACCCTTTACATCATCAATTGTTACAAACAAGAAACTAAACCTATTTTATTGCTACCCTTATTACTCCATGAGACCAAATTAAACTATTGGCGTGATAATTTCTCTACCTAACCTAATATCTGCTAGGATTAAATTGTCTTGCAGATTTCTTTCTCTACATTCTACAACAAAAATTTAAAAACAGTCAAGCGAGGATTAGACTCTCTGGCTTGCTGTGGGCTATGGCATAAGGAAAAAACTACTCATGGATTGACACCTTGTAGAAATTGAGAACAAGTAACTAAATGCTCACAGGCTGAGCTTTATTGAGCTTTTCCTACCTACCCTATTCTAACTGGAATATTTAAAAGTCTAGCTTATAAACCTTCTCTTCCAACACATCCAGTCCATCCGATGATCCCATGGCTGGTCTTTTCTGCTCATCTCTTTGAGTAGGCTGGATAGGCAGGGCCACTCCCATTCTTTTTGTTCCTCAATAGCAGCTTTTAAAAGTTTTCTTGTTGTCTGCAACATGCTGCCCAAAATGACCTTTGATCCTTCTTCAAATCTTTGCAGGAAATAAACATAAGGATCATGAAATGATACCTGGTTATGAATATTTGGTAGGCAAGCTTCAACCAAGATTTCTTCTTCTACCACTGGATAAAAAATAAGACACTCTTAAGAAAGAGAGTCTCCTTCATCTTCTTCATTTTCTGAATTGGAGGACTCATCATATATTGCAGTTGTGTCCTCTCGGAGCTCTGACATATTCTACTCTGATGGGTTGAGCTATATGAAAATATCCAAGTATTCTTGAGCAGGGGTATGTTCCATTGCTTCTTCTTTTTCAAGAGAAGGCTACTTACTTTCATCATGCTCAAAAATGTATTCTTTTCTTTCTCCTTCATCCTGTGAAATGAAGGACTGCTGGTCTCCACTCACATGAAAATTATCACTGATGATATGAGGTGTAACAAAGTGAAAATTCCATGAATCTTCATCTATTACTAGGCTTTCGTAACTTTCTTCATCAGTTTCATAGATACGATGACTTGTTTCATTGCCTCTCTGAAATTGCTGGCCCTGATTTTCCTCCCATGAATCTACTGATGATGGTCCTGCAAGCTCAAATTCCCTTTGGAAACACTCATCATCAAACATATCATAACTAGGAAAATCATAATCGTAAGAAATGTCACCAATCAAACATGTCAGATTCTCAACATATCTTTCTTTATTTCGATCCGCATAGGAGTTTTCTAAATCTGCATCATCAAATTGATTAGATGAATGAGAAAGCGTGTCTGTTCTATAGAATATTTCAGAAGGGGACTACCTGCTTAATATTCGGTCCATATTTTCTTCTGTGAACAGAGGAACTTCTTTTTTAACATAGACAGAAGAACAACAGTCCTTCATTTATTGTACTAACTGATCTGGAGGCTGAATATCTTCTTGAGCCTCGTTTGTGGGATTTTCACTTGTGCTAGCAGGGAAAATCTGAGGATTTCCTGATGTTTCCTGATCTCTTTTAGATTTAAGCAATTCCTCATGATCAGGGTGCCACCCTTCTAGTGGAATCTGAGATGAATTACCAGCCAGAGGGGGATCCTCTAAGTGTGTTGGTTCTTCATCTGCCTCAGATTCTGCATCTTCCATGTGGTCACTTGTTTCCTCAATGTAGCACTCTGTATTAGCCTTTTTCATTAAGCCCTGATTTTCTCTAATTAGCATAGTACAAGACATGGGTAAGAAATTAAGTAGTCCCTGATCACTTTCTTCTTCATATTCTATAGACTCTTGAGCATCATACATGTATTTCTCATTGTCTAGGTCAGGAGTTTGCTCTTGCTCTGGAAAATGTATGGGCTGCTCTAGATAATCAACATTTTCATTTAAATTAGCCACATACATCTTCACTACTTCACCAAATCTATTCACCAGTTTTATCAATTTATCCTCTAAAGCATCTAGCTTTGCTTCTTGGTCCATATTTGGATCCATGTTTCTACAAAGAAGGTCACTGCATATTCTCAACTAGTTCAGAGTCTTCTACCAGTGGAGTCATTAGTTCTATTAGGAATTATAGAGTGTGGAGTCGCCGGGTGGATGAATTGACTGTTTGAAGTAGGTTTCTTTCCACCATTAGCAATGAAATACCAATCTAATAGCATTGGTCTAAGTTGTTCCCCAGTGGAGTCGCCATTATGTTGGAGGCTGAAATGGGATGCCAGACCAATGTTAGCAGTTAAGGACTCTCATATTTTTCCTCAGCGAAGTCGCCATTATGTTGGAGACTACAAAGAGACACCAGACCAATGTTAGCAGTTAAGGACTCTCAGATTTTTCCCCAGTGGAGTTTCCATTATGTTGGAGTTCCAGTGTTTTGGACAGATTGGCAAGACCAAAAGACCGGACAACATCAAAACTGCTTTGGGGCCCTAGGATCTAGCCTTCCTAGACCCAGAGAGGGATCTCTCCAATAAAGCAAAGAATGATATATCTTTGAGGCTCAAAATGAGGTATTAGGCCAGGTATGAAGCAAAAATGGGGGTTTTAAATGATTTGGTTGGTCTTTGGGTTGAGTCTAAGACCATTAACTGAGAAGGTTATGGAATGAAAGGAGAAAAATAGCAGGATGTTTCGGAAAAAGAGGATAGGTTAAGAATGTGCCATCCATTGGGCTATGGAGTCATGAAATGGAATTACTTGCAAAACAACTAGCCAAGGCTTTCCATACGGAAATTCATCTATACTAAAGGATCTTTTAGATAGATGGTGGAATGGAACATTAAAGAGTGAAGGAGAAAGAAGGAAAGAAACCAATCTCTGTCTGGAAATTAGGTCAGATGTCATTCAAATCCATACCTTCTTCGACATACTCAAAGGAAACACTCAATGAAGATACAAAGGGCAGCTCAAGATCAGGTTAGAGGTCATCTAACTCCAGGCCTACTTCAGTTTATTCCAAGAGAAAAACATAGATAATATTTAACAAAGAGATATGCATGAGATCAGAGAAGGGATTTTAAGCTTCAATGCTTTAACACTCGCTCAAGGGATCTCAGTAAGGCCAATGTGTTGGAAAAGAACCCCAATGGACAGGGCTTACACTAAATCCCCAGTATCCCAATTCTTCTAGCTTAAACCCAACCAGAACATCTAAGCAACAAAACCTGAATCCACACATCAGCAAGCATGGGCTAGACCACCATCTTCACTAGTTAAGTTACATGAATTTGTTCTTAGATTTACTATCAGTAGAAAACATCAAGGATAAGAAGAGTAGTGGGCATTAAGGTACCAAGTGAGGGTAAATATTAAGCCGGATTACTGATTCTTGTTGGAGAATAAATGGACAACATGAATAGTGTAAATAGACAATTCAATAAGAGAAACATCACCTGTAATACAGACTAGGATCCTATGAAATGTCTTGATTCATTGATGTGCAAAACTAGTCACATATACTGAGTTCAATGGTTGATTACAGTCCAAACTTTCTCATCCCAGCTTACTAAATTACAAACTACTCAGCTACTTTCCCCCAAAACTATTCTAACAGTGAATTGAATCCCTACAACTGCAACTACAACAATGACAACAACCTTTACAATATGTTCTTCAGGGATTATTATAAGAGAATGAATATTAGTAGAAGCAGATATACATTTAATGGATTCATTAAGATAGAGTGGAGGAAGTATCCATGCCCACTCTGCTTAATAGCTCTACACTGTACTCTGTAGTTTGGTTCGGAGTTTTTGTTAGGTCAACATTTGACCTCATATGTTCCTTTGGAGTCCTTTGTGTCTGTAAGGCACTCTATTCTGTCTTCTGAAGCAAGTAAGGTGACTGAAGGTATTCAAGGTTTCCATGTCTATCATAACTGTGGTCCTGACAGTCTTAAGAAGCTTCTGTCAGTGAAATCACTTTTTAGAGCTTGAGGAGGCATGGAGACTTCTGTAGGAAGGTGTACTCTCTAAGAAAATATGTTCTGTTGACACAAACATAGATATGCCTGTTTTCATGTGAATTGGTCTTCGAACTGTGCCTTCTTCCTTTGAGCATGGATTAAAGCATGAAAAATTCAATTACGTGCTTAAATCCTTTAATCCGTCTCTGCTATTCACTTGGCTGCTTCTGTAATGGCTTCTCTGCATTCTGAATCACAGTGGATGTGATTATGGAAAATAGAGTGAATTTACCACTCCATCGACCTTGCACAATGCAATAAACTCATTATGAAAATCCAGGGGAGGTGGTGGAAGATTGTTGTGGAGGCCTGTGGAAGTGGTGGCGGAATGGCGAATGCAGGTGAAAACAAGAGAAATGCTACAGAATGGGGAAGAAATGACCTCGTGGATTTTTGGTGTGATAACGGTTGTAGACCGTACGATCATATGCTGAAAGGGTGATCAACGGACAGGATCATTGAACAGAGGAGTTAAGATTAAATCGGGCGGAAAAAATAACATTTAGTGTAAAAGCACAAAAGTTTAAACGTTGGGCAGATACAAAGGAAATCGTGTAAAATGAATGAAGCGAGGCTTGATGTGGTTCTCAGCATGGGCGGAGGACGATTAACTATGGGCCATTGGATCACAGGAGGCGATCAATGGTGGGGATCTTCCAGCGAAAATCTATGGAAGCCCAATGAAGAAATGTGATGGAAATGTGAGATGCGATGTAGGCCGTATATCTAGATCAATGGATACCTGAGATTAAATGATGAGGCTTCAGGGGCGAGGAGAGGAAGGTGGTTTTAATATGGAAAATAGCTGGTATCGCGCGGCTTAAAGGTGGTTTAGAAAATTTCCCAAAATTACGCGATATGGCTCGCTGTGTGACATGTGGCCCTTCAAAACCACCTTTATCATGTGATTTCTGATCATTAAAGGTCGGATGCCAAATTAACGCGATATGATCCTCGGCCACTGGATCTAGAGCGGGAATATCAAACGGTGTAAGGTGGAGCACGAAATGGGAAGATGTGCGGGTGAAGTGGGCCATCGAGTTCACTACGGACCATTGGATTATGTGGATGGATGGTCTAGATTTAAGGAGAAGTGGGAACGTAAAAGGGTCAGTGAAATGGATGGGATGAATAAGGACTGTTGGATCCAAAGGGAACAACGGCGGAGATCCAATCAGAAGGGAGGATAGGTGGGGCGATGAGCAGGGAGCGATGAGATTTGGACCATTCGAACAGTGGGACAGATGGCTCAGATTCAATTGGGGCTCACTAATCGGGGAGGTCAAATGCGATGTGATTAGCGCGATCGACGGCGAGCGATTACGCGATAGCCGTCTGATCTGGAAACAGATCGACGGTTTAAATACAATAGGAGGGGTGAATGGAGGAGGGATGGGCACACCGCGGGGTTAGCGCTGACCGTTAGATCTTAAGAGATCGACGACTGAAATTGCGACAGGGGTCGTTAGACCAAAAATCATCGCATCGGGGAAAATAAGCAAAACAAAGAAACTGCACTCCCTTGAAACCTCTGATTGCAATAAGCGCCCAAGGCTTAAGCGCTTGGTTTTAGGCGTGGGACATATGGTGGCGAAGTGGTTAAGGGGTCTAGCTGAAAGGGGCTAAGCTAGTTATATGAAAAGGGGGTATTTTGGCTTAATTTTAGTGTTTTTAAGGCGAAAAGAGGGATTCAGTAAGGGGAATAAAGGGTTTTTAGGCCAAACAAAGGGTGCTTATAAGGTTTAAAAGTGGAGTTAGGATGATTTAGGAGGCTAAAAGGGATTTTTGAGGAATTTGCAGAGGGGAAAAGGGTGATGAAAACAGAGGCTTAATGGGGATGAAATAAGGGAAATGGAGGCCCTTTTGAGCATTCTTCTACACAGAAACAGAGATGCTTTTTAAATAGAAAAAGTAGTGAGGATTTATCAAGGACAAAAGGCACAAGGAGGCTTCAAGGATGATTTTTTTTCAGAGAGAATGCATTCCTTGAAGGCTCAAAAAACATTTTAGCCCCCTGTTTGCTTGTCTAAAAATTCATAGGGGGCTAACAGGCCACTCCTCTCGAATGTCAAATATGCCAACAATACATCCCTATAAGACCTTATCAGGCTGAAAATGGCTAACACGAGCTCCCTTATATGGAATTCTTCCAAACAACATCGATCCCTTATTCAAGAACACAAATTCTAGGAGGTCAGTGTTGGAGGTACAACATGTTTCTGGGCTGATTCTTGGCAACAAAGGCCCAACTTAGAAAATATTATATGGCCTCAGCAACACATGGATCAGATTAACCAACTGGACAACAAAGTCAAACATTTTTGGGTACCACCCACAATATAGGGATACCGTCAATGGGCACCAGCAGCCCAGATCTTCGAAAAAGGGCAGGCAGACATAAATAGGGAAATTGATAAAGAACTCAAGAACAGAAAAATCAGATATTCAGAGAAGAAATATCTCTTTAGGTGGGGATACACTCCTTGAGGCACCTTCACCACTAAGGAAGAATACCTATTGATGTATCCCACCCAGGACCCAAAAATCCCTTGTGGACCCAAATTTGGCAACTAGGCATTTGGCCTAAGGTCTCCACATTTCTCTGGCTCCTATGTCATAAACGAATTCTCACCTGGGATAATCTTTAAAAAAAAGGATTTATCGGACCTTCCCGGTGCCCCAACTTTTCAATGCACAATGAAACCATCTAGTACCTAATAGACAACTGCAACTTAGCTAACAAATTGTGAGAAAAAATTATCTTCAGATGCAGAAATTCCATTCGAATTTCAGGGGACATTGTCAGCACCATTCGCGACTGGCCCTTGGCACCTTACAATAGCAAGTTATTAAACTCACTTTGGACTCTTCTTCAGGGCCTTCTCCTATGGACCATCTAGAAGGAAAGGAACAAAATAATATTCAAGAATCAGTGCACCACTTTGGATACCATATGGAACAAACTATGCATCAATCTCGAAGAAACTCTGGCCCTTCACCATTGGCAGGACTCTGACTTTCCAACCCATGAGCAAGAGAAGCTAATTTGGGATAACTTGCATCTATTGATACCTTTATACCCCTCAAGGATGAGCACTCCTCCCAATCATCCGGACTCACCCAGCAATTGGATTCCTCCCCCTGCTGGACTAATAAAGATGAATTTTGATGGCACTTCCAAAGGCAACCCAGGCACGGCAGGATTTGGGGGCATCTTTCGAGATTCTATTGGCAACCCCCTCTTGATCTTCTATGGATCCATAGGATGGGATTCCAACAATTTAGCTGAACTAGAGGGTTTATTACAAGGTCTCTACCTTTCTCAGCAACACAACTATTTTCCTATTGAAGTAGAAGGTGACTCTCAAATTCTCATTCACGCAGCCACTCAGCTCCTCATGGGAGCATCAGCCACCAAGGTGGCTAAAATTTGGAGGCTTACGGCTAGATTTGAGCTCATAGAACACTGGATGAAGCATAATTGGGTGATCTCCTTCAAGCATGTCAAACGATCTGGTAACGAAGTTGTGGATCTTCTTGCAAACACGGGAGTAGATTGTGATAAAACCATCTACTCTGTCCCCCTCAATATTCTCCATGAAACCTCTCTCATACAGGAATGCACTAAGCTGGTGCACATGGACACAACAATCCCGGATGTGGTTGAGCTTTGAGGGCCGGTATACAGCGAGCCCATGGTGTGGAACATGGCTCCCACATGGCCACACATGGGCTCAAGCCATGGGCTTTTAATCACACTTACTACACCCACAAGAGATCATTTACTCCACTCGACGATCGATGCACTCCTCCATTCTTCAAAATGACTTCGCATAGTAGATTCCCTCCATTGCCATTGCCATCAAGTTGTATCTGTCCCCCTGGAGTCTCGGAGCTGAGCTCTCAAACGCCTACAGGGAGGCGATGCAGTCCCCTCTGTTGCATTGAACTTGCTCCTAGCTTTTATATTTCCCACATCCTACACTGCAGCTTCAATTTTGCCTCTGAGCCTCTTCTGTCCTTGGCTTACTCGACTCCTTAGTCATCTGCTCTATCAGCTTCTCATCCTTCTACTCTTTTGGCCCAGTAGTCTCAACCTTTCAATTGTGCCTCCACTAGCACCACCATGCCCCAACGCCACCATATGCGATGCCGCCAAGACAGTGGTCAAGGCAGGGCATCTAGGCCACTACTTTCTAATCATTCTGACTCTTCCTCTACATCGCTGGACAATTCTTATGGGCGCTACCCTGATACCCACAATGACAGACGCTGAGACTTGTCCTCGAGAAGGTCTCGCTCCCTGCCATTGCATCTTCCCTCAAGCCATTCTCCCTCGTTGCTGCCTCACCTAGGGACGCTGCCCTCCCCACTGCTCGCCCACTCTTTTCAATTTCATTATACCTATACCTTGGACCGAGCACACATCACCGCTACTATCTCCATAAGCATTAAAGAGGAAACTATCAGTGCTAGGACCCCTCGTCCTAAGAAATTGCACAAAAAGTATACCTCAGCCTCGACGTCTTTACCGCACATTGGAAATTCAGCTGTCCCCTCCACCATTTAGGGAGCTCCAGCCTCTAACAGCAAAATAAAAAGCACAGAAAATGGTGGAAATGGTATCGACAGCAGCAGTGAAGACTGGTCGGGTGACGATGGAGTCACAGGAAGCACACACACCGCCAACATATCTGAACATGCAGATGATGACACCTGTGACATGAATTTTGATGACATTGAGGAGTAAAAATGTCTCATTATGGAGGAGACACATCCCCAGGGCTATGAGAACTAATTCTTCAGGTCTTTTTCTGGTTTCTGGTTTCTGTTTCAAGTTTTTTGGGACCCTTTTTCCAGTTCATTATGATGCTCATAAACATATATCATCTCTCCTTGTATGAAGTTGGTTTGCTCATCGTGGGAAGCTATAGAAAAACTAATTTGTCTGGTTTCCCCTTCTAGGGCAGTCACTTTTATGATCTTATGCATAACAATGCCTCTGGAATTAGCTAGACCAGTAATTCTAGAGGCTCGAATATCCATGTATTATATGTTTTTATAAATAGAATTTAGACTTATTTAGAAAAAAAAATATATCTAATTGATTCATTTTCTCAATTACTCTTAACACACCACTGGGTTATAGAGAAACTAATTTTCTACTTTATCTCTACAAATTTCAAATCTATCCTTTCCAGCAAGCTTGGTAAAAAAGTGAGTTGCATTTTCATCTATACTACAATATGCGAAGTTAATTTATTTTCATTGTGTACTTTCTCTTCAAAAATGATGTTGTGTTTCAATATGCTTTGATTTTGCATGACATATTGGGCTCTTTGTCAATTTGATGGAACTTTGGTTACCACATTCGATAACGGCTGGTATTTGGTACTCTTCTCCAATATATTTCATTTTTCCTCTAAGCCATATTATCTTGTAGGTAGCACTTCATAATTATTTATACTCAAATTTTGTGTATGATAGTGAAATCATTAGCTATTTATTATTTATCCATGATATAGGTCAAGATACTATACATAACACATACCCAGAAGTGAACCTCCCATCATTTGGATTTCATTCATAATTAGTATTGATACAGCTTGTCAACAAAACCTTAAAATCACTAGTGTATTCAAGGAAAACATTTATATTTCCTTTCAAACATCAAAGGGCCCTCTTCACAAAATTCCAATAACTAGTATTTGACATAGCCGATAATTGGCTAATTACATTGAATGAAGAAGAAATATCATGCCTACTTGTGGTGAGATAATTTAAAATTCCCATCATTTGTAGATATAGAGTACCATAAAAACATTTTGTTCCATTATACTTATTGATTTTAACATTTTGTTCCAATGGAGTGGAAACCACCTTAAACTCATCCATGTTAAACCTTTTGATTAATAACTTGACATTTTTACTTTGTTTGAATGAGCTCCTACCATTGTCTCTCCATACTTCCAAAACTAAACAATAGTGCAATTGTCCAATATATTTCATCTAAAATAGCTATGAAAACTATTGTTTGATGTCCCTAATCAAGTCATTAGAACTCCATATTGTAATTAGATCATAAAAATATCAAGCGATTAAAGAAAAATATCTCTAACCCTATTTCACAAATCCTTCATGTTGAATAAGGTAAACCTTTTCTTTTTAAATCTCTATTTATAACATTTGAGTTTACTTATAACTTATGCAGCTTCCAATTATATTTTGTGGCCAATGTTATAATCATTATAATTGTGTTCACTCTTTCTACTTTTACAAAAGTAACTTCAAAATATATTCCTTATTTTTGTGAGTATATTTTTGTAACCAATCTTTCCTTATATTTTTCTATGTTATCATTCTCATTTAATTTTAATGTGTACAACCACTACAATCATATATGATTTATTTTTAAGGAAACTCAATTAATTCCCATATTTCATTTTTTATAGTATTATTATATTCTTCTTTCATAACTTCAAGCCATTCTCTATGATCCTTATCTTGTTCAAAATTTAATTGTTCCATTATCTGAGTCATTAAACCATAGTCCTTATACCTTATTTGTGTTTAAATTTGTTAGGATGACCTCCTCAGTGCTACACTGCTATAGGGAGTTCCTTCACCTCTCGTTTTGCTGATGGAGTATATTCATGTCCTATTCTTGGTTTACTTTGAGTATTTAAGGTTTCCATGCTACTTTAATCTTCATCTTGTAGCTATTAAACAACTTCTTCTTCTTTAACATTTTGATCACTTCCTTTACCTAGATTCCATACAACATGATCATCCTATTTTATTCTTTCATCTAAATTTTCATTGAATAAAACATCTCTACTTGAAAAATCTTTATTATTAATGGGATCAAACATTATATAAGATTTATAAATTGTAAAATAGCCAGGAAAATAATATTTCATTTCTTTGTCATTGAATTTTCTTGTCTTTTCTTTGGTAAAGTGTGAAAATGTCGTACATCGAATTTTTTTGAAATGTGTACCTTATGGTTTATAAAAACAAAATACTTAAAAGGTGTTTTATGCTTTGATAATTTGGCTGGATTTATGTTTTAAATATAGACAATAATATTATACCAGTAGGTCTTTCTCTGAAGCTCTAGTTGAGGAGGTGACCAATGCTTATCAAGAAAAAACCTCACCTATCCCTCAAACTAAAATCAACTTGCTTGAAAGTAATGTACACAAGTATATGTAGACCTTTTTAAATTCTAATCTTATGGAAGAAGTGTCTCAATGGCTCTCCAACCTTGGGAAAAATTGGGGAAGGAGAAATTAGTATATGCATATGGTCACTCTTCACTAGAAGCTAAAGATGTTATTGAGGAAGTTTCACAAACAAAAGCATGATAATAAAAATGAAATATTCTCCTCACTTGATGATGTACAATCGAAACAATGAAGAATGGAAGATATCCTTGATTGATTAGAAGCTTGTATAACCCATATGGAAACATATATAGTGTGAGCTCAAACTTCTAGCACCCCTCGACACTAGCCATAACAACCCACCTCCTATGACATCATCCAACATTTAAATGGCTATCTATTTTTCCTTGTTTATGTTACTCTTCTAGTCCTATGGATATTTGATGTTCTCGGTAGTGTATTCATTTTTTTATGTAAATTTTTTTTTCTCATACATGCCAACAAATATAGTGAGCGTGTGGTTGGTATAATTTTATGAAAGGTGATATCGGTGATGTAATATTTTCCTAATTGAAAACACTCAACTTACAATGAAAAGGAGATATATAATATAATCAATAGTCTCTATTCAAGAACCATTAGATATATGTTTACATTTGATCTAGACTTATGCAAGAATGTAATAAAATACAGAAATAAACATAAAAACAGAGATGTAGCAGGAATAAGACTTCATTCCATTAATATCAAATAACTAAAATATGCTTTCAAATAGAATGGAAATAAACTAGCTCGAGCGATGGTAGCTTATCTCCAAGAATACATGTGGCAACTACATTCCTCCGAACTACTTTACAATGAGGCTTAAGGGCCTTTTTATTATTTAAAACATGGGAAAACCCTAACTGCAAGATATGGAACACCAAGACTTGTGGGCCCCTTTAGGGTTAGTTGGGCAGCCAACTTCCCGGGGTCGTAACTTGGTCATATTATCTTTGTTTCGTGCTTACGATATATCATTTGGAATATATCTCCCACTACTACAGGATTTGCTGCAGGCCCTTTCCTATGGATATGGGCCTGTTGCAGACCTCAAAAATACGTGGATTTTGAGGTTAAAGCTCCTCCAAAAGTTTAGGACCTGAAAATTGCTAAAAATAGTAAATGCTTTTATAAATAATGAAATTGATGAAACCGGTTGTAGTTATAGGTGGAATAGGTGGGTGGAAACGAATATCCACCTAGATCATTCCTCCCCCCTTACGAATAAATGGTCCCCGTTGTGTGAAGAGCATCCATGAGGTGAGGAAATTTATGTTAAATCTAGTCCCTAGTGAACCACTTGCCCTAGTGAAGGAGTTGGCTTACTTTGACAGCTTGATATAGATGGATCCCCTACTGGAGAGTGTTATTAATTTGTGTGTCCATTATCCAATTAGTTGTGGGTATTTCCATGGAGTTTGGGTTTACCTCTATTGGTGTGAGTTGTTTTGCAATGTCGGATGCAGTGTCCAGTAATGGTAGAAAATAGGGCCGAAGGTGGTCCATATCTAACATTGGGTGAAAACCGAGGAATGGTGAAATAATGAGGTGGAAGGAATTATCCCCTATAGTTGTGGTGATGGCGTATCTCCCATATCAGAGTGGGTGAAACTTGCGGTGGGGTCCAGCAAGGTGCTCCTTATGTAGATCTAGCCACACTTTGTTGTCGACCTTGAACTTGTGTAGCACTCGATGTTCATCATGTCACTGCTTGTACTTAGAATTGGCATTGTCCAATATGTCAGAACCTATTTGTGGATGTGTTGAATGTGCTCAATTAAGTTGTTCGCCTTGTCAACTTTGGACTGGAAATGACCCTAATGTTTTTTAGTAGCTGCAAATGGTATTGCCACATCAATGGGACATAGTGGCTGAAATCCCAAAACCACCTTAAAGGGGTTGCATCTGGTTGATATTTTGAGAGCTCGGTTATAGTTTTGTTGGACATAGGGAAGGATGTCATCCCATTTGTGTGGATTATTTTAATTTTGGATGCATAGAATGTGTGTGATCATGTTGTTGGTGACCTTTGTTTGGCCATAATTTTGGGGGTGGAAAGCTATGGACTTAGTGAGCCTGGTGTCCAGCATCGACAAGAAAGTTGGCTAAAAATTACTGGGGAACCTACTCTCCAAATCCGAAATAATAGACTATGGGATTCCAAAGTGTACCCACACTCATTCAAAGAAGATTTTAGCAGTGAATTTTGTTGTTATATTATTCATGCAGGCTTCCATAATGGCAATCATAGAGAATTTTTCGACAACCATAAAAATGTAGTCGTTGCCATGCTTGGTAGAAATAAGTCCTGGAATGTTATCCATGAATATGGATTCCCAATTTTGACTAGGGGAAGGAAAAATAGTATATATGAATTGCTCGTGATATTTGGTTTGGAAATGGCGTAGGAATTGGAGGATCTGATGTATTTCCTGACATCCCATTGAAAGTTTTTCTAATAGAAATACTTCTACAATACTGCCACTTTTTTCACGACCCTGAAATGTCTAGTGAATTGACCATAGTGTACTTCCCAAAATAATTTTGGCACACTCACTTGAAGGAACACATAGGTTTCCCAAGTGGCATAAGAGTGCATCCTGGAGGTGAAAATTTGAAATTTTCTTACCTTATAGGAGCGTTTGGTATGTGTTACCAAATTCTAGATCCCTTTTGTAGAGATGTAGCCAACCCAAAGTCTCATGCCCACAAGAGTCAAGCACAATGGTTAGCGCCATGATCAGCGGTTGGTTGAGGAATTTTGCAACATTATTAGTGTTTCCCTTCTTGTACTTTATTTTCAAATGGAACTGTTGCAGGTATGTGGACCATTTATGATGGCAATTTTTCTGCAAATTCCCTTGTGTCTGTATAAATTATAGGGGTCGATGGTCTATGTGGATGATCATTTTCTTCCCCAAAATGTAATGCCTCCATTGTGAGAAGGCCTGCACAATGGAGTACATCTCTTTTTCATAGGTGGGATACTTCCAGACTATGTTTGAAAGTGTCTCACTGTAATATGCCATGGGATGCCCCTATTGAGTAAGAAGTTCCCCAATAGCATAGTCAGAGCCATCTTTCTTGATCTCAAATGGTTTTTGCAAGTCTAGTAATGTGAGAACTAATGTAGAGAAGAGGTGATGCTTCAAATATTCCAACACCTTCTGTTGAGATTCAAACCAAAATAATTTTTCTTTTGCTCTGCCATTTTCGACTTTACTCAAAGGGAAGGTCATATGAGAGAACCCAAACATGAACCTGCGGTAGAAATTTACATGACCCAGAAAGTTGCGGAGCTCTATGATAGTGTTTGGGGTTGGCCAATCCGATTGGGATACCATGGGCCAATGAACTTGGACAGATGTGACCTTTGTACAGTAGCTCTTGAATTTATCTATTGATTTCATCGTTCTCTACAGCAGAGTGCCGATAGATCGTTCCATTGGGTATTGATTCTTTTGGGGTAAGATCGATGGATTACTTGACTTAAAAATGTGAAGGTACCTATATGCATGAGGTGAAGATGTCCCCATACTCTTTTATAACCTTGTCTATCTATTGTTGTCGTGCAGAGGAGTCCCGTATGGATGTCGTGGATGCAGTCCTCTTCTTGCCCTGAGGGTGGTGGATCACAAGGAAAAAAAAATCATTTTTTGGGAAATGAGCTTACTACATTTCTTTGTAGTGACCAAAGAGATAGTAGTAGGCATTGCTACCTATAGTATCCTGTATATCTTATTTCCCAAATTAATAATAACAGTGTGAGGCCTAGACTCATACACAACATGTCATTTCCATAAGTATGGTTCGCCTAATAATACATCACAAACTTCAGTAAGATCAAAATCACATAATACTTCATCCGTGAGGAGCTAAATGTTGTAGGGAAGGTGACGTTGTTGGTTGATGCGGAGATCCCGTCCTGGGTAAATCCACCCGATGGTGTATGTTTTTGGGTGCATTGTGGTCGGTATGTCAAGCCGCTTAATGAACTATATTGAAATTAGGTTCTTTTGGCTCCCTTTGTCGATAATGAACTACAGCATGGAACCCTTCACCCACATCTAGGAATGGGAGTCGCTCCCCCTCCTCTGGATCATCAAGCTCCTCCTCTCGGATCTTGGTGGTGGAAAATATGGCACTGGGCTCCGCATCAATAATCTTCTTCCATTTTTCATTCCCTTAATTGGGTTTTGACTTAGATTCAGAAAATGCATCTAATTCAGAACCCTTTAGCTCGACCACAAGTGACTTCTTGGCTCGACACTCACTTTTTTTGTGAGTGGATCTCTTATGGAACTCACACCAATTTCCCGTGTCCTTATTGGATTCATGGAGTTGATTTTCACTTACGACTTCGATGGGTTGTCCTGTGTTGCCCTACCTAGGCTTTTTCCTTTGTTCTATGTTTTGTGGGTGGATTTTCCTTGCATATGATTTTTAGATCCAAAGTCTTGCTTCTTATGTTTGAATTTATGTTCAATATTGGAAGCATACCTGTATGGTACACCAAGCGAGGAGATGTCGAGGAAATTAATTTCCTCCTAGATGTATTTGTGAGGAAAATTGTGATACTTAAGCACTAAATGTTTCTCCAAATATTTGATACTCAAATTTTTGCAAAGGGTATGAAATAGAATAGTTAGAGCATGCACATTTTGATCCCTTTATTGCCACAGTGTTTTCCATTTTATGTACTTGTCCTCATATCTCCCCATGGGGTAACATTATTCCTTGATGATGTCTTAGAAATAATTCCAAGTGGATGTGCCCGAGAACAAGTAGGATTCCCTCTCATCCTTTTTCTCACAGTAGGTTTCCCACTAGTCCTTTACATGGGGAGTGACTTTGAGGATTGAAAAAGTAATATTTTCCTGATTCGAAACGTCATGAATTGCAAAATATACCTCTAATACATTCAACCATATATATATGGTATTTCCATCTATTTGGCCCTCAAATCTGGGAATTTTAAAGTTAACTTGTACCTTAAAAGAAGTGGTGCCTCCAGAGTGGCTACCAGATGAAGATGCTACGTCAGTGCACAATCGTCGAAGCATCTGGGAAATTTAAGTTATCCGTCATTGGATTCCTATGTTTTGCGAGGGCCTCCTTGAGAAATATTTTGATAGGATATATTTCTCCGTCATATTTATTTTCTTCAACCATGGGAGGCCTTAGAGGTTTGCGAGGTTCATCTTGAAAAGGTTCAACGAGATCAAACCCTAACTCCTTATACCATGATCTCGTTGGGGACATGTAAATAATGATAGAGAAAACATGGATTGCTCAGATACCATTGATCTAGAATTATGTGAAACATAATAAAAAAAAAAAAAACCATAAATGAAGGGATGAAATAGGAATAAGACTTCATTTCATTAATATTAAATAATTGAAATATTCTTATAGATAGAATGAAAATAAACAAGCTCGGGCGATGGTAGCTTATCTCTGAGAAAATATGTGGCAGCTACATGCCTCTGAACTGCCTTACAATGAGGCTCAAGGTTATTATTATAAAACATGGGAAAACCATAAAGAACCAAAACCCTAACCCTGGGAGATGGAAATCCAAAAGTTTCTGGGCCCTATTTGGGTTAGTTCGGCAACCAACTTCCTAGGGTCGTAACTTGGTCATATTATCATAGTTTGGCGCATATAATATATCATCAGAAATATCTATTTGAGTACTAAAGGGTTTATGATAGGCCACTATCGATGGCCACGAATTTGCTGCAGAACTCAAAAAAATTTCGTTTATGGGGTCAAAACTACTCTAGAAGTTCAGGAACTGAAAAATTGCTAGAAATAGTAATTGTTGCTATAAAGAAGGAAACCAATGAAATCGAATGGGGGTATAGGTAGAATAGGTGGGTCTCCATGATTATTCACCTAGATAAACATTTCATCTTTCTTTGAGTAGAGTCAATCAAAAGTACATTCATTCTCAAAGCTAGTATGTGTTTCTTAGGTGTATGTGGAGCTATATACTACTAAACAATTCGATTTCCCAAGTAATACTTAATTAAATATCTAGACGCATACTCTTCCCCTTGAACTAATATGATAATTTTGATATACTTTCCTATTTTTTTTTCAACCATATTCATGAATTCCTTAAAATAAATGAATATATCACTTTCCTTCCTAAGAAAATACACCTAAGTATCTATAGCAATATCATGAATAAGATAAGATAATAATATGCTCTTCAAAGAGATGTTTACATTGGACCACATACATGAGTATGTACTAATTCAATAATTTAATTTTCCCTTGTCTTCGTATGTGTAGGAAATTGTTTCATATCAGGTTTACCCAAAGAACATTTTTCACACTCAATTTTATCATACTTAAGATTTAGAAGACTCTTCAGCATACCTTTCTTTTGAAGAAAAATGGGATCACTATGATTCAAATGTCCATATAATTGACGCAAAAAATCTCCATTTGACATGGATGAATATATAAATTCTCATAACCTCTCCTTGTTACACCAAGAATATATATTCTTCTAGTTAATACTCTTCTTTCTACCCCTTTTATAGTGATCTTACATATTCTTCACTACAAATTTAGATTTCAAAATTTCAACTTTTAAACCTTGATCTTCTATATAGAGTTTGAAATCAATTTTTTCTTTAGATTTGGTACATACATTTGGATTTGTTTGTCACACCCACTAGGAAAATTGAGATGTATGTATCCATGCCTTTTGATTTTGTGAGATCTATTATATACAAGATAAATGTGAGCACCATTATTTTTTTCATAAGAAGTATCATATTGGTCTCTATTACAAAATGTATTAATTGATGCGGCATAATCTATGAACTAGGAATTGATATCATAAACATCAATAAATAAAGAAGAACCATAAACAAACAACCTCATATTTTTGAATTTATTACTTACTAAGGTATTATTGTCACCGAAGTTCCATATATGCTATCTATGTTTATATCGATGATCTCTCCTCCTTCGACAGTCTCTAGAAAAGTGACTGGTCTAACCAAAAAAGTAGCAAGCATTGTTTTTCTTCATATTTTATTTTTCCTTGTAGTTAGTAGTCCTTGAAATGGATTCTAATGGGGATTTTCACCTTTATTTTTCTCCTCCATCTTTCCTTTGAAAGGTTGTTTTCCTTTCACTATTAACATTACATTAGAATTTTCAGACCTATGATTAATTTTGTTTCCTCTTTCTTCTTCATACATAAGAGTTCTTTCCAACTCATTAAAATTAAGTGCCCTCTCCCTTGCTACGAGACCTATGATTAATATTTTATAGTCATCTAACATATATTTTCAAGTTATAGTGACTAAATCAATACTAGACACTTTTTTCACCTATGTCAACAAGTTTGTCTTTAATTTATTTGATTCTTCGAATGAAATTGATAATCCTTTAATTATCCCCCATATTAGCTGAAAGAAACTTAGTCGTTATAAATAAAAATCAATTTTATTTATTGTCTGATACACATATTTGAGTTCCATCCATGTGTAATTATTCATCTTAAATTCTATAATATCAAGTATGATGTTTTCCTTAACTTAACTTGTAAAGAGAGTGGTTTTATTCATCTCCCTCTGCTCCTACTCTTGAATTGATGTTGTTATATATCCCACGGCTTCTAGTTTATCACTTATTCCACATGCAATTAACTAAATGTTATATCCTTCCATCAATGCCTATATATTATTTTTTTAGTTTGTTTAGTTTTCACCATTTTATTTGGTTGATTCATTGTGATAATAATTGGCCAATAGATTATCCATTTAAGCAAAATTAAAAAAATAATTCCAATATATTTCAATTGAAAATTACCTTTTCTTATTATGGACCAACACTATAGATATATAGAATAACATCCCAACATTTATTAGCTCCAACCCACATAGCTCCAATACAATAGTCCCATAGGTAGCATGGTTTGGAACCAGATCTCTTCATAATCACACTTGCAACTTGCAACACCAGAAAAGCAGTAGTTTCCCTACTTTATTGTTCTCCACCTTAGGTCAGTTATCCAAGCTAGTTTGCGTAGCTTCACACAAATCATCAAACCTTGAAACTAGGCTAAGGAATCAAAATGGAGTGATATATCCTAGATCCACGTGGATCCTCTTTCATGACTAACTAATAGTAGTCTTCAACATAGTCTTCAGAACAACTCATACTTCTTATAACAGCCAACACATTGCTTAATTATTTTTCACTATTCTAAACTTCACACCTCATGGATAGTGCATAACATGACCCACAAAGTGCTTATTTATCATATATTTTAGTTTATAGAACCTTTTTCATGACTCATGGTTCCATCATTTTCGCTACTTGTAACACACATTCAATAGATACCAACTTAATGCTTCAACATGACATCTACATGGTTCCATTCCACCAATGGAATATCATGGTCTCATAGCTAAGAAAATCACTCTTACTATAGCTAGTACACACCTAAACATGGCTTCCAAAATTTTCTTTTCATTTTCATATTTCTCAAATGCACAAAAATTCGCATAACATCAATTTTCATATACTAGCATCTTATATTCACAATTATACTGAGAGGAGGCATGAATTAGTATACAAATAGATTTTATCTTTTTAAACATTTCAAAAATCGTAAATCATCAATCTTAGAAGCCAAATAAGTGACACAAGATATACGTGGAAACCATTATGGGAGAATGCCATAAAAAATATTGATACGAAAAACCTTGTACAAATCAATCTACTCTTATTTGGCACCGACAAATAAGAGACACCAATCCTATGTATTTATTTGTTGGAACCAGTTTATTGGAGACACATATCCCCTCTACTTCTCTGCAGGAACCAGAACACAAGAAACCCCTTTAGTGCTTTGTAGGAACCAACCTATAAAATACACCAATCCCCTTTGTTTTTTTATAGGCATGAACCTATAGGAGAAACCAATCTCATTTGTTTCTTTTTAGGTACCAACTTACTTGACCAAGTCTATTTTCTTATTCAAAATGTTAGTTAGCTACTTCATCTTCCCGCTACTCTACTTTCTTACCCTCACTAGATTTGTTATTTTCTTATACCCTCAAGAGGTCTACTTGTTTCCTCTTACTTCATTAATGATACTTCTCCTAAAAATTATTTCTTTTGGTTTCTTCTAAACAACACATTTTCATAAAATTCCACATATTCAATTTTTAAAATCTAGTATTGGAATTTCTACCATGAGTACCTTGATATTTCTTCTCCATATCCTCTATATTTCATAATTTGAATCATATAAAAAATAAAGTTATATTAAAAATGATAATGTGACCTACTTGAAGAATCTTTCAAGATCCTTCAAAAACACTAACTTTCTCAAATAATATCTCCAAAATTATTGCTAAAATAGGTATGAAATTTCTATAAATGGTAACTTGAGATATCATATTTTCCCCCTCCATATTTCACAATCTAAAATACCACAAAAATATTGTTATATAAAAAATATCATGTGAACCAATTTGAAGCATGTTTCTGAATCATTCACAAAAAATAATGTCCTTAGATCGTATCTCCAAAGTTATAGCAAAAAAATGTACGAAATTTATAACCCTAGTACTTTCAAGCCTCTTCTTTACATTATCCATATTTTATATTTTGAAAGATCTTTGAAAGGAAGTTATAACAAAAATACCAAGTTGACATGTTAGTGAAACAAGGCCTAAAAATTATAGAACTATTTCCTTGATATCTCTTCTCAATATCAGCCATATTTCACAATGTATAACATCTCAAATAGAAATTTATACTAAAAATATCATGCTAACCTATTTGAAGTAGATTTTACAAGGATTGAGGAAGCCTAAATTCCTCATAGCATGTCTATGAAATTATAGAGAATAAATATATGAAATTTTAACCATAGGCACATGAAAATTTTCTACTTGCTCCCTCCAAGTTTCATGGTTTGAAAAACTCCATAAGAAAAGTTATAGGGAAAATGATATGGTAACCTATTTGAATTAGATTTGAGGATCATTAAAGAAGCTAAACTTCTTCAGAGTATATCTCAAACATTATAGTGAAACAAAGTCTAAAATTTTCACAAAATGTATGTGGGAATATTTTTTTTTACATATTATCAACTTCACATTCTGAAACATCCCAAAATATAAGTCATAGAAAACATTCCAAGAGAACTTTTTCCCTGTGTACATCACATTTTGCTTCCAACTTTAATCTCCAATAATTACCCTATAAATATTCCATAGCTCCTCTTGAAAATATCACATATCTTAATTCTTAGAGACATTTCAAATAAAATCATATAGACTTTATTCATAGTGCATTGATGTTCACTTATGCGACCAACTTTTAAAATTCGATGGGTTAGCCCACCTGTACTTTGGTTGGGTCGTGATGATTAAGTTTTTCATATATCCTCATTCCTATGGAATTGGAGGGAGTTCCATATAAAATTTATAACTTATCACAATAATCATTCTAATAATTTATCATATGATACAATTTGAGTAATGGACTTTGAGTAGAAATTCTTTCAAATATAGGGTATCAAAATTGGGCATCAAAATCCCCAAAACAATATTTTAGACAATATCCCCCTAATACGATTAAAAGAAATGAAAAAAATATTCCTAACAATCTTCCACTTTGTCATTGATGGAAATCCTTAGTCGATTATTCAATAATTAAAAATAACTCCCTTGTAATGCCATTACCTTTGTTCCTCAAGCTTGTCCCCCTTTGAAATCAATGGAAAAGCGATGCTCCCCTTGAGCTTGTGCTTCCTTTTATCTATAACTCTTATTCTATCTACAAATTTAATTAATTTTTCCAACTCTTCCACTATTTACAACTTTTCTTAGTAGCTCAAAATTATCCCCTTCTCTAATATCGCTACTTCTATTTGTACATTTTATTTACATTTGGCTAAAATTTCTTCCTCTAGTATGTCAATGGTAAAAATATTCATTTTTTTATTTCTTTATTTTAATTTATTTTAAACCCATCTCCCTATGTCAAGGTTGTGTCTATATGTTCCTGCATGCAATAATTATTCTTCTATAGTTCCACTCTTGATATTTATCCTCATGTATTTGAACTTTTACATTTTTCTTTTGGTATTGTTACCCGTAGGTTTATGATTCCTTTTACCTATAATTTAACAACTTTAATTGCAACATTATTTTTCTTGTAAATGGATGATCCTTATAAATTGATCATGTTCCTTATATATAACTCTCCCTCTTTGTATATATCAAGGGAATGATGTTCCCCCCCTGAACTTATGCCTCTTTTGTTAATTGAAATACATCATTCATTTCAATTTCCATTGTTGATTCATAACTAGCAAACTTTCCATTTCACCATTCTTCTCTTATATTTAGCTCTCAAAAGTTCTCATTTTCTTAATGTCCTTCAATATCTCACTTATCTATTTCTAATTATATGTCTGAGATGTCACTCCCGCATAGAAGTTTTACATCCTTTTAATATTATTAAGGAAATATATATTTTTTGGGTCGTTAATTTATATGATCTCATGCTCCAAATTCTTATATAATCATTTCTTACATAGGTTTTGCAACCTATTTATTTGTGACCAAAATCGTTACATGCAATGAAATAGCCATAAATTATATTTTCATAGCTTCTTGGTGGAGAATTATTCTAATTTGATTATTATGTCTCAGCTAATATTCAATTCCTTTCATTGTGTTTCTTGCATTGTTGACTGGATCATGTCTCATTTAATCCTTCATTTCATTTCCGACTATACTTTTTTTTTGTTCGATACTTTAAGGACATTATCATAGCTTCCATGTTATTCTTTGTATTTATTTTCTTATGTCATTGAGATTGTTTCTCCCTTTCTACTTTCATGATAACTAGGACTTGTTTTTATAAGGGGAGATCTCGAGCAACTAAGCATTGGAAAATTTAACTAGGTTTTGCCTTCATAATTATCATTGTACTTATGTCATTGTATATTTCATGTAAAAAGCAGAAGAAGATATATATACATATATATATCTCAACTTAGTGTTGGAAATTTAACTAGGTTTTGCCTTCATAATCATCATTGTACTTATGTCATTTGTATATTTCATGGAAAAAGTAGAAGAAGATATATATATATATATATATATATATATATATATATACATAAGCATGGGATTTATAGGCAAAGAATGTTCCTAATTATTCTAAGGTTTATTGAGTCTAATGTGTATCTTTCATGAGTAAATTATATATATATATATATATATATATATATATATATATATATATATATATATAAGCATGGGAGTTATGCTCAAGTAAAATTATTATTTAGGAAAATAATGTTCTTAATTCTTCTAGGGTTTATTGAGTCTAATTTTTATCTTTCATGAGTAAATTTAGTCCATTGGAGTCGAATCCTACTTGGAATTTTCAAAGAAGCAAGAAAAATAATTTTATTTAAGTAAAAATTTTTAATTGTTTCCAAAAACACTAAGTCGGCCTCGAAAGGGACTCATTAGACCTCTGGGATGGGCATATATACAATGCAGTTTGACCTCATTTGAAGACCATCAAGCAACTTTGATTCATGTGTGAAGAAGAGAGAGAAATACTATCAAATAAGTCTAGAAATAAGATCAAAGTACAAAGGAATTAAAGAGATAGAAAGAAAAGGTATAAATTTGTTTTTCTCCCCTAATTCCCTCCCATGTGTGAATTTATAAAGTTGTTGTAGGGCTTGAAATTTTCAAAAGTGACTTCAGGTACAAAATTTCAAATTTAACCATTTTTGAAGAGGTTTAACTATTGTTGACTTGGTTGCAGTTGAATAGATTAAGGAAAGTTCAAAGGAGGGTTTAATTGGGTCTTCTAGGAAGTCGTAGTCCTGGATTTTGGGTCTTGGATTTCTCACTTTTGTTTAATTCTATAAGAAGATAACATTTGACTAGGTTTTCCCCTTTGTAAAGATTTTCCTTGGATAGGAGCCTACTTGTGTTCCTTATCTTATTGTGATCTTTATGGTTTATGGTTTTGGTCATTTTTTAATGAAAATAACATATTATAAGTAATAAGAATCTATCATATCTTAACATGAAATTATCAAGTGAAGAAAAATCACCCTAATTGTTTCCCTATTGATTTCTTAACATGGTATCAAAACTAAGCTGAAGAGAAGGACACTTGAAGATCACTCTTCATGGCATAAGTGGAATGCATTAATCTGAGATAATTTGGAGGATATAACAAAGGAGAAAAGGAAGGGTTTAAGGAAGAATACACATCATTCATCTTGAAGAATAATTACAACATTAGTAATCCGTCTCACTCTTTCTATCATGGAGGGGTATTTTTTACTCATCATAATTTTCAATAATATTTGATCTAGGTATATATTGGCGGCCACTCACCTATTCCATTTGGAAGCCCATCATTTTTGCGTTCAGTTCCCACTTTCCTTAATTGTAGAACAATTTACTATTTTTGGCAGTTTTTCGGGTCCAAAAATTATGGCATCGTTTTGAGGCCCTAAATGACGATTTTTTGGATAGTGGGAAAAAATGACACATTCCCTAATGTTTATAGTTAAAATTTTTAGTCCTCGGATATATATTTCTAATGAGGTATTGTGTACATCAAATTGAGATTGTATGCCAAAGTTACGAGATTGGGAATTTGATGTTCTAATTTACCCCAATGAGGCCCACAATTTTGGTGATTCATCCCCTAAGGTTAGGTTTTTCAATGTTTATGGTCTTCTATTATTTCTCAATAATAAATAGGCCTTCAAGTTTCATTTTAATGTAGTTTAGAGGCATGTAACCGCCACATCTCTTCTCATAGATTAGCTACCTTCGCCAGAGCTACTTTATTTTCATTTTTTTTGTAAGCATATTTTAGTTCATTGATATTAATGAAATGAAGTGTTAATTTTGTTGCATATCTATATGTATGGTCATCTATGTATTTTTTTTCCTTCCTCTCTAATTTCAGACCAATGATATTACAGTAATATTCTTCTTCTCTATTTTTCTTTTCGTCTCCCCAGTGAGGTTAGGATATAAGGAGTTAGGGATCGAACTAGTTGAACCTTTGCAAGACCAGCCTTGGAAAACCTGACGACCTTCCATGACAAAATAAAAGAAAGAGGATGGAGTAGAATATCCTTTCAAAATATTAATCTAAGAATCCCTCAAGCGACATAGGAACACATTGATGGAAAAAATTTCCCAGATCCTTCAGAGGACACCCACAAGCGATGCATCTTTGTCCAGGAGTTACTCTTGAGGCGCCACTCCTTCAAGGTAGAAGTCAAATTGAAATTCCAATATTTGAATTCTAGATATATTCAGACATAGTATATCATTGGTTAAATCTTTTGGAAGCATATTTTTCAGTTCATGAATTTTCCAAAGGGGAAAATAGGTCTTTTGCGCTCCTCAAATATGCCCTCCCATGTCAAGGACCAGTGGGAAACCTACTGCGAATAGAGGGACAAGAGATAAACCTCAATGCTTTTATTCAAACCCACTTGGAATTATTTTTGAGATGCCACCAAGGAACAATATTACCCCATGGGGAGCTATGAGGAAAAGTACATACACTGGACTATGCTGCAGCAACAAAGGGATCAATATGTATATGAGATGACAAATATATTCCATACTCTATGCACAAAGTTGGGTATCAAATATTAAAAGAAACATCTACTTATTAAGTATCATTTTTTTTTGGATAGATACATTCAAGAGGAAATGGAGCTCCTCAACATCTCCTTGTTTGGTGCACCATACCAATATGATGCCAATATCGAGCATAAATTTAAACAAAAGAAGTGAAACTTTGGATCTTCGAATCTGAGGCTAGGGAAAGGCACCCCCAAATGGCATAAAAAAGGAAAAATTGAAGGCGGGGAAACCTGGGACAACCCATTAAAGCCGCAAGTAAATAAAAACACCACGAAGATATAGAAGGTCAGAGGAAGGTGGTCTGAGTTCCATAAGAGCCCCACTCACAACAAAAATGTTTGTCAGGACAAGCAGTCAATAGTGGCTGAGCTGATGGCTTCTGAATTACATGTATGTTCATACTCTGATTCTAAACCTAACAAGGGGAATGAAAAAGGGAAGAAGATTATTGACCTGGAGCCTAGTGGCACAGTTTCGACCACTAAGATACAGAAGGATGAGCCGTAAGATCTAGAGGAGGGGGAGAGCATCTTCCACTCCTAGATGTGGGTGAAGGGTTATCCGTTGTAGTTCATTTTTGATAACAAAAGCCAAAATAACCTCATTTAAGAAGAGATTGTGAAGCGCCTGGTCCTACCGACCTCAGCACACTCGCAACTGTACACCATCAGGTGGCTTCACCAAAGACATAATCTTCACGTCAGCTAGTAGTTTCTCCTTTCCTATAGCAACAAACCCTTCATAGATGAGTTTTTTGGTGATGTTTCTCCTCTTGAAGTTTTTTATGTATTATTAGGCCAACCATACTAGTGGAATATAAATTACATGTATGACTCTAGGCCTCACATTGTTATTATTGCATTTGGAAATAATTTTTATAGGATATCAGAGGTACCACCGCCTATCACCATCTCTTTGATCATTGTGAAGGAATGCAGTAAGCTCATTTCCCAAAATGGGAAATTTTTCTTCCTATTCACCCTTAGGGAAAGAATAATATTATTTCCACAACCTCCAGATAGGGCTCCTCCACATGGAAACAACATATGGAAAAGGTCGTTGAGGACAGAAAGGACATCTTCACCTCACCCATTGGGGTACCTCTACACTAGTAGGTCAAGCACTCGATTAAGTTAACCCTAGGTGTGTTTCTTCCCAATGGATTGTGCTATAGACACTGTTCTGGAGAACGATCATATCAAGCAGAATATTTAGGACTTTTTGCAGAAATGGAACATTAGGAAAATTTCATCACCTTCTGGGAGCTCGATTGTGTTGGTACAAAACAAGGATGAGACCTACAGACTCACTACTGACTATCGGGTGCTAAAAAAGATCACTTTTTGAAATATGTATCCTATCCCACAGACTGATGACCTTTTGGACCAGCTCAAGGTGGCCAATTATTTCAATAAAAATCAAATTTAAGTCCAAGTATCACCAGGTACCAATCGAATCCTATGATTTGTGGAATACTTCCTTATAATATAAGGAGGGCCTTTTTGAATTGTTGGACATGCCTTTCAGGTTGATGAATTCCCCTGAAACATTCATGAGGCTAATGGACTACATCTTGTTACCCTCGACCAACTTATTTGTGTTTGTGTATTTGGATGACATCTTGATCTTCAACCAGAATTTGGAAGAGCGCCTCTTCCATATTAGAAAATTCCTCCAAACTCAATGACAACACAGGTTGTGTGCCAATTTGGAGAAATGCACTTTTGGTATGACCCAAGTTCAATATATGGGGTACATCATTGATGATTTGGGTGTGCATGTGGACCCATCCAGGATACAAGTCATTCTAGTTTCGTCAGCCCAAACCACTCTAACAGAGCTTTGCAACTTTTTAGGTCTTTCCAATTTCTACCATAGGTTCATATTGGGGTTCTCTCATATAACTTGGCCTTTCAGTCACTCACCAAGGGCAGAGCGAAAGAAAAATTATTTTGCACTAAACCCCAATAGAAGGAATTTTCCAAGTTGAATCATTACCTTTGATATGCACTAGTGCTCACATTACTAGACCTGGAGTAACCATTTGAGATCGAGGTTGATGCTTTTGACTATGCAATTGGTGTAGTTATTACTTAGTAGGGTCATCCATTGGAATATCAAAGTGAGACACTTTCATAAAAAATCTCAAAGTATCCCACCTATGACAAAGAGATGAATTCCATTGTTTAAGCTTGTCAAAAATGGAAGCATTACATTCTCGTGAATGAAACGATCATCCACGCAGACCACAAACCCCTGTAGTTGATACAGAAACAAGGGAAGTTGTAGAAATATCACCATCAGAAATGATCCACATACTTGCAACCATTCCCCTTGAACATTAAGTACAAGAATTTCAACACCAATAATGTTGCTAAATACTATGCTCGACTCTCGTGGCAACGAGACGTCAAAGTGGCAACGTCTATACAAGAGCGATCTAGAATCCTAAATTACATACCAGACACTCCTAGAAGGCAAGAAAGTTACAAAATTTCACCTCCAGGATACAATGTTATGTCACCTAGGATGCATTTGTGTTCCTTCAAGTGAGAATGCGAAGATGATTTTGTAGGTGCAATACAGTTTGGTCACTAGACATTTCAGAGTAGAGAAAATAGTGGTAGTGCTACAAAAGTATTTTTATTGGTCGAAACTTTGATGTGATTTTGGGAATTACATCAAATCTTGCACTGCTTGTGTCATTTCCAAACCAACCATCAATAAGAAAGGCCTATATACTACTTTTCCTACTCCTGGTAATCCTTAGGAATCCATCTCCATGGATTCCATGTCGGACCTCCCTTCAACTAAGCATGGTAATGACTATGTCTTCATGGTCATCGACATATTCTATAAGATGGCCTTTTTGGAAGCCTGAAAGAAGAGTATCACAACAAAAGCCACTAATAAGCTCTTCTTTGAACGAGTGTGTGTACAGTTTGGCATGCCATAGTCCATTTTCTTATATCGCAACAACAGGTTCCTAAGTACACTTTGGTCAATTATTTGGTTGATGTTGGATACCAAGCTCACTAAGTCCACGACTTTCCACATCCAAAGTAATGGAAAAACTGAGTTTTTCAACAGGATTATCATAAACATTTTTCAGTTGTAAAACTTGAATCATCCTTGCACATGGGATGAAATCCTCCCCTACGTCTGCCAAAGCTACAAAAAATCTGTCCATAGATAAACTCGCCACAACCACTTTCAGGTGGGGTTGGGATTCTAGCCATAATGTCCCATTGATGTGGCCATACCATTTGCAACTACTCATACAGCTTCGACCCATGTCCAGTCTGAAACTAATAGGGATAACAACCTCATTGAGTGAATCCAACAAATATTACATCATGTCGATGACATATTGCAAAAATAAAATTCCAAGTACAAGTAGCAACATGATTAGCATCAGGTGCCACACAAGTTGTAGGTGGGTGACAATGTTTGGCTACATTTAAATAAGGAGCGCCTTGTCGGGCCCCACCATAAGCTTCGATTTCTCTGATATGGGCCATGCACCATCACCAAGGATATAGGATAGAATGATTTTTATCTCAAAATTCCACCATTCCTTGTCTTGCACAAAGTGTTCAATGTGGACTCCCTTCAGCCATAATTTCCACCATTACTAGACACATCCAACATTATAGAATAGCTCACACCAATAGAGCTAAATCTCGACTACATGGAACATGTCACAACTGATCGGATCATGGACATGAAAATAAATAACACTCACCAATAGAATATAAAACTCTATCGTGTTGTCAAAGCTGGCCAACTCTTGCACCAAGGAAAGTGGCTCACTAGGGACCAAGTTTAGCAGAAGTTTCCCCATCTCATGGAGGCACTCAACGCAATTGGGACCATTTCTTCATCGGGGGGGGGGGTAGTACTCATATAGGTATATATTGTGTTGGAAATGTTGTCATTGATGGCAAAGGAGGCAGCAAAGACAGAGACAGACAAAGGAAGCAGCGAGTACGAGGAAGGAGCCGTTATCACAGCAGTAGAGGCAGAGGCAGAACGACAGAAGCAACATATGCAGAGCAGAGGCAGAGCCGTTATATAATTCTGAGAATCGTACCCCAAGCCAGACGTTATTTACATATATATAGACAAACCTTATTCTGGGAATCGTATAACCCAAGCGGAAAACTTACATATATGTGCAGCACATCATATAAACAAAGGTCAAAGCATAAATATATATAAGCGAAGCGCTTTATAAATAAATAACCTAAGTACCATATGATGGGACCCATATGAATCGCATCGGAGAAAAAGTTGGCAGCGGATCACATAAACAAAGACTTGCGATTCCGATTGAGAGATTGGACCCGATGGGTGTATAAACGATGGTTGATATATATTTGAATTTCGGCCTAATCACATTGGAGCATCGCAGTATGGGCCTATCGGAACATCCAACCAAAACTTGCGATTGCGATTGAAAGCCAGGACCCGATGGGTCTATAAGTTATGTTTTTATAAGTTTGAATTCTAGCTGAATCACATCGGTAAAATGCAGTGAACAGTGGTCAATCGCATCGGAAAGAGACAGACTGTCGGAACATATATTAAAATACTTGCAATTGTGATTGAAGCCTAGAGCCAATGGGCTTATAAACTATGATTAATAAGTATTTGAGTTCCAATCGCATCGGCAAAGAACAGTGAACAGTCTTCAATGGCATCGGAGCAAGGAAACTTGCGATTGTGATCAATCGCAATCGAAAATCGCTGAGGAGCAATATATTGCACTGGAAAACGTGGCAAGTGGGCCCGAAAGGAGTTTTTATATGTTTTAAACAGGTTTTATTATATACGCTGAGAATTGATTTAAAGGCATATTAAAAGGCAGTTAGTATAACGAAATTTGGGTTATATATATATATATATATATATATAAGAGTTGTCATCAAGTTAAAACGATGGTTGCAATGGTATTAAAATATGCCGCGTGGTCTATAGACCCACGGGCTTCAGCTCAAGGTGGAGGGCGATTCTTTATTTAATACAATTGTGAGGTATGAATGTTCCACTTGCGGAACTTCCACATCAACAAGACACTTGCTGCGTGTAAAGGGTTGGAATTTTCCCAGAATTACAGTCAGCAATTACACATATTTACAAAAATCACAGTTACACGTATGCAGCAGTTACACCACAGCATTGGATAGAAAAGCAAACAGAGCTGAAAGGAGATAAAACATAGTCACAGAAAATACAAATGCGCAGCGAGCCAAGAGGCTGAATGAGTGAGTTGGAGTTTTCATTATATGTGAATGTGAACATTGTAATTGAATTTTTTATTGTTTTTTATGCATTGGCAAGTCTCCGGAAGAAAAAAAAATCCCACTGTAAGATTAAAATAAGCACCTACAGTTACATTTTTCTGAGTGAGCTGAAAAAGAAATAAGAAGGTAGAAAACGAAGAGGCATGGCTGTCCATTCCAAAGTCATTCAGGAATGCTAACAATCACAAGAAAATCATTATAAATAATATCATCTTGATATGAAAAGAGAGGTTAGAGGGAGTAAATATAGAGAAGGCAGAATACAGAAGAGAGAGGCAGAGAAGATTAAGAAAAGAAGAACAGAAAGAGAAGCTACAGAATAGAGCTGATATCTGAGGTAAATTAGCAAACATTCATTTTGATAAATTGAGTAAGTTGGAGCTTCCCTATCAAGTTGCAGCTTGATAGCTGTCAGTTGTAGCTGACTGAGGTTGGAGCCTCCTGTAGGTTGGTGCCTGCAGAAAATTGAAGGGAGTTGGTGCTTCCTTGCAAGTTGTAGCTTGCAGAATTGAGGTTTGAGCCTCCTGTAGGTTGGTGCCTGTAGAAAATTGAAGGGAGTTGGTGCTTCCTTGGAAGTTGTAGCTTGAAAAATTGAGGATAGAGCCTCTTGTGGGTTGGTGCCTGTAGAAAACAGTGGTGAGAGGGAGTTGGAGCTTGCCTTTGCATCACAACAATAATAAGATGTGGTTTTCTCCCTTTATGGGTTTCCACTTACATATGTTGTCTCTATGTGTGCTTCTTATGTGTTGATGTGATTCTTTCAATATGCTTAATTTTTTGTTGCTCTCAACATAAGTATGGTGTCACATTAATTTAATGTTGGCTGCAACATTTTAAAACTGTTCACAAATTAAGCTGTAAATAAGTTTGGTGAAAATTTTAAAAACCTTATGTATGTATTAAACTGATTCACCCCCCCCTCTCAGTTTAATTAAAGATTCAACAATTGGTATCAGAGCCGGTTCCTTTGTACAAGTCTAACAACTGAAAGGAGATCCTAGGTTCCCAAGATGGCTAGTAAAGAAGGATGCTCAACCAATAAAGCCCCTTTCTTCACTGGTGAAAATTATGCTTTCTGGAAAATCAGAATGAGGACATACATAATGTCTCTAGGGATAGAAGTCTGGGCTACTGTGGAATTAGGATATGCCCCGAAGGCAACTGACACAAAAAAAGAATCAAAACAAGATTTTGTGGCTAACGCAAAATCCATGAATGCCATCCTGAATGGATTGTGTGAAGCAGAGTTTATTAAAGTAATGCGCAAAGACACTACCAAAGAAATATGGGATACTCTTGAAAACATACATGAGGGAGACCAGAAAGTAAATACTTCCAAACTTCAAGTCTATATAGCCCAATTTGAAAACTTAAAAATGAATGATGATGAAGACATTGCCAGTTTCTTCCTAAAGGCTGCAGAAATTATTAAAAATATGAAAGCTCTTGGAGAAAATATGCTAGAAAGTATAATTGTGCAAAAGATTCTAAGATCTCTTCCATCTAGTTTTAATCCAAAGGTGTCTGCAATAGAAGAAACAGCTGATTGGGAGACCTTGACCATGAACCAGCTACTTGGAAATCTAACAGCCTATGAAATGACGCTCCCACAGAAGAAGCCAAGTACCAGGGAAGCAGCCTTTAAAACATAAAATAAGAAAGAAGAAGAGGGAGACATATGCTCTTGCTTAGATGAAGAAGAGGAAAATTTTGTTAAGAAATTCGATAGAGGCTCAGGTAAATACAAAGGTAAACTCCCCTTCAAATGCTTTAACTGTGGAAGAGTGGGACACTATGTTGCTAAGTGTCCTCACAAGAAAATAAGGAATTAGGCTCAAGAGTCAGAGAAAAATAAATCAAAGAACTGGTAGAAAGGAAAGAAGTTTAGCAGAAAATCCTTCTATGCTCAACAAGATAATAGTACATCTGAAGATTCATATGAACCCTCAAGTGAAGAAGGAACCTCTGAATTCTTATTGATGGCCATAGAAGAACTTCTGTTAGAATATGAAGAAGAAGAAGGGGAATTCAACCTTGAGGTGGAGCTAAGAAGTGCTTTGGAAGAGATTGACAGACTCAAACTGAAGTGCAGAAAACAAAAGGACATTCTTCTTAAGTATGTAAGAGAAGAAAAAAACTCAGAAGTCCTCATGCAGCTAAAGGTAGAGCTTGAAGAGTCCAAGAAGATAGAAGACATGTTACTTTAGAAAATCAAGGATAAAACCCGAGAACAAGAGAAACTGGAAGAAGAAGAAGTATGTCTCAGGAAGAAACTAGAAATTGCTCAAAGGAAAGTGGTTATAAACTCTTCTCAAACAACAAGTTCTAGTAAGTTGAATGAAATTCTGGTTGCTCAAAGATCCCCTATGATAAAAACTGGAATAGGCTATGAAGGAGAATCAATTAAAGGAAAAGAAAAGGTTGAAAGAGAGATTATTTTTGTAAAAGAAAAGAAGATTGATGAAGCAACTCAAACAATTCCTACAAAGAGGAAATCTGCAACAAGGAAGAAAGAGATCAGAAGAAACCACTAGTAGCAAAGAATGTAATAAATAATCCAACCCCTGAATATGTAAAATTTGGAAACCATCAAAGGAGATTCTTCCCTCCAATGAAGAATGCCACCTGCTATGTCTGCCACAAGCTGGGACGCATTGCTACATATTGTCATGCAAGGAGGAGTAATTCAAACCAGCAAAAGATGCAAACATTGAAGAGATTTCCTCAAGCAAACAAATGGAAGAGACAACCTTACATTAGGTATGCAAATAGCTTCTATGGTTACTACTTTTATTGTAAGGAATTTGGTCATAAAATCATTGAGTGTAGAAAGTATGGACAAAGGTTAATGTATAACCCCTCAAGAAGGTTTATGAATCAAAGAAATTTTTCGTCATACTCATAATTCTACAAAAACTATGATCAAATGTTGTGTATGCAATCAAGTTGGACATATACCCTCTAAATGTCCTCTAAGAAGATATAGTTCATCACCTCACAAAAGATACCAAACAAAAGGATGCCTCCAGTGGATAAAGAAGGTGAATAAATGTGACTTGGCTCTAATTGCTCAAGACCTGAAAAGCCAGTGGTATTTGGATAGTGGCTGCTCAAAACACATGACTGGAGACAGAAGCAAGTTTATAACTCTTGATGAAAAGAAATCTGGCAATGTCACTTTTCGCAATGACAAATCAGGTAAGATCAAGGGAAAAGGCTCAGTCAGCATAGACAATGGCAGAGGAAAGGCCCAAGATGTATTATTTGTAGATGGCCTAAAATAAAATTTACTGAGTGTCAGTCAGATGTGTGACAAAGGTTGCGAGGTTCTATTTAGAGCACAAGACTGTGAAGTCAAATCAAGCACCACCGGTAAGACTCTGCTCAAAGGTGTTCGAACAAAGAGAAATGTTTACATTGTGAAAGAGGAAGATGAAGCATGCCATCTTAGCAAACTCGAGGAGTCATGGTTATGGCATAGGATATTGGGACATCTCAGCTTCGATCATATCATCAGACTGAGTAAAAAGAAAGCAGTCAGAGACATGCCAGAAATAAAGAGGCCTTCTAATACCATATGCAAATATTGTCAATTGGGTAAACAGACTCGCACATCCTTTAAGGCTAAAGAGGAGTTGTCAACAAGAAGACCACTCCAGCTTGTGCACATGGATCTGTGTGGACCTGCAAGAACTAAAACACCAAGTGGAGAATCCTACTTCATGCTGATAATAGATGATTTCTCCAAAATGACATGGGTTGCTTTTCTGAAGAATAAATCAGAAGCTCTGGAAAAATTCAAAATATTTAAAGCATTAGCAGAAAATCAGACAGGATGCAAGATAAAATGCATCAGATCGGACAGAGGAGGTGAATTCATAGATTATGACTTTGCAGATCTATGCAATGAATATGGCATAAAACAACAATTTACTATTGCAGGGACACCTCAGCAGAATGGAGTAGTAGAGAGACAAAACAGATTTGTTAAACAAATAGCCAGAGCCATGATGCAGGAGAATAATATTCCACAAACCTTCTGGGCATAAGCAGTACACACAACAGTGCATATTCTGAACAAAGCCCACTTAAGACCAAGCAGTGACAAGACTCCCTATGAACTATGGCATGGGAAACCTGCTTCAATTAAACATTTTAGAATCTTTGGAAGCAAGTGTTACATAAAGAATAATGATGAAAACCTTGGGAAATTTGATGCAAGAGCAGATGAAGGGATATTTCTAGGATATGCATCCAAAAGTAAAGGGTACAGGTGCTACAACAAGACTCTTCGGAGAATATTTGAATGTATTGATGTGAGATTTGATGAAGAACTTCCAAACAATACAAGAAATACAGACTGCTGCAGTCCATCAGACAACCATGAAGAAGAAGACTAGAATGTTGATGAAACAAGCAAGACAACAAAAGATGCCAATCTGAGCTCGAAAGCCCCCTCAAGATACACTCAGAAGAATCATCCTGAAGATCAGATCATAGGAGACAAGAAAGCAGGGGTCCAGACAAGAAGGCAGCTAATAGAACAAACTGAAGAGGTATACATAGCCATGTTGTCACAAATAGAGCCAAAGAAATTTGAAGAAGCCAGCAAGGACAAGTCTTGGGTAAAAGCAATGAATGAGGAATTGGACCAAATTGAAAAGAACAATACCTGGGAACTAGTTCCTAGACCAATTGAGAAAAATATCATTGGTTCAAAATGGGTATTCAAAAACAAAATAAATGAGCAAGAACAAGTAATCAGAAATAAAGCCAGACTGGTCTGCAAAGGATATTCAAAAGTCGAAGGACTTGATTATGATGAAACATTTGCCCCTGTAGCCAGAATGGAAGCTATCAGAATGTTCCTGACACTTTCATGCTACCAGAATTTCAAGGTATATCAAATGGATGTAAAATCTGCATTTCTGAATGGAGACCTAGAAGAAGAAGTCTATATGGAACAACCAGAAGGCTTCTCATTGACAGACAAAGAAGATTATGTGTGTAGACTGAAGAAGGCCCTATATGGACTGAAACAGGCTCCTCGTGCTTGGTACTCAATACTGGATAAATATTTTCAAAAACAAGGCTTTAAGAGAGGTGGAGTAGACATTAATCTATATATAAAAGCCCATGAAAATGAACTCCTGATTGTTGTTGTATATGTTGATGACATTATGTTTGGAAGCAACATAGATGAACTAGCAAAAGGATTTGCAGAAGAGATGAAATCAGAGTTTGAAATGTCCATGATTGGAGAGCTCAGTTTCTACTTAGGACTTCAAATTCAGCAAAAGAACACAGGCACATTCATCTCACAGGAAAAGTACTTAAAAGAAATGTTGAAAAAGTTCAAAATGGAGGACTGCAAACCTGTGTCAACTCTCATGATCATGGGATGCAAGCTGTGTGCTGATGATGGGTCTGCAGATATAGATCAAAAACTATACAGATCTTATGATAGGAAGTCTGTTGTATCTGACAGCATCAAGACCAGACATCATGCTAGCAGTAGGACTAGTGGCTAGATATCAAGCAGCACCTAAACAAAATCACCTTCTTGCAGTCAAAAGAATATTCAGATATCTACAAGGAACTACACAGTATGGGCTTTGGTATCCTAAAGGAAAAAACCTCACTTTGACAGCATACACAGATGCAGATTGGGCCAGCTGTGTGGATGACAGGAAAAGTACAAGTGGAGGTGCTTTCTATCTAGGAGAAAGTCTGGTGGCATGGTTAAGCAAGAAACAAAAATCTATCTGTCTGTCTACAACAGAAGCAGAATATATAGCAGCATCAGCATGTTGTACACAATTCATGTGGATGAAGAAAAATCTTCAAGATATGAAGGTAAGCATTGATGAACCTATCTCAATTAAATGTGATAATACAAGTGCTATAACTATATCTAAAATCTCGTGCTTCACTCAAAAACTAAACATATTCCAATCAAGTATCATTTTCTCCGAGAACAAGTGGCTCGGAAGATAGTAAAACTAGAGTATGTACCAACAAAAGAACAGACAACAGATATATTTAACAAACCACTTGCTAGAGAGCCATTTGAATATTTGAGAGACAGATTAGGGGTAGTATCTGTAGATGCTACTCTCTGATTAGAAGAGAAAGCACAGTTTCAGGGGGAGAACAAAAATGAAAATATCACTCTCAGGGGGAGATCAGTCAGCAAGGAAAGCATGAAAACAGGTCCTCAAGATCAAAGGGATTATGGCAATAATACTTTCAGCATAAAAGAATCAACAAAAACGCAAAACGGTCTATCGTGCAGCAGAAGAATATTGAACCCGACGCCTATCCAATCCAAAGTTTGGAGCAGCAGTGTACAAAGTCAGGAAATTTTAGGAAATTCATGAAATATTCAAAAAGGAATAAAAACACAGCATCAGAGAATGGAATCTTCACAAAAAATTTGAAACCCTTGCTATTGATGTCAAAGGAGGAGGAAGAGCAAGCAACAGGAGAAATGATCCTAACAGGCAAACAGAGGAAGAGTATTGCCATCAATACCAAAGGGGGGGACTGTTGGAAATGTTGTCATTGATGGAAAAGGAGGCAGCAAAGATAGAGACAGACAAAGGAAGCAGCGAATACAAAGACGGAGCCGTTATCACAGCAGTAGAGGCAGAGGCAGAGGCAGAGCCGTTATATAATTCCGAGAATCATACCCCAAGCTGGGCATTATTTACATATATATAGACAAATCTTATTCTGGGAATCATATAACCCAAGTGGCAAACTTACATATATGTGAAGCGCATCATATAAACAAAGGTCAAAGCATAAATATATATAAGCGGAGCGCTTTATAAATAAATAACCTAAGTACCATATGATGGGACCCGTATGAATCGCATCGGAGAAAAAGTTGGCAGCGGATCACATAAACGAAGACTTGCGATTCCGATTGAGAGCCTGGACCCGATGGGCGTATAAATGATGGTTGATATATATTTGAATTCTGGCCTAATCGCATCGGAGCATCGCAGTATGGGCCTATCGGAACATCCAACCAAAACTTGCGATTGGGATTGAAAGCCCGGACCCAATGGGTCTATAAGTTATGTTTTTATAAGTTCTAATTCTGGCCAAATCGCATCGATAAAATGCAGTGAACAGTGGTCAATCGCATTGGAAAGAGACAGACCGTCGGAACATATATTAAAAGACTTGTGACTGCGATTGAAGCCCGGACCCGATGGGCTTATAAACTATGATTAATAAGTATTTGAGTTCCAATCGCATCGGCAAAGAACAATGAACAGTCTTCAATCGCATCAGAGCAAGGCAACCTGCGATTGCGATCAATCGCAATCGAAAATCGCCGAGGAGCAATATATTGCGTTGGGAAACGTGGTAAGTGGGCTCGATAGGAGTTTTTATATGTTTTAAACAGGTTTTATTATATACGTCGAGAATTGATTTAAAGGCATATTAAAAGGCAGTTAGTATAATGAAAGTTTGTTTATATATATATATATATATATAAGAGCTGTCATAAAGTTAAAACGATGGTTGCGATGGTATTAAAATATGCCGTGTGGTTTGTAGACCCACGAGCTTCAGCTCAAGGTGGTGGGCGATTATTTATTTAATACAATTGTGATGTATGAATGTTCCGCTTGCGGAACTTCCACATCAACAAGACACTTGCTGCGCGTAAAGGGTTGGAATTTGCCCAGAATTATAGTCAGAAGTTACACATATTTACAAAAAGCACAGTTACACGTATGTAGAAGTTACACCACAGCATAGGACATAAAAGAAAACAGAGCTGAAAGGAGATAAAACACAGTCACAGAAAAGACAAATGCGCAGCGAGCCAAGAGGCTGAATGAGTGAGATAGAGTTTTCATTATATGTGAATGTGAACATTGTAATTGAATTTTTTATTGTTTGTGATGCATTGGCAAGTCTTCGGAAGAAAACAAAATCCCACTGTAATATTAAAAGAAGCACCTAAAGTTACATTTTTCTGAGTGAGATGAAAAAAAAATAAGAAGGCAGAAAACGAAGAGGCATGGCTGTCCATTCCAAAGTCATTGAAGAATGCTAATAGTCACAAGAAAATCCTTATAAATAAGATCATCTTGATATGCAAAGAGAGGTTAGATAGAGTAAATATAGAGAAGGGAGAATACAGAAGAGAGAGGCAGAGAAGATTAAGAAAATAAGAACAGAAAGAGAAGCTACAGAACAGAGCTGATATCTGAGGTAAATCAGCAGACATTCAGTTTGATAAATTGAGGAAGTTGGAGCTTCCCTATCAAGTTGCAGCTTGATAGCTGTCAGTTGTAGTTGACTAAGGTTGGAGCCTCTTGTAGGTTGGTGCCTGTAGAAAATTGAAGGGAGTTGGTGCTTCCTTGCAAGTTGTATGTTGCAGAATTGAGGTTGGAGCCTCCTATAGGTTGGTGCCTACAAAAAAATTGAAGGGAGTTGGTGCTTCCTTGCAAGTTGTAGCTTGCAGAATTGAGGATAGAGCCTCCTGTAGGTTGGTGCCTACAGAAAACAATGGTGAGAGGGACTTGGAGCTTGCCTTTGCATCACAACAATAATAAGATGTGTTTTTCTCCCTTTATGGGTTTCCACTTACATCTGTTGTCTCTGTGTGTGTTCCTTATGTGTTGATGTGATTCTTTCAATCTGCTTAATTGTTTGCTGCTCTTAACATTAGTATGGTGTCACATTAATTTAATTTTGGCTGCAACATTTTAAAATTGTTCACAAATTAAGCTGTAAATAAGTTTGGTGAAAATTTTAAAAACCTTATGTATGTATTAAACTGATTCAATCCCCCCCCCCCTCTCAGTTTAATTAAATATTCAACATATTGGTGGCCACCCACCTATTCCAGATGGACCCCCACCATCATTTCTTTCAATTTTTTAGTTCCCTTAATTGTAACACAATTTACTCTTTTGGCATTTTTTCGGATCCTAAACTTCCGAAGTCGTTTTAAGGCCCTGAAGAGTGTTTTTTTGAAAAATGGGAAAACATGCTTTTTTACCTAATGTTTGTGGTTGAAATTTGTAGTCCTCCGATAGATATTTCTAACATGGTATTATGCATGTAAAATGGATATTTTATGCCAAAGTTACAACCCCAGAAAGTTGGTGTACCCATTTATCCCAACAGGGCCCACTGTTTTGGCAATTCATCTCATAAGGTTAGTTTTTTGGATGTTTATGGTTTTCCATTATTTTTGAATAATAAATAGGCCTTGGAGTCTGACTGTAATGCCATTCGGAGGCATGTAGCCTCTACATCTCTTCTCAAAGATAAAATACCATCACCCAAGCTAGTTTATTTCCATTCTATTTGTAAGCATATTTTAGTTCGTTGATATTAATGAAACGAATTAGCATCTTTTTATTTATTGTTATATATGTATTATGTTTTGTTCATGTATAACTTCAAATTAATATCATCATCTCTCTCTTGGAATCATACATTACTTAATAATATTCAAGAATCATAAGAACAACATTTACACCCTTAGAAGCATCACCATTCATCTTTGAAGCATTTTGAAGTCACTATTACACCTAGAAGTCATCATTTTTTGACATCTTTGAAGTCTCTTGTAAATATTAGGAGAATCAACATATTTAAGGATATTATCATCAAGTTGGAAACTCGTTTGACAAGTAATTACTATATTAACCTCTATTTTCTAATATTCAAATAAAATGGCTTCATTTTGTAAGTAAGGAAATGGGTAGACGGTTCATCGAACATTTGAGCATGGATGACAATAACTGATTTGGTGCTCATATTAAATGAAGTCATGGATTACATTGTATGAAAATTTAGAGAAATTTAGAAGGATAAGATTCAAGAATGAGCCATGTACAATAAAGTAGAAGTTACGTCTCAAAATATTCTTATTGAATCCATCAAGGATCATCTCATTCCCATTGTTACATATTTGGGCACCTCTAAAGAAATCAATGACAAGTTGGAAAAAAAAAAATTAGTTAGTGCCATAGGCCATAAAATATCCTTGAAAAATCAAATTTACAAAACAAGGTTATTGAAAGATGATGACTTGGCCTCATATCTTATAAGGTTTCATAGTTGAATGATCAACTACAAGGATGTGGAGAAGTTGTTTATGATTCTTAATTAAAAACTTGTATACATAATTCTTTCCCTTCTAACTGGAGTATTTTTGCGACAAGCATATATTCTAGAAAGGAAAATCCAAACTTTAATGAGCTATGGGCTTCATGAATTGTAGAAGACACAGATTGAAGGCACAATATGACACTTAACCTAGTGAGAATTCTTGAGCTTTTGTTGCTATATCAAATAAGAAGAATGGAAAGTTTGAAAATTTTGAACCTTGTTGAAATTTCAACAGCATCAATAGTCTTCCACGTGGAAGACAAGTTATGTCCAAACTAGAATGCTTTGGAGGCAATTAATATGGACACTTTAAAAGAGACTATTCTAAGGATCCTCAAAATAGCTAGAACAATAAGAGAAAGGATGGAGTGGAGCTCACATAGATAAATAAAATTAATAAACTAAAAGAAGTTCAAGAATGAAGATCCTAAGTATGCATATTGATGAAGAAATACAGGACTATGAGGTTTACTTGCAGTTTTTTTTTCTCTTTTATTATAAGATGGAAGTTGGAGTATCATATGAAGTTACATTTGTAGAAGAGTCTTAAATTTTTCAAATTATGGTATCATGGAAATACACATATGACATTGGAAGGATTAGAGTCTACACATTCAATTGCATCTCATTGGTAACACTGATTTATAACATGAAGCATAGAAGGATTTGGACCATCTAGCACATTAGAGTTCATGCAACAACTACATTATATCTTGATGATCTAGAAGCTATCACTTAGCTGAGGAGGAACTACAAGAATCTTCTATAGAAGCAATATACAACATCACAGAAGGTTCCTTAGTGTATGGAATATTTATAGTAACATGGAAAAATTATATTCTACTAGACTATTATGGAAGAAGGAATCGAGGAAATTTGAAGGCACGAAGATAGTCGAATTGCATCATGAAAGTATAATTGAAGCATTTCACATCCCAAGAAAGGAGTCTTATCATAAAAATTTCCTTCAAGGAAAGTTAAAAAAGTTTTTTCATTGAAAAGGAAGTCAACTAGATAGATATATGAAAGAAACATGTATGCATATCTTTAGAAAAAGGCACCTCATTAGAAAATATATTCACATCTTTAGAAAGTATTGTAGAAAGATTTGGATGCAGAAATATACATGGAAGAATGAGTATGATATGTCTTGGTTAGATTGGGAAGGTGAGGACATTTCCATATAGTTATTCAATATATATCAGCATGATAGATGAATAGGTCACATGGTGATATTGATCAACATCCGATATGGTCTCTTGAAGAAAGAAAGATAGTAATGAAAACTTAAAAGGGAGTTGTAAATAATCTGTTGGATATGATTTTAAGGCTTGCGAATTGGTTTAGGGACACACAGATTATTGATCGAAAGCTGATGATATTGAATAAGAACTCTAAGTATAATATGAAGATAGACCATGTGAATAAAGTAGAAAAATTTGACATCTTGACAAGAGGTTATCATGTTCTGGTAACTCTAATATTGACAACTTGTTTTAGATATTATTTGGCTACCTCAACTATCATTTTGAAAAAATATGGATTGGTAAGATTATAATTGAAAATACACATGTTTGGTTTAAACTCAATTCAAAGAGAACATGGATTGAGAGGAAAACACTCATTATTATTGAAAAGAATGTATGGAAGAAATTTGTACAACATAAAGGAAGAAAAGTTAGCAAGTCACGGTATATGCTATTTCTCATGTTGGATTTGATGATGAATAAATTCACTTTCCAAAATGGACAGGGGGATCTATGATTAGATCTACATGTAACACTGTTAGGTCCATATATTACTAGTGTAGTCCCTTATTGTTGTTAGTGTATCCCCCTTAATGTTGTTTTTGTACCGCTCTAACCCCCATATTTTTATTATTGTGCCCTTAAATTAGTATTGTTAGGTTGGCTAGGATTATATTGTGACCCCATAGACTCCTATATATAGAAAGGAGGTTTTTTCATTTTTATCATACAATAATTGTTCATTTATGTAATGTAAAGGAGGTTGCCTCCTTGAATTGGCTTATTTATAAGGCGTTGATCTCTCTTTTCTTCGATTTTTGGAGTTGGTTTCATAACATTTGGTATCGTAGCTTTGGATTTTAGGGTTTCGCTGCTCCAAACATGACATCATGGAATTTTTGCTATAATTTTTTTTTCTACAAAAGTTTAAAAGCTAAATTTTTTATCACGTGAAGCCGGAATCCTGAGGAACACCTTGTACAAATTTAAGATCTTGGTGCACAATATTTTCAAGGACATGATCTCTAGAAGTTAGGGTTTGTAAAGGCTCCTGAATTTCATCTAAAAGAGGTGACCTTGGGAAAATCATCATAATTTTCTCTCTGAGCATCTGATTGGAATTATGTAAATTGCAGCTGAAAGAACATAGATTTTAGTTTCCTGTGTATAAATGTCAGAGCTGAAGAATGAAAAAGTGACACATGGCACACTGTACAATTTAGCTCTACTAAACCACTCCATAATTATGTCATTGTGGGAGACTGGGAATATCTTTTTCTTTAAGCATCCAAATCAGGTCATACGAATGGAATTCAAAATATGACTCATAGGGATACTACAAGACCCAATTTTAGATAGTGAAGATCCAAAATCATAGAGATAATCTAATTTCAATACTTATCTCCTCAAAATCAATAAAACAGTGTGTATTTGTTTTTCAAATTACATAATTCTTGTTTGAAAAAGCAGTTTGAAGTGATTCCAATGGCATATTGAAGCATATATATCAGTATTGGGTTCTAAAATTCACCCTAAAAATAATTGAACAACCATTAAGCCCTCAGAATAATTTACTATGAATCACAAATATCAAGAAGTGCAATATGATATATCAAAATTACAAGAGGATGTGCACCAAATTTCAGTCTCGCAAAGAACAAAAAAAATGAAATGGTAGTTTTGAAGAAAGGCGTGGAAGCTCAAATGGATGGTTTTAATAAGGGCGTGGAAGCTAATATGGATGGTTTGAATAAAGGAGTGGAAGCTAATATGGATGGTTTGAAGAAAGGTGTGTAAGCTAAAATGGATGGTTTGAAGAGTGACATGGAATACATGGAAGCTAAGATCGATGGTATAGAAGAAAAAATGAAAGACAACATGGAAGACATGTAGAATGATTTAAAAGCAGACATGACATGTTTGAAAGAAGGTTTGACAAAGTTGATACAAGAAATGATTCCTGATGGCAAAAATATAGTAGAGAAAACTCATGATGAGAACAAAATAAATGTTAATCATGATTTCATAAACTATAATGTTGTATTGAAGACCCACCATATTCCAAATATTGATGTGAGGAAGTTTGATGGCAAGGATCCCGTAACATGGATACTACATATGGAGAAATATTTTGATCTCAATAATGTGCAAACCACACAAAAGGTATTCATTGCAACTTTATATTTAGAACATAATACATTTTTATCGTATTGATGGCTTTGCTCGCATAAAAAAATTGTTACTTGGTAAATTTTTGTGGAGGAGATGATAGCACATTATGAGGATACAAAGAGCAACACCTTTTTTATCTAATTAATAAATCTCAAACAAAAGGGCTCAGTGGTGGAGCACATTGAGGACTTAGAAAAATTGAATATAAGGATAATTGATATTCCAAAGGAACACATCATTGATGTCTTCATAGGGTCTTTAAAGGATAACATGCAACATAAGGTTCACCTTTGAGAACCTGATTCATTGGAGAATACATTCACGTTGGCAAGAAAAATTGAATGCAAAATTATGGTGACAAGGAGGCCTACCATTCACATATATAAACATGGAAGTGTTGCTACTCCTAGACTTCCACAACATACAAGGTTGACACCACAACAATTGGAAGAAAAAAGAGAAAAAGGGTTTGCTACAGTTGTGATGGAAAATACACTAAAGTCCATAAGTGTGCTAAGAAGAAATTATTTTACATAGATTGTGAAGAGGATGATGAAAATGAACAAGAAACTTCAAAAGAAGAGAATATACACCAGGAACCAACCTTAGAGAAAGAGGAAATGAGTCTGACCATCTCCTGTAATGCATTGGCAGGAATTACCACTCCTCAAAATCTCAAGGTAGAAGGACATATCAAGAAGAAAAAGGTAATAGTGTTGATTGTTTCGGGTAGTACCCATAATTTCAATCTTTGTAAGGTAGCCAAGAAATTGAACTGCTTCCTATACCCCGCATTAGAATGCCAAGTGATGGTTGCAAATTGAGGAACTATAAATTTCTCTGGAAAATGCCATAATCAAGCTAAACATGGGGGAATATGTATTGAATATTCCAAACACTATTACCGATGAAACAGGTAACTGCACTGGTACCTACTTTTTGACGTAGCAAGAAAAAACCCGATTTTGAAAAATGGTGATGCAGAACCAATTTTTTGTTTTAGCATGTTTTCGGCACTTTAATTTTTATTTTTTATTATTTTTTTTTTCTGTGATGTTTTTTATGTTGATTTTGAATAGTCATGGCGTATCATCACCAACTTTTTTTTAGAGGATTGATTTTGACACTATACATTTTCCAATGTCTTCTTCTTCCATGAGATGTTTGTTTTTAAGTGCATTTATGTACTCGTGTTTTAAAAAGAAAAAAATATTTTTTTTTAAAATAAAAATTTGTAATGATATCTTCAATTTTTCACATAGATAAAAAATGAAAAAAGGTTCAATATTATAAAGTTTATATTTTCTACAAGTTTATGTATTGCTAATTAATTTTTCAATGCACATCAAATAATTGTCACTAAAAACCAATATTTTGAACGATATGATAAAAAAATACAAATTTTCAATACAAATAGAATGCAAAAAATAAACTTTTAGAGACCTTTTGTTAAAAAAAACATGTTAAATAAACTAATTTTTGGGAAAATCTTAACAAAAAATGTTAAGAAAATAGCATTTTTTTAAAATTTTATGTCAAAAAATAATACTAATCACATGTTTTTCGCAAAAAATAAGGATTTTTCTCGTAAAATATCAAAGTCTAAACATTACAAGTAAAACTGATTAATAGATCTCAAAAATGAGCTTTTTTTGCAAGCATAACTTAAAGATCCTCAACAATATCAACTGATACATGTTTATCATAATCTAGAACATCATTGATGGCTTCTTCCGCAACATTTTCTACTTCATTTTGGTCATTTTCATCCTCTAATGGATCCTTCATGTCTGCAAATCTTCCAAAATGTCCCTTTCCAATCATTCCATATAATGGTGGTTGAGGTTCCTTTGCTTTTTTTGCCACACGTGATTCATTAAAATCTTCTTTCCTCAAACCAACTTCTTGCTTCACATCTAGAAGGAATTCAAGAGCATTAATTCTTTGTTGAATAATTTTGCATTGCACTAGGTCTTTCTCAAAGGAAATGCAATTTATTCCTTTTGGTAGGTAACATGCTAGTGTTGTACCTAATCATCAAGTACAAAAGAAATAAGTAAGAAAATTAGTATAAAGACATAAAAGGTAAAAAATAAAATATTTAAATTTAAATTTGTACAATAAAACTTACCTAAACTTGAAAATAGATCCAAAACCCAATCTCGTTCATTTGACGGTGTCGCCCGGCCTACCTCCAGCCACCGGTTGGGCGGAGGGCAATTCCGAGAATCGCCCTACGCCCAGCCAGGGGACAGAGGCAGGCTGGGTAGCCCTCGATGACGCCACCCGGCCAGCCTCTGCCCAGCCAAGGGCGATTCTTAGAATCGCCCTTCGCCTAGCCAGGGGTGATTCTCGAAATCGCCCTCCACCCAGCCAGGAGCGATTGTCAAAATCGCCCTCTGCCTAGCCAAGGGTGATTCTCGAAATACCAGGAGCCGAAGGTAGGCCGGGCAGTGCTGTTGAGGGCTTCCCAACCTGGCTCCGGCTCCCGGGTGGGTAGAGGAAGGCTGGGAAGCCCTCGATGGCGCCACCCAGCTAGCCTCTGGCCCCCTCGCTAGTCGGAGGGAGATTCTCGAAATCACCCTCTGCCTGGTTGGGGGCTAGAGGTTGGCCGGGCAGCACCGTCGAGGGCTGCCCAGCTTGCCTTCGGCCCCTATCTGGGTGGAAGGTGATTCCAAGAATCGCCCTCCTACATCCTGTCCCCCGCTGGGCGAAGGGAGATTTCGAGAATCACCCCTCATTGAGTGGAGGGTTATTCTGAGAATCACCCCCAGCTGGGCGGAGCGTGATTTCGAGAATCACCCCCAGCTAAGTGGAGGGTGATTTTGAAAATCACCCATGGCTGGGTAGAGGGCAATTCCGAGAATCACCACCAGCTGGGTGGAGGGAAATTCTGAGAATCACCCTTTGCCCAGCCGGGGATGCTTCTCGAAATTTCCCTACACCCAACACGGGGCTAGAGGTAGGTCGAGCAGCACCGTCGAGGGCTTCCCAGCCTACATCCAGCCTCCAGCTAGCTGGAGGATCATTCCGAGAATAACCCTCGGTTGGGCTGAGGGTGATTCTCGGAAAATCCCTCCACCTAGCCAGGGGTTATTCTCGGAATCGCCCTCCACCCTGTTGAGGGTGATTCTCGGAATTGCCCTCCGCCCAGCCACGGGTGATTCTCAGAATCACCCTCCACCAAGCTGCGGGTGATTCTCGAAATCGCCCTCCGCCCAGCCGGGTGTGATTCTCATAATCGCCCTTCGGCCAACCAGGGGTGATTCTCGGAATTGCTATCTGCCCAGCCATGGGCCTAAGGCAGGCTGGGCGGCACCGTCAAGAGCTGCCCAGCTTGCCTTCGACTCACGGTTGGGTGGAGGGCGATTCTTGGAATTTCCCTCTTCCCAGCTAGGGGCCAAAGGGAGGCTGCATAGCGCTCGACGGAATCACCCGGCCTCCAGCTGGGAGGAGGGTGATTCCGAGAATATCCCTCAACCCAGTTAGGGGCTAGAGGGTAGCCGAGTGGTTCCATCAAGGGTTTCCCAGCCTACCACCGCCCATAGGCTAGGCAGAGGCAGGCTGGGAAGCCCTCGACGGCGCCACCCGGCCTACCTCCGGCCCTCTACTAGGCAGAGGGTGATTCTGAGAATCACCCCCAGTTGGGAAGAGGGAAATTCTGAGAATCACCCGAGGTTGGGCGGAGGGAAATTCCAAGAATCACCCTAGCTAGGCGGAGGGTGATTCCGAGAATCACCCCCAGCTGGGCAGAGGGCGATTCCGAGAATAACCCCTGGTTGGGCGGAGGGTGATTCCGAGAATCACCCCCAGCTAAGCGAGGGGAGATTCCAAGAATCGCCCCCAGCTGGGCAGAGGGCGATTCTGAGAATCACCTCTGTCTCGGCGAAGGGTGATTCTGAGAATCACCCCCAGCTGGGCGGAGGGCGATTCTGAGAATGACCCTCAGCTGTGCGGAGGGCGATTTCGAGTATCACGCCTGGTTGGGCAGAGGGTGATTCCAAGAATCACCCTCTGCCCAGCCGAGGGCCAGAGGCCAGCTGAGCGGCACTGTCGAGGGCTACCCAGCCTGCCTCTGGTTCCCCTTGGGCGGAAAATTAAATTTTTTTTATTAAATTTTTTTTTTCAAACACAAACTATTTAAAAATTTTAATTTTTTTTGAAACAAAAACTATTATAATAAAAAAAAACGTATTGTTTAATATAAAGAAAAACTATTCAATTAAAGTTTTAAAATATAAGAAAACAATAAAAACAAATTAAAAAAATGTTTTAAAAAATAAACAAACAAATATTTAAAAACAATATTTTTTATTTTAAAATTTTTTAAATTAAAACAATTCTTATTTAAAATATAAAAAAACAATAATTTTTTTTTTAAATATGTTTTAAAATATAAACAAACATATACAAGAAGATTTTAATTTTTAATTTTATTTTCTTAAAACTAAAACAATTATAATTTAAAATATAGAAAAACAATAAAAAAAATTAAAAAATATGATTTTATATATAAACAAACAAATATACGAATAATAAATTTTTCATTTACTTGTTCATTTTTAAAAATTGTTTAAGTCATCTAATTTCTTCATAATTTCATTGTTCAAGTATTTTGAAAACTTAAGATTTAAAAACTTGAGATTTACAACTTGTCATTAAGGTTTTTATGCGATGCGAAATTTTATCTTTAATGTTATGGTTGAAAATAATTACATTTTTAGGGTTGTTTAGAGCGAAGATATTTTATGTTTAACAACATGGAGAAAAATTGTTCGAAATGATAAGCCCTTCAGACATGATTTTGTTTATATTTAACATCATCTATCAAAAAACTTAGAATTTTACGATTTTTCAATGTTCTAATATGTTGTCTTTAACTCCATTGTTACAATGTGTCAAAAGTGTGACACAATGTTTTTTTTTGTTATTCCAGCATCAACTCATTTTGTTTTGAGGGTGTTTTTTCAATCATTTTTTCAAGAAACAATTTAGTTTTTAGCATAATTTTATAAAAAGGTGAAATTTGACCTTGAGAAAAAAACGAATGCATTCTGGAATACACATTTTTTGTTTTTGGGGCGTTTTTTCATGTTTTTTGAGTCTTTTTGGGCTAGAGTTCTCGTTTTGAGGTAATAGTTCCCCTTTCATCGGTTGATGTTGTACTAGGAGTACAAAGGTTACAATATTTTAGGATGATAGCTTTTAATTTTCAAGAACTTTTCTTGAATTTTTTTTAGAAGGAAAGGAATTTGAATTACAAGGTATCAGAGGGAAGCTGAGAATGGAAGAAAGACGAAGAAGTGTGAACACTCATTCAAAGTTGCAACAAGATCCTAGTATACCAGATACACTTAGTTGGAAAAATGATTCCTTATGGCAGACAGATCGCTTATATATTTGCAATAATTCCAAACAAAAACAAAATATTCTTTTGGAATTGCACACATCTCCCTTAGCAGGACACTCATAATTTTTAAAAACATACCATAGGGTGAAGAAAGTTTTTTTTTGGGATGGCCTTAAATTTGATATTCAAAAGTTCGTGGTGGAATGTTTGGTTTTCCAGCAAAATAAAGTTGAGACAATTAAGGCCCCAGTCTTATACAACCTTTATCAATTCCATGTCAACTTTGGGAGGAGATTTAAATGGATTTTATCATAGCTTTACCTAAGTCCGAAGGAAAGAGTGTCGTCATGGTGTTAGTTTATAGACATACCAAGTATGCATACTTTTGTGCATTATCTCGTCCATTTAAGGCAAGTAGAGTTGCTAATGCATTTATGGAAAAATTCAAAAGCTACAAGGAAACCAAAAGATTATTGTAAGCGACATAGATACTACTTTTACTGGAAATTTTTGGACGGAATTATTTTCTTGTTTGGGTACTCAATTAGCTCATAGCTCATATTATCATCCTCAGTCCGATGGGAAAATTGAGATAGTGAAAAAATGTTTGGAATAATATCTTTATTGTTTTGTATCTAATAAACAAACACAATGGGTCAAGTGGTTACATTTCGATGAAAGGTGGTATAACACTTCCCTCCATACTGCAGCAAAAATGACCCCATTTATGGCACTTTATGGTTATCATCCACCGTCCATCACATCATTTTTAAGAGAAAATTATAAGTTTCAAGAAGTGGAAGATCACATCGAGCATCAACAACATGTTCTCAAACTTGTATAGAATAACCTAAATTTGGCACAAAATCAAACGAAACAACATTCAAATCAACATCGCAACGAGATAATTTTTGATGTAGGAGACGTGGGAGGATGAGAATTTTATACAGAAGCATCCAAAGCTACTCAAGCATTGAGGACAACTCTTTTTTGAAGGGGAGGGGTATGTTAGGTCCCTATATTACTAGTGTAGTCCCTTATTGTTGTTATTATAGCTCCCTTATTGTTATTGTTGTACCACTGTAACCCCCCTATTTTTATTATTGTGCCCTTAAATTATTATTATTATTAGGTTGGCTAGGATTATATTGTGACACCATCGACTCCTATATATATAAAGGAGGTTTTTTCATTTGTATCATCCAAGAATTTTTCATTTATGTAAATTTAAGGAGCTTTCCCCCTCGAAGTGGCTTATTTATAATGCACTGATATCTCATTTCTTCTATTTTTGGAGCTGGTTTCATAACAAACACGCTCATCCCACATCTACCCAAGTAACCAACCATTCAAGGTAAACATCTGACGAAGATTTACTATGATCAGATTGAAACTCCTAGTTAACCTTAAGGGGATGGAATCGACAGAAACACATCACACAGACCTTCCACATTAACAACGAGACTCCCATAAGCCAACCCAACGACTCAAGCATCTGAACCCTGGTTCCCACTGAGATTTTAGGCCTTTAAAACCTTGTACACTCCCGTAGTATATGCATGGGTACATCTGAGATTCTCTAGATGCTACCACAACATATAAAATCATGTGTTCAAGGACATTTTCCCACAAACCTGTGGTAGCATCCCTGGGTTTTGAGCCACTTTTTCGGGCCCAAATCCTAGGTCACTTCCCATAATTCAATGAAAAGCTCAAACATGAAATATAACTGTGAAACAATGGTGCAAAAGAAAATAATGGAATAAGGACTTGATCGGACCCCTATTAGCCATGTTAGGAATTTCATCAAACATGTCACAAATATGTAATATACGAGTTTAAATAACATATTCGAATATAGGGTTCTGATACTTATCTGAGAATCGCTAAGAATCATTGTTCCCTTACAACATTAGCTACAATATGATATATTATCTCATAGATAGATTATTTATTCATTTACAAATAAAAACATGAGGAGATCCATACATCATCACTGCCAGAATACATGATCATAACCAGAAAAATAACAACAGAAATATCATGGATACATCAGCCATAAGATCCACATATAAATCAATACATTTACACATCAAATTCCAAGGAAATGAACTCTCATTAATCAATGTAAAAACCAACCTGGAATGGGATTACCACGTTCCACTCGACCATATAATGGCTGAGAAAAATCACTCTTCACCCAATCACCCTCATGCCATATTCCAAGCATCAATGTGGGACTCATAACCAACAAAAGAGAACCAAAAAAGCATTGATGCTATCAGATTTCTCCACCTACACCGTGACGGATTTTACTACCTCTTAGTCTCTCAGGCTTTACCATAATCCATAGTACAATTCAAGGATCATTAGGCCCCGCACCAATAACTGCTCTCCAGGATTTATTTTATATCCCGGCTCGAGATTACTACGCCCAATGGAGAAAAATCCACATTTTACCTTTACTGTATATGTCTCCATTCACCGACAAGGATTTATAGCACAATCAAGGCACACAATCCTGCATTTACCACAACCCACAATCGTGTTCAAGGGTTAATAGGAAAATGGATTTACCATAATCCATAGTCTAGTTCAAGGATCATAAGGCCATGCATTTTTCATTTCAAAGGTGCACCTTACTCAGCTGTGAACCCATCCGAAAATATAGCTCGACCAACCTTGAGAACCCATCTAATCAAGTCTATCCAGAAATGGAAAGGCTAGGTTGAAAAAATCATCACACCTAGAAAAATCCATCTCATCAAGGAAATGAACCACGTGCAATACCATTTATGCCAAATCTAGCAAGGAAATCATGCATTCAAATCAGTACATGTAATGAATCCTGATGTTGTTTCTGTATCCTGATCTTCCTTAATTGCTCCTTCCTTCCTCTTGCTTTCTTTTCCTTCCTTGATCCAATGCCAAAATGCTACAAGAAAACTTAAGTGTCCAAGAGTGAGTGAGAGAGAGAGAATAATGAGAAAGCTCCAAAACTGAACTCACGAAAGGTACCAACTGATTGTTAGAAGCCTTTTTATCAATTAGGCCTCTAAATTTTTCATTTTACCTTATTTTCCTTCATTTACCTCCTCACATGCAACATGTGACCTTTCACCTCCCATTTCTCCTAATTTCCATTCTTTTCATAAATAAATGTGCCAATTTGTCTTTCCAAACTCTTTTCCTTTGCTTTTACCAATTTCTTTATCTCTATTGATCGAAATGAACACCCACTACGATTTTTTTCCCAACATTCAGATTCGAATAAGTGTCCCATCAATCGTGGTTATTCTTTTTTCCTTTATTAACTTTCATTAAATGGAATTTTCACCAGGGTTGTTAGATAACCCTCCCCCTTGGAGGACACCTTCCTCGGTGTTCAACCACATATATACCTCAGCAAACCTGCTGAAAAGAAAACATACTTCCCATTGATATTTATAACATAGATCGATGATGTATTTACAATGATAACCCTGCTTAAAGAAAACCAACATGACAACATGAAGGCTATAATAACATGACACCCATACCACTTATTGGAGATTTATAACATACCTCATGGAAGTGATTACATCCATATACATATGTACATTTATCAAAACATCACACCAAAAAACATACCAAACACCATACAAGAACTTCTTTTCCTGAACTAAAAAATAAGGAAGGATACATAACGTACATTTGATCTACCATATCCCATTTATCTTCATCGGGCCGAAAGTGCTTACATTGCAGTTAAAATTTCTTTGTTGCTCTATTCTGGAGCATGAGAACCTTTCTCTGTAATATACACTTAGGCTCCGGCTAGAATTCTCCATTTGACTCCACCTGCAATATAGACTATTCAATCACATGATCAACATATTTAACATACTTCTTAAGAAATTATCTATGAAAAGCATAATAGAGTTACACTATCGAAGGTAGTGAAAGTCGATAGGATACTGGTTCGATCCTATCAATAATATTGAAAGGTCCACAAAATTGGGAGGCCATCTGAGCACACAATCCAATTAGCAAGGAGGTCTTCTTGGGATTGTTGTGAAAGCAAACTTCTTCCCCAACATGAAACTCTTTAAAAAACTGGTTTTGGTATGCATAAATCTTCTTCCTTTCTTGCGATTATTTCAAATTCTTCTTGATTACCTATGCTTACTATTTTGTTTCTTCCAACGTGTTTGGTCCAATAAAAAATCATTTAACCAAATCACTCCAACTAATAGGGGTATTGCAACTCCTCTCATAAAATACCTCAAATGTACTCATATTCAAGGATTCCTGATACCCATTTTTGTAGGAAAACTCTACTAGTGTAAGATATTGTTCCCACTTCTATTGTTGACGCATTATATATATCATCAACATATCCTCCAATATCTTATTGACCCTCTCAATCTGTCCATATGTCTACAGGTGATAAGTTGTCCAGATGTTGAAATCAGTGCCAAAACTTACAAAAAGATACTTCCAAAACTTGGAACTGAACTTTGCATCCCTATCTACACAATATTATTTGGAACACCATCCATTCTTGAGACAACTATGATGAACACTTGTGCCACATCATTAACGTAATATGTAGTCTTCACTTTGAATGAAGTGTGCAACCTTTGTCAACCTGACCACAAAAACCATGATAGTGTCATGTTTTCTAGATGTCCTAGGAAAACCTGTAATAAAATCCATGGAAATTACCTCCCATTTCCACTATGGAATCACAATCAGATGTACTAGTCCACCTGGATGCCTACATTCTACCTTAAAAATTTTACAATCAAAACACCTAGCTACAAACTCTTCCACATCCTTCTTTTGATTCAACCAATAATAGAACCTCTTCACTGCATTCGATATCTTTAGATAGCCAGGGTGACCTGAATATGGTTTCCCATTAAACTCCCTCGGGATCACCTTCTTAAGCTCACTTCTATCTGAAACATATATCCTTCCTCTAAATCTCACCAAGCCATTTGTTGTGAAACTATAATCGGCATCCTCTACACCTATACATGTACATGTACCACTACCTGTAGACATACATGTACTTTGATGCAACCTGTGCACAATTCCTATATAATTTTTTTCCTACTTGTTAGCACTCGAATCTACCTTAGGCTGAAATAAGGTAAAACTCAAGGCAACATCAAACCACGCTCAGCCTCGTAGCTAGCCCTACGAGGACAAGCGAGGGCTCTCTCTGGGTCTATCTCGGCAAAAGGTCTTAAAAAGGGCTGAGATGACTTATAATGGATACTGATTTTAGGATAGTAAATAGATAGGAAGGTTTGTTTTAAATTTTTTGGTTTTTTGTTGGAAAAATGGGAAAAATAATTTTGGGCTCGGGGATGAGGCCAGATCTTTGCAGAATTCGAGTTGGGGCGAGGTAGGTAATAGTCTTGATGCTTTTTGATTATGTGTATGGATGGATAATAATGACAAGGAGCTGAAGAGGGCAAGAGAGTACAAGGATCCTCTCCAAACTGGCGAAAACATATAAAACTAAACAAATTTAAAGGCAGAGCACTGGAATCAATGAATTCTACCTCATTTACTCATTCATTTAGTTTCAGAAGAAAAAGAAGGGGATGGCATACATCAAACATGAAAGAAATTAAAAAAAACTAAGAAAAAACACCATCAAGAACTGAAAGCCACAAGAATCCCAACAGGTGTTGCAAAACCTATGATCTTTCCTTATCCAAAAATGCAGAAAAATATGTACAATAGTGTGCCAAACTTTTCCCAAGAGTCCAACCTGTCCAACCTTTGAAAATGATTGAGAAAATACATCTTATAGACCATCCTAACCCCTTCCCATGCCTCTAGGGGTCGAATTCCTCCTTCTAGGAGCAGTTTCAACCAATTCTAAACAAGGAGCTAAAATCTAGGCAGCCAAGCAACTTGCCTCTAAAAGGAAGGAAACTGATTCATTTACTTGATTTTCACTTTTTTGTGAGTGAATCTTCTAGAATAGGTAAAAGTGAGTCAAAATTACATTACAACCACAACATTACATCAAGATAACTCAAAATTTACATCCACAATCAAAACTGGTCCAACTGGCCGAAATTCTGAGCTGGAAGATGAAAAATTAGCCAAAAATCTCTATGCGCTGCGCGCCTAATCTCTATGCGTCGCGCGCCTTTCAGCCTATTTTTTGGGCACTTCCCGGCATCAAAATCAAGCTCATGATAGCTTGTTGTAAATACCTGGATGTCTGCTATCCAACCCAAGTGAAATTTCCCAATTTGGAGCTCATTTTCCCCTCCAAAACTTCATTTTCCCACAAGTACTTCCTGCTGGTGCAAAAGGTGGCAGAAATGTGATTTTCATGGTGTTTTTGGCCCTTTTGATCATCCAGAACTTGATGAAATTATTTGGCCATTTCTGAGCATGCATAACTTACTATGAAAAATCCAAAAATACAAAGTTTTCCTCCAGAAAGTGTCCCAATCATAAGCCCGCGTCGTGAAGCGCTACGCGTTGGGCGGAAAAACGTGTTTTGAGACCAAAATTTTCCAAAATGACAAAAAATTCTCCAAATTTGCTGAAATTCGGAGCGAAGATCCCTCATCATGTCTCATGCTCAACCAATGAAGCCTCGGCCAAAATACGGAGTGGATCAGGCCTCTTTCGCCGTTTTAGTGCTTTGCTCAACCTTGCCTTCAGGATCTTCATTTTAGCTTTGCAAACGTGAGTACGGGCCCAATAGTGATTTTTCATATGACGGAGCATGTCTTTGTCTCTATTGGCCTTCGCCAAAAACTTCTCCAGATGAATGTTAACATGCGTGAGGCAGGTCTCTCGATCAATCGGTGTCATGTCACCTGGTCTCTTCCGGGCCAATGCACGGTCTTCCCGGATTTGCCGCAACTTTATGAGCGTGTGTTGATGACGAAGGCGAGACCCCTTCCACACCATGTGGAGATAGTACTCGTGCTGCTGATGAAGTTAACGAGACCCCTTCCACCCCGGCTGGAGATACTACTCGTCGTGATGCTGCAAACAAGGCTCTGGCGCCTCTCTGATATGTAACGGCCGCTTTTATGAGATCTCCTTGACACATTTAGCTCTGCGGTTGATGAAACACTGTCCTGCTCATAAGGTGAATCTGTCTCTGACATGGTGCTGAAATGTGTTTGTCAACTGTGTGTTTGGTTGGTTGGGAAATGAGCAAATTGGTGTATTTGTTTCAATGCCCAAACGTGTCACACATATATATCAAGATGCTATAATAAAAACCACAGTGGGAAAAGGACTATCAAGTGAGTTTGAACATGAAGACAACCACTGCTTGAATACATGAGCATTTGAAAAGTGAATAGGAATGAGTGTAGTGTAGTGTAGGACAAATAAATAGCCCTTGCAATGACAATTAGGCTTTATCAATGGAGGATGTGGGATAGTGAATATGGGACTGTGTTATAACATAAATGATAAACAGTGAGACAGTGATATGGTAATCACAGTGACAACAGTGATAGAATAGGAGAGAGAGCATGAGGCTATGGTAAATAATAAGCAGTGACACCAAGGACAGTAGATGGCATGAGTGTATATGTCAATAACAAAAGATTTGAAACCCAACAATATCACCAACATTTGTTTCAAAACCCTATGGAGCGAATTTGGCAATGAATATAGGGTTTAACGTTCACCATATCAAACACTTGTTCTTTCCTCATTTGAAACACCATAACATATCCATGAATCAATAAGCAAGCTTGAATAACTTACTTGAAGGCAAAAGAGGCAATTTGATGCGAATTTGGGTGAGGGAATGTTGTTTGCTGGCCTTAGGGCTCTATGCGCCGCGGGCATGCCCAATGCGCCGCGCGCTCTGTATGCATCATGTGCATTCAAAAATACACTGGCCAGTGATGCCCAGTGCGCCGCGCGCTCCCTATGCGCCGCACGCCACTTGTATGCGCCGCGCGCACTGTGAACTCACTTCCACGGCTTCAAAACAAGTTTTTTGCCCTTCAACACTTCAATTCGATCTTTGCTTTGAAGACTTGTGAATATAAATTGTTCCCAATGGTTTATATAGCTTTGAAAATATCACACAAGGATTTGATTTTGAAAATTTGAAGAGTTTGGGTGAATTTCTAGCTTGATGGCTCAATGCGTAGCGCGCTCTTTGTATGCGCCGCGCGCTACATAGTGAATTTTGCAGGAGGATTGTGGAGGCCTTCCCGATGTCAAAATTGGGCGTGTGATAGCTCGTTGGAAAGATATTGGAGTCTAATTTCCAACCCAAGTAAAATTTGTCAATTTCGAGTTCATTTACCATATCAAAAATCAAATATTCCAACACTACTTCCTGCAGGTGCATCAATTCTTCTGAGGCAACGGTATTCTTAACATTTCTCCAAAACCATTACACCTGTGTAAAACGTGCAGGAGGTTTTTCTTCCTTGGCATTTTATGTACAACAACCTCTCTCAATTTTCCAAAATTCATCTTTTATTGCTCTAAAACATCATTTGAGTGAAACCTATCCCAATGTGTGAAACAAGGGATTTGTCGAAATGGAGCGAAATGAAGGGGATAAGGGGCTTCTAAATTCTTGGGGAAATTTTGGGAAGTAGGGAGGGATGTTAGGAAGTAGGAGAAAGTGGAATCTTAGAGATTGAGTGAGGGGAAGGGGTCCAAAAGGGCAAAACACAGGCCTAGCCTAGAAAATTGCCAAGTTGTGGCAAGAAACTAGGGTTTGTGCAAAAATGAGGAATTTGGGGGATCTCAGTGATGGGAAGTGTTTAATAAGGCATATTAATGATAGGGGAAGGTGTATGAACACCAGGATACAATTTTTTCTAATGATTTGACCATCCAAGAGAAATTACCTCCAAAACCCTAAGAGAGGGAAACGGACCTTACCTAGGCACAACTGAAGCATGAACAAGCTGTAAAATGACCCAATGGAACTTGAAATGATGATGACAACCATCTGAATGATGGTACACTCAGCTGAATGGTGACATGGACTGACATTTGGACAACTTTGAAAAGAGTGAAAACAAATCCTAGACCTAATGCCTAGTGACCAAATTTTGCTTGAAGACTCATTGTAATGACAAAATTTGACCTTGACACTTTAAGATCACTTTGTAAGAGAATGTTTGATAACTGGAGGAAGGCTGCAAAGGCTGACACTAAAATTGGCTCCAATGGGGATGGTAGCTCCTTGGAGGTGCCAAGAATGACAGATCTTTGGGAGAGCAGACCAGTGCCTTATCCATTGGGCAATGGAGTCAAAAACTAAAAATGAAATGCATGACTGAAAATTGATGACTTGATGACACAAACTGACTCTCACTCAACTAAAAACTGACTCGATACTTAAACACAACTGACAAGCTGGAAAAGATGCTCAAAGTAGAGCTTATTCATCAAACCTACTCTAATTGTACTTTTCACCACCCGATCAAGTGAAATGGAACAGTCAATGCAACCATGTAAGCATGTTGGCTGCTATCTTAATTCCCCGCAAGTGCTTTCTTATGAACAACGAGAAATAACTACTGAAAGGAAACTCCCATGGAAACTTTGAACCAAGTGGACCGCTGATAAACTTGCAAAGCATGAATTGACTGGATGACTGCAAGAATACCGCGAAAGGATCTTCATAAACATACCTATTCATTTCCATTAACACCTCACTGCTCTGGTCCAAGTAATATTCATAGCTGGATATCAAGACTTTCCTCACATCTGTGTTGTGTTTCTTTGGTGTTTGCAGCAAGCTATCAAAAGGATCCTGAAATTCATGAAAAACCAAACTCCGTTGTTGATTCCAGACAGAACAAAAGTCTCCTTTATCAATCTCCTCATATGACTGCAAATCTTGACATGGAATTTGCAATGAACAATATGTTAAACAAGACAATGAAGGCGACCTTTGAATAAGATTATCATCAATATTCTTTCCTGGCACATGGTTAGCCACTAGAGAAGAATTTTTACAGCAAACCTCATCCAGCACACGAGCAATGGGATCATCAAAAACTTGAGAAGACTGCTGCAATGTATCCATTGAAACTATATGACCTCCTATTGACTGTTCATCTTTTGCTTTAGAGATATTATGAAGATTCTACTTTATGAACTAAAATGCTTCGAAACAAAAGGGTATAGAATCTTCCTGCATCATTAACTCATGTATTTCATCTTTCATGCCTTCATCTGTAATCTGACCTTCAATTTCATTTGGTGGCTGTAAATCTGATGCTACAGGCTGCTCAAGAATTTCGTTATTTGTCTCATCCTCAACATTAACACTGAGAGATTGCTGATTTCTTATAGGCTGCTCATTTGAAGATTTACTATGCAATTTACCCTTCAAAAACTGAAATGATTCAAAAAAAATGGTACGGAGTCACCTTGTATCATTTGATCACATGTACCAGCTTCCATGTCCTCATCTGCAACTTGAAAATCAATGGCTTTCGAGGGCTGAAAATCTGAATATGAGAAGTTTTGAACAAGGCTTTCATTGCCCTCAAGATGGTCCAAATCAAGACTTTTTGGCAGTTGATTTCTGATTGCATGGAAATTGTCTCTGATGAACTGAAACGAGTCAAAACAAAAAGGCAAAGATCCTTCACTTACTTCAAAATTTGCTGCACTTTCCTCATCATTGTCATAGCTGATATGCATCGGTTGATCATTGTACACAAGCTGCTGAAAGTGAACTTCCTCCTTCCACAAACTAGCTGTTGATTTGTCTGCAAGATTAGCTTCTGTTTGGAGAACATAATCATCATCATACTGATCAAACTGAGGCAAATCATCAGTATACAACACATCATCAAGCATACATGTCATATCAACAACTCTCTTTTCTTCAAGATGATATATAAAGCAATCACTATGACAACTGGGATAAGGAACAAAATGTTTTGGATCACCAACTTGTTCTTGAATGCCATTTTCATTTTTTGTAGTCATTTTCCGCAGCATCTCTTCTACTGCGTTTACGAAAAGATCAAGCCTTTCCTCTGAAGGTGTCAGCTGCTCTGAAACATTCTTCTTTTCTTCTTCCTTCAACCTTGCCCTCCGGATCAGCAAATGAGCCTCTACATTCACTGCCTTGTTCTGCATTTCGTGAAGTGTTGCAATATTCTTTTCTCTCAGCTGAAACTCCATTTCCGGATCAAAGGCACCTGGGTAGTGCAAGAGAGCAGATCTAGGAGAAGGTCTTATATCAGTTGGCATCGAAAAATATACTTGGTTAAATCTAGAAGGAAATTGTTGTACTGTCTCCCCTGGCATTCTTTTCAGCTGATTATACTGTTCTATAATCAATAAAAAGTTCTGTCCGATCATCCACCTGTCGAGGAAAACTGTGACGAACTGCTAGTAATACGAGATGCTCGCATAAGGTAGGGCTTTAAACCAACTCTTAACTTTGGCTTGCAAAGAAAGAGCAAAAAGCCTAATACTAACATCTTCATCATCAACTTCAAAAAGGTCTAGGAAAGTCTCAACATTTTGCACATGTTGCTCAATGTTGACATTGTTACATTCACCGTCAAATCTTGGTAGATATAGGTCATAGTTTTTAGGGAAATCATCAAGAACAGAAGGTAAAACAAGAGTTTTATACCTATCTGGGACTACAAATGGTGTAGGAGTATATACAAGAGCTGCGGGATCAGTTTTGTTTTCTTTAGGCTCATCACTCTGAAGAGAGTCATCATAATATGTGGGAAAAGTAAGGAGACCAAGATCAAAGGAAACTCAGCATTTACACTTTTTGAATGGGTCGAGTGAAGATTTTGATCACCTTTCTCATACAACAAATTCTGAAAAACCTTCAGGATAACTTCAAGAACAGCAAAGAAGTAATTGACAAGAAAGCAGACTAGATCCTGAATACCATTCCACTTTGGATACCTGAACTTTGTGGAAAATCCTTCCATTTTCTCAGAGAAAGAGTTAGTCCTCCAGTGGAGTCTCTACTTCGAATTGGAGTCACCAGGTGAAAGATTTCAACCTTCTTATGTCTGATCACTGTCCACCATCAACCATCAGATCTGAACTCGATACATGTATTGGGGAAATTTATAGGTTAAGTGTTACGATTACAAGCTAGACCGGAGATCGACTGAAGCAGCGTTTATCTACTATGCACTCGCAGAGCAAAAGCAGTTCGAAGGCTACCTGGCGTGACTTCAGACTCCGTCTGTAGCTTATGAAACATATAACACGCACAAGCAAACCATGTTTCTCCCCAGTATGGTCGCCACTATGTTAGCGCTCGAATCTACCTTAGGCTGAAATAAGGAAAAACTCAAGGCAACATCAAACCACGCTCAACCTCGTAGCTAGCCCTACGAGGACAGGAGAGGGCTCTCTCCGGGTCTATCTCGGAAAAAAGTCTTCAAAGGGGCTGAGATGACTTATAATGGATACTGATCTTAGGCTAGTAAATAGATAGGAAGGTTTGATTTAAATTTTCTGGGTTTTTTGTTGGAAAAGTGGGAATGGAAAATTTGGGCTTGGGGATGAGGCCAGATTTTCACAGAATTCGAATTGGGGCAAGGTAGGCAGTAGTCTTGATGCTTCTGATTATGTGAATGGATACATCAGAATGAAAAGGAGCTGAAGAGGGAAAGAGAGTACAAGGATCCTCTCCAAACTGGCGAAAACATATAAAACTAAAGAAATTTAAAGGCAGAGCACTGGAATCAATGAATTCTACCTCATTTACTCATTCATTTAGTTTCAGAAGAAAAAGAAGGGGATGGCATACATAAAACATGAAAGAAATTAAAAAAAACTAAGAAAAAACACCATCAAGAACTGAAATCCACAAGAATCCCAACAGGTGCTGTAAAACCTATGATCTTTCCTTATCCAAAAATGCAGAAAAATATGTACAATAGTGTGCCAAACTTTTCCCAAGAGTCCAACCTGTCCAACCTTTGAAAATGATTGAGAAAATACATCATATATACCATCCTAACCCCTTCCCATGCCTCTAGGGGTCGAATTCCTCCTTCTAGGAGCAGTTTCAACGAATTCTAAACAAGGAGCTAAAATCTAGGCAGCCAAGCAACTTGCCTCTAAAAGGAAGGAAACTGATTCATTTACTTGATTTTCACTTTTTTGTGAGTGAATCTTCTAGAATAGGTAAAAGTGAGTCAAAATTACATTACAAACACAACATTACATCAAGATAATTCAAAAATTACATCCACAATCAAAACTTGTCCAACTGGCCGAAATTCTGAGCTGGAAGATGAAAAATTAGCCAAAAATCTCTATGCGCCGCGCGCCTAATCTCTATGCGTCCCGCGCCTTTCAGCCTATTTTTTGGGCACTTCCTGGCATAAAAATCAAGCTCATGATAGCTTGTTGTAAATACCTGGATTTCTGCTATCCAACCCAAGTGAAATTTCCCAATTTGGAGCTCATTTTCCCCTCCAAAACTTCATTTTCCCACAAGTACTTCCTGCTGGTGCAAAAGGTGGCAGAAAGGTGATTTTCATGGTGTTTTTGGCCCTTTTGATCATCCAGAACTTGATGAAATACTTTGGCCATTTCTGAGCATGCATAAATTACTATGAAAAATCCAAAAAGACAAAGTTTTCCTCCAGAAAGTGTCCCAATCATAAGCCCGCGTCGTGACGCGCTACGCGTTGGGCGGAAAAACGTGTTTTGAGACCAAAATTTTCCAAAATGACAAAAAATTCTCCAAATTTGCTGAAATTCGGAGCGAAGATCCCTCATCATGCCTCATGCTCAGCCAATGAAGCCTCGGCCAAAATACGGAGTGGATAATGCCTCTTTCGCCGTTTTAGTGCTTTACTCAACCTTGCCTTCAGGATCTTCATTTTAGCTTTGCAAACGTGAGTACGGGCCCAATAGTGATTTTTCATATGAAGGAGAATGTCTTTGTCTCTATTGGCCTTCGCCAACAACTTCTCCAGATGATGTTAACATGCGTGAGGCAGGTCTCTCCATCAACCAGTGTCATGTCACCTGGTCTCTTCCGGGCCAATGCACGGTCTTCCTGGATTTGACGCAACTCTATGAGCGTGTGTTGATGACGAAGGCGAGACCCCTTCCACACCATGTGGAGATAGTACTCGCGCTACTGATGAAGTTAACGAGACCCCTTCCACCCCAGGTGGAGATAGTACTCGTCGTGATGCTGCAAACAAGGCTCTGGCGCCTCTCTGATATGTAACGGCCGCTTTTATGAGATCTCCTTGACACATTTAGCTCTGCAGTTGATGAAACACTGTCCTACTCATAAGGTGAATCTGTCTCTGGCATGGTGCTGAAATGTGTTTGTCAACTGTGTGCTTGGTTGGTTGGGAAATGAGAAAATTGGTGTATTTGTTTCAATGCCCAAACGTGTCACACATATATATCAAGATGCTATAATAAAAACCACAGTGGGAAAAGGACTATCAAGTGAGTTTGAACATGAAGACAGCCACTGCTTGACTACATGAGGATTTGACAAGTGAATAGGAATGAGTGTAGTGTAGTGTAGGACAAATAAATAGCCCTTGCAATGACAATTAGGCTTTATCAATCGAGGATGTGGGATAATGAATATGGGACTGTGTTATAACAGAAATGATAAATAGTGAGACAATGATATGGTAATCACAGTGACAGCAGTGATGGAATAGGAGAGAGAGCGTGAGGCTATGGTAAATAATAAGCAGTGACACCAATGACAGTAGATGACATGAGTGTATATGTCAATAACAAAAGATTTGAAACCCAACAATATCACCAAAATTTGTTTCAAAACCCTATGGAGCGAATTTGGCAATGAATAAAGGGTTTAATGTTCACCATATCAAACACTTGTTCTTTCCTCATTTGAAACACCATAACATATCCATGAATCAATAAGCAAGCTTGAATAACTTACTTGAAGGCAAAAGAGGCAATTTGATGCGAATTTGGGTGAGGGAATGTTGTTTGCTGGCCTTAGGGCTCTATGCGCCGCGCGCATGCCCAATGCGCCGTGCGCTCTGTATGCATCACGCACGTACAAAAATACACTGGCCAGTGATGCCCAGTGCGCCGCGCGCCACTTTCATGCGCCACGCGCTGTGAACTCACTTCCACGGCTTCAAAACAAGTTTTTTGTCGTTCAACACTTCAATTCGATCTTTGCTTTGAATACTTGTGAATATAACTTGTTTCCAATGGTTTATATAGCTTTGAAAATATCACACAAGGATTTTATTTTGAAATTTTGAAGAGTTTGGGTGAATTTTTAGCTTGATGGATCAATGCATCGCACGCTCTTTGTATGCGCTGCACGCTACATAGTGCATTTTGCAGGACGATGTTGGAGGCCTTCCCGATGTCAAAAGTGGGAGTGTGATAGCTCATTGGAAAGCTCTTGGAGTCTAATTTCCAACACAGGTTAAATTTTTCAATTTTGAGTTCATTTACCCTGTCCCAAATCAATTCTCCCAACACTACTTCCTGCAGGTGCATCAATTATTCTGAGGCAACGATATTCTTAACATTTCTCTAAAACCGTTACACCTGTGTAAAACGTGAAGGAGTTTTTTCTTTCTTGGAATGTTATATACAAAAACCTCTCTCAATTTTCCAAAATTCATCTTTGATTTCTCTGAAACATCATTTGAGTGAAACCTATCCCAATGTGTGAAACAAGGGATTTGTCGAAATGGAGCGAAATGAAGGGGATAAGGGGCTTGTAATTTCTTGGGGAAATTTTGGGAAGTAGGGAGGGATGTTAGGAAGTAGGGGAAAGTGAAATCTCAGAGATTTAGTGAGGGGAAGGGGTCCAAAAGGGCAAAACACAGGCCTAGCCTAGAAAATTGCCAAGTTGTGGCAAGAAACTAGGGTTTGTGCAAAAATGAGGAATTTGGGGGATCTCAGTGATGGGAAGTGTTTAATAAGGTACATTAATGATAGGGGAAGGTGTATGAACATTAGGATACAAGTTTTTCTAATGATTTTACCATCCAAGAGAAATTACCTCCAAAACCCTAAGAGAGGGAAATGGACCTTACCTAGGCACAACTGAAGCATGAACAAGCTGTAAAATGACCCAATGGAACTTGAAATGATGATGAAAACCCTCTGAATGATGGTAAACTCAGCTGAATGGTGACATGGACCGACATTTGGACAACTTTGAAAAGAGTGAAAACAAACCCTAGACCTAATGCCTAGTGACCAAATTTTGCTTGAAGACTCATTGAAATGACAAAATTTGACCTTCACACTTTAAGATCACTTTTTAAGAGCATGTTTGATCACTGGAGGAAGGCTGCAAAGGCTGAAACTAACATTGGCTCCAATGGGGATGGTAGCTCCTTGGAGGTGCCAAGAACGACAGATCTTTGGGAGAGCAGACCAGTGCCTTATCCATTGGGAAATGGAGTCAAAAACTAAAACTGAAATGCATGACTGAAAATTGATGACTTGATGACACAAACTGACTCTCACTCAACTAAAAACTGACTCGATAATTAAACACAACTGACAAGCTGGAAAATATGCTCAAAGTAGAGCTTATTCATCAAACCTACTCTAATTGTACTTTTCACCACCCGATCAAGTGAAATGGAACAACCAATGCAACCATGTAAGCATGTTGGCTGCTATCTTAATTCTCCGCAAGTGCTTGCTTATGAACAACGAGAAATAACTACTGAAAGGCAACTCCCATGGAAACTTTGAACCAAGTGGACTACTGATAAACTTGCAAAGCATGAATTGACTGGATGACTGCAAGAATACCGCGAAAGGATCTTCATAAACATACCTATTCATTTCCATTAACACCTCACTACTCTGGTCCAAGTAATCTTCATAGCTGGATATCAAGACTTTCCTCACATCTGTGTTGTGTTTCTTTGGTGTTTGCAGCAAGCTATCAAAAGGATCCTGGAATTCATGGAAAACCAAACTCCGTTGCTGATTCCAGACAGAACAAAAGTCTCCTTTATAAATCTCCTCATATGACTGCAAATATTGACATGGACTTTGCAATGAACAATATGTTAAACAAGACAATGAAGGCAACCTTTGAATAAGATTATCATCAATATTCTTTCCTGGCACATGGTTAGCCACTGGAGAAGAATTTTTACAGCAAACCTCATCCAGCACACGAGCAATGGGATCATCAAAAACTTGAGAAGACTGCTGCAATGTATCCATTGAAACTGTATGACCTCCTATTGACTGTTCATCTTTTGCTTTAGATATATTACGAAGATTCTGCTTTATGAACTGAAATGCTTCGAAACAAAAGGGTATAGAATCTTCCTGCATCATTAACTCATGTATTTCATCTTCCATGCCTTCATCTGTAATCTGACCTTCAATTTCATTTGGTGGCTACAAATCTGATGCTACAGGCTGCTCAAGAATTTCGTTATCTGTCTCATCCTCAACATTAACATTGAGAGATTGCTTTATAAAATCTTATAGAGTGCTCATTTGAGGCATGCAATTTACCCTTCAAAAGCGAAATGATTGAGAGTGTGGCCTATTATAAGGTCCGAAGTGGGTTTTTAACCCATTTTTAATGTATTTTGAGGCTAGATAATGGTAACGATAGAGGAAAAGAGGGGAAATTTAGCCGAGTGAAGGATGGGGGTAGGGTTTGAAGGGGACTTTGGGAGGTTTTAGAGGATTAGAGGGGAATTTAACAAAAGGTAAACAAGGCAAAAAAGGAATAATTTGCTGGGGTTCAAGGGGCAAAATAGGCCTTTAGGGAAAATAATGAGAGGGGATTTGTATAAGGCAAAGCACGAGAGACGATTCAAGGATGATGAGTTTTCGGTGGAAATGCATTCCTTGAAGGCTAAAACATCTTAGCCCCTATTTGCTTGTCGAAATTTATAGGTGGGCTAACTGTCACCCAGCCCAAAGTTTCCCTTTGTCTGAAACGACTTTGTCCAACCCTTTATGTAACCATAGGCTTACCTCCTACAGATCTTATTCTGACCTTCTCCTAACACACTTTATCCTTGGGACACTTGGAATTCGTTGACACTACTTGGCACACACTCTTATTCATTCACTTCCATGCATTTTGACCTAGTTCTGCCTTGCAATGTCCTGGCACTCCCTAACAGTCCTCAACATCCATTGACACTTTCTGGCATGTGTTAGCATGCCTTTTCATTCCTTGGCACACATTGACACTCCTTAGTTATCATGCCCTCACAATTACCCTTACTTTTTTGGAACTTGGGAACCCAACCAAGTCTTGCCTTGACTATAACAACTTGACCAAGTTATGGTTACTACAACTAGATTATGCCTTGTTCACCTAATAAATTGCTATAACCCCTCACCCATTTAACCCCCTAAACCCTAAACCCCTAACCCATTTAACCCCCTAAACCCTAAACCTCTAAACCCTTAACCCCTAACCCCTTAAACCCTAATTCCTGACCCTAACCCACTTAACCCCCTAAACCCCTAAAAACCTAACCCATTTAACCCCCAAACCCTAACCCCCAAAACCTAACCCCTAACCCCTAACTGCTAAAATCCTTAACTTCTAAATCCCCTAACCCCCTAAACCTCTAAACCCCTAACCCATTTAACCCCCTAAAAATCTAACCCCTTAATCCCTAACCACTAACCCCTAAAATCCCTAACAGCTAAATCCCCTAAAATCTCTAACTGCATAACCCCTTACCCACTAACTCATTATTCCCCTAACCTGAATCCCTAATCCCTTAAATACTAACTCATTATGCCCCTAACCCCTAAATGCGCCTAAATCCCCTAACCCTTAAGCCCCCAATCCCTAACCCCTTAACCACTAAAACATTATTCCCCTAAACCCTAAACCTCTAACCCCTAAGCCCCTATTCCCCTAACCCCTTATTCTACCAGGCTCGTGGTGCTTTCTTGAGGCCATACAAGGATTTTACCGCTTGCATGCTTTATGTTCCTAACCCTTCACAAAAAATCCTTCTGGTTGGGACACAAAAACATTCTCTTTCATATCTCCATTCAAGAAAGTAGTTTTTACATACATTTGATGGAATTTCCAAATTTTTGAGTTTCTAGGGCAAAGAGTGTCTAGATGGCCGTATCCCATTTTGCTATGGGGGAAAAAGTTCTCTCACAATAGACACCTTCTTTTTGTGTAAAACCTTTTGCCACAAGCCTAGCTTTATTCTTGTCAAGTGAGCCATCTGCTTTATACTTGTTTTTGAAAAATGTTAGCGCTTAATTTAGCAAGGGTCCTAGGAGGGGTTCCAAAGGGACTACTACTAGATCAAGTGGAAACAATGGGAGAAGGACCCAATGTCAACTCATTCAATTTCCCCTACTCTTTATGAACTTTCACTGATGGGAGGAGTCTCGGTATAGGGAAATTACTAGAATGATGAGACCAATAACGACGCACAATGTGATTTCAATGCCCATTCAAAGAAGAGGATCATATAATAGGTTCCCTGCTTTAGAAGCAAAAGAAGGACTCTCAAAGAAAGGCTTGAGGGAAAGATGACCTCGGGTTTAGGAATATTAGAAAATGATGAATGCCTAAGATCAAAACTTCCAAAATCCATCACTTGTGATTGATGTGTTTATACTAGGCTTCAAAATAAGGCAAGGAAAGATTCAATTAAAGTGTGAGCTTTGGGAGAAGCTAGGGTGACTTTCCATGAATTTTTTTTGAGAGAAATACTATAAGAGACTAAGGTTTGGGAGATATACAGTGGTAAAGGCTCATCCAATGATCATTTATAGTTAAGATAATAGGTTTTGAATGATGAACTACAAAGTGCAAACCTTCAAGAAATCCTCAAGTCAAAGGAGCTTAAAGGGTTCCCTCTTGGTGTGATAGTTAGGGCATCAATTTATTTGAAATTCCACCATCGTATTTTGTTCAAAATTGGAGGATGCCTAGAGCTATAATTTAGCCTAGGAATCAATGCCTTTCTTGAGGGCCTTTTTCTATTTTTATACACCTTATCCTTTTTTATTTTAGCCTCTCTAGGCATCATACTATTTTAGAGAAAATAAACCTTTATTCCCACACCTTGCATGTGAGCCTCTTCTTGGAAACTCCACATGATTCAATTCAACCTAGCCATATATGCATGGTTTCTTTTCTTCATGAAGTTGAATTAGACCTATTTTCATCCACACATAATGAGAAAGGTAAATGTTGAGAGGTGATGTAGTCAAAAGGGATTATTATTGGCAAATTTCGTGTTTCAATCATGCAAACAATGAACAGTCTTGGAGAGGGTGTGCTCAAGGAGGATCATTCTAAGAAATGTTTGTATTTCATCCATACAAGCAACCATCAATAGATATATATGGTTACTAAAGGAAAACAACAAGTTATTACAAACGGGGCACCATACTGAACTATTTCTAGTAGGTTGGAACTTCATAATAAGAAAAAAATAGATATCATGGAGAAGTAGTGCCACAGTGTTGCGTTGACTTGTTGCTCATACATTTAATGCACTATTCTGAGTATTACGTGCTAAAATAACACATATTTTAGAAGATATGTGCCTCACTAAAGACATTTTAAACACAATTGTCAATTAAAGGGAAAACATTAGCTACAAAGTGTTTTGAGGAGATGTGTGCTTTCAACAAACCTAGTTTTGAAAGAGAGAAAATTCACTAGAGAGAAATTGTGACATCCAAAATGATCTAGCACATAGGCCTTTAACCCACAATTTGATCCTCTTCTATTTCATCGATTACATTCTCTATCTTCGTATTTTGTTCTATAAAGGAGAGGTGAAATTCCTCATTCTAGAGGGTGGATTTACTACATAGGTGTCAAGAGCTTCTCATCATCTTCCCTCATCCATTTCATACTTGAGAGCACTCCCACTACATGCACCTGATAGGGTAGCCCATGGTATAGTGTCTCTATGATTTACTTTCCGACACTTCATTCACATATCAAATAAATTATAATATACTTATATTATAGCTCTTTGAGTTCATGTGTTTGTTTTGTATATGTTATCATGCTACAAGGATTGTGTTGTCATTACAATGCACTTATTTGAATGTTACTTTCATATTGGATAGATATTCTTTGCCACTTTTCCCTCTAATCACATGAATTTTAATTAGGAAACTCATCACTACCCTCTATAATTTAATTTGTACTCAAAGACACCACTTTATATTGGATTATTTTAGACTTACAACGACACAAATATCTTAAAATAATCCTTATGAATACAAATAATTAGTAATAATCCTCATTAATTAATAAGGTTACTTAACTATAGATAAAAACACTAAATGATTAAACAACAATAACAATTATATCACTAGCATATAAAGATACTTTAAAACATTTTTTTAAGCCAAACTAATATTTTGTCCTAAAATCCTAAATTATCATTTGAATTATTTGAATTTAAAAATTTAAACTTTTTAATGGTCTTAAATTAAAAATTAAGACAATTCGCTCCATTAAATTAGAAATCAACACAATTCATTCAAAGAGGCTGCAAAATTTTGAAAAAGAAGAGGGGAAGTAAACAAAATGAGAGTTGGAGACAGGTCATTATTACAACAACGCGAAATTGGACCAAAGAGAGAAAGAGATTTATCAGAGATAAAATCAGAAAGAGAAAATGAGGTTGACGACATATCAACATTGGCAAGCTGCCTAAGCCAGAATACCCAGTAATCGACAACAACCCACAATTTATGAAGACATGGCCAATTTCAGCTTCCTCGATTACCTCCGAATGACCACCATCACCAGTGCCTCCATGCTATTTGGTTACCTCGTAGGTGGAAACTGCAACTTAAGAGGATCGTCTATGGTGACATCAGGGATTATTGGTGTGATGGGAGGGTTTATGTTTTCTTATCAGAACTCTATAGGCCGACTCATGGGGCTATTTCCCAATGAAGAAGAAGTTTCCCAACATAAGAAGAAGGATATTAATGCCCACGAAGGGAGACAAAGCTTTTCCCAATGAAGGGAGATAGAGCTTTTCCAGGATATTAATGCCCACTTATTTTCAATCCCAGACCCTTGCCAAATAAATTTCCTAAACAGGGTCACTATTTCAGAATAAATGGTTTTAGGAGCAGGTGGGACCATCCGTTGGCAGATAGGAATGGCCTGGAGAATAGATTTAACAAGCATTTCTCACCCCAGTAGATTGAGCACTCAGAAGGACCAATTAACTAATCTCTTTAATAACTTACTACATAACTCCTTCTAGCATATGAGTCTCCGAGGGTTCGTCACAAAAGGGACTTCAAGGTATTTAATGGGAAGGCTGCTAATTTGAAACCCAAAAAAGTGAGATAGATGCCACTGCACCTAAGGGGGGAGTGTGAAAAAGATATAAATTGGATTTCTTGTTCTTTATGAGCATACCTGATGTTTCTTGGAAGTCCTCCAACACTAGTCTAAGACCACGAGCTTCCCACACATAAGGCTCCCCAAATAGTAAATTGTCATCCATGAACTACTGATGTTTGGTGACAATATTCACATTCGGGATCCTCAGCCCACAGATCAATCTCGATCATTCGATTTCTTGGATAGATATTCATAGACCTTCATCTGCTAGGATAAATGAGAACAAGGATAATGAATCTCCTTGGTGCAGGCCCTGTGATGTCCTAAACATTTGCATTGGTGTACCATTCAACGGGATCGAGTAGAATGGGGTGGAAACCATTGCCTTAATCTAAAATAGCCCAAGTTTGCTATAAAAAGATGCATCTTGGTGACAGAGGCACCGTATGGGTGGCAATGGTTTTTGGTAGAAATTTTGGGGATTTTTTAGGTTTCCCAGACCCTTTTGTCAGATTCGACTTATTTGGTGGAGGGGCAGGAGGATGAAGCTTTGTGGAGTAATCTTTCGGCCATGACCCATTCAACGACCCCTTTTCCGACGTCCATTCAGGGTTTTGCTCGACCCTCCAGGCAACAGTCTGTTTGATTCCGACAGCCTTTTTGGGTCGATGAGGGAGAATATGGTCATGGGCATCCTGGATGATGAGCCATTCCATCGCCCTTCCAATGAGGTTTTTATTGACCAGAGGCCCTTCAATCAGGCACAAACAGTAAGCTCATATCTTTAATTATCGAAATTAATATGTTTTTTTTCTTGTAGATTACCTACCTACAAGTCATTTCTACTAGGAGGTAGTTTGGAGAATGTTCCATGTCACTAGAACTAAGAAAATCCCACTGATAGGACTTTGCTAGCCAGTGTGTACCATGTCAGGAACAAATAAATTATTTTTTTAATAGTAATGGAATTTCCGACGTCCATTCGGGGTTTTTCTCGGCCCTCCAGGCAACAGTTTGTTTGGTTCCGATAACCTTTTTGGGTTGATGAGGGAGAATATGGTCATGGGCATCCTGGACGATGAGCCATTCCATCGCCCTTCCAATGAGGTTTTTATTGACCAAAGGCCCTTTAATCAGGCACAACCAGTAAGCTCATATCTTTAATTATCAAAATTAATATGTTTTTTTTCTTGTAGATTACCTACCTGCAAGTCATTTCTACCGAGAGGCAGTTTGGAGAATGTTCCATGTCGCTAGAACTAAGAAAATCCCACTGATAGGACTTTTCTAGCTAGCGTGTACCATGTCAGGAGCAAAAAAATTATTTTTTTAATAGTAATGGAAGTAGAATCAATGTTTTTATACAGTATAATAAGTATAATAGATCGAAATTACCCAGTAATCAAACCTATGAAAAAAAGTTGTGTAATTACAAGTATGATATATTTATAGAGCTAGCCCACAACAAACTCAGTGTTTCAAAGTTTTTATTTTTATTTATTTTTTGACTATGCTGCCCCCCATAAGGAATTTGAAACAGGAGGTAAACACACTCTCACATTACATATTACTGTTTTTTTCTTTCAACCTGCACAGCTACAAACCTTATCAATACAAACGGAAATATTTTAGTAGAAAGAAATGCAGTAAAAAGTTTTTTATTATCAACACTGAAACCATTGGAAGACGTCCTTGACAAGGATTGCAAGAATGAAATTTAGGGAACAACCTACACTCACTCCAAAATACAAGTAGATATTTTTTAAGAGAAACAGAGATCTAAAATCACAAATGTACATAGTTCGAATCATATTATCGTATACTTTGTTTATTTTCTTTGAAGGGGTAGTTCTGCCATTCTCTCTTTGAATTCTTGAAGTAGGGCATCATAGCTTAAGGTTCTTTTTTAGGATTGTTAATTCCCTTCCCATTTGTTTCTTCAGCTGAACCATGTTGAGATGATCGAACAGAGTTTGGGTCCATTTGTTTCATATAAGTTTTGTTCCCTTGGATCCACCCCTTACGTGGATTAACATGGGAGTGTGATTCACTTTCTAGATGCAAGCCATCTGTAACCTACAAATTTTTAGCTAACACCCCTGTAACAAAGCTTGATGTGTTTTTTCTACCTTCAGAAGTTTCAATCAGAGAATCTTAATACTCCAATATGTCACCTTGAATCTTAGTTTCTGGCATCTCATCCTTCCCTTGTAAGAATTTAGCTTCAATCGGTTCTTCAAAAGCTTCATACTTCTGCACAGTTAGGCTCACTTCAGTAGTCTTTGCAATCTCATTCTTCCTACTTACAGATTCAGTCCCATTTGGTTCTTCTTCAACAACTTCAAAATTCAACGAAGTTTCACTGTCTCTATCATTGGCGGTGTTTCCAATTCCAATATTCCCATCTAAAGGTTTGGTTTCGTTTTCATATTCAACAACTTAAAATTTCTGCAAATTTAATCCATTCTTATCACTTCTGCCAGAAGAATTTTTTGAATCAGTGCTTGTGATTTAATTGCCATCCTTGGTAGATTCATCATCAGGTCTTTCTTTTGGATTGTTTGAAATTTCTTGTTGAGGCTAAAATGTCTTTCACTGGACTTTGACGGTAAATATTTTTCGAAAGATTCCTTTTTTAATGATCTCCTGGCAATTATATTTCTAGACATGTCCTTATCTGCAGTTTTCATCATGTCTGCACTCACCCATTGTGCTTTTTCTGGTCCAAATTAAAGCGAGATGTTCTAAAAACTTGATTTGGATCACTTTCAGATTCTACACTAGCATAGCTCTTTATCTGCACTAACTTGGGGGATTTTGGGTGGGTGAGAGGTATATTCTTTAGCTCAAAATTTGGTGGAGTTGATTCATGATAGTATGATGGCATGGGAGATGCTTTAAATGTCAAACTTTTTCTAAGCATCTTTTTCTCAGCTTCTTGCATCTTGTTTGGTTTAACTTGAAATTGGTTTTTTTCCGCTTCCTTTGCATTCAATTTTTCCTCTAATTTTGTGAAAAACACTACGCTTTTCAGCTTTCTCATTTCATCTAAATCTGAAAACAACTCCATAAGGAACACTGCCAGAATTTCCCTTAGAATCTCTGATTGATTTTGCACTTGCAGTTGAGGAAAAAGTGGAATGAGCATCATCCTCTAGCTTTGTATTCAATTGCTTGGGAGGATTCACATTCTGGTCATGTAGATGTGTATTTTAAGAGAGCAAAGGATTGCAGGCAACTTGTGTATCTAGTTTCACTGACATCTTGTCTGTTTTAGGAACTGAAGAAGATGCGGTTTAGGAACCAAAACATCCTTATTGCAACTGTTCACGTTATATTCTGGATTTGCACTATTGAAATCAGAATCTGTTTATAAGATATCTCCAATTGGCTAGAATTTTTTAAAAGAACATGATTTCCTAGTTCTTGAAAAACTCAAACAACATTGGGATGATTTCCTTCACTTACGGAGATCCAGGTAAAACTTACTACCATTATAGATTTTATCATTTGGGTAAATTGATCAGATATGCTCAATTATTGTAATTTGATGATGCGGTCTAGAAATCAAATCACAGATGGTAAGAAGTTCTGACTGTCTCAAAAGTAGTCTTCATGTGGCTATAGGCAATGCAAATCGAGTACATTTGAATTCTCAATTCCAGATAGCTAGGACTGACGAAAACTAGGAACACAACGAATTGAGAGAGCCATCCTTGTACTCATTTTAAATACTCTTAAGATGGATTAACATTAGTTCTATTGATTAGTTTGTAGATTAGAAGTAAAAATCCCAAATGTATAGAGGACTATGAAAGGAAGATTGAAGAGCTTACTAGGGAGTATGAATTGAAAAAAAATTAATGCCACAAGGCCTGGATGTCCCTTAGTGACTCTAATCGTCAAAATGAAAACCTGAGGGTTGTACTCGATAACATGTCATTTCATGTTGAATGTCTAGGTGGAACAAATTGATCTTTTTTTCTTATTACTGTTAAGCCAACGAATTGGAATTATCTGATGCAAAAATTTCCTTGTCAATTAAGGTAGCTTCAAGACTCATACCAAAGGCATAAATTTTTTTGGGCTTCATCAGTTCAAGACTTGAAGGATAAAATTCAGATAACTTTTCTATTGAATAATATTAGCATACAAATTTAAGGAGTCTTCTTCCTGTACTGCACCTCGTCAGATATTCTATGAATAATCTTGTCGAATACTTGGAAGCAAATACTAAAGAGAGATCATGATAACCTTTTGGAAGAGGCACCTAAATGTGCCAATGCTATCCCTGACACTGCTGGGATGACATCTGCTGTACAATCTCTAGGTAAGTGTGATAAATATTATGCTTCTGAGAAAATCATTTCTAACATTTTATTAATTTTTATGAAGTGTTTAAGTTCTACAGTGTGAAGACCTCAAGAAGAAGTTCAACAAAGAGAAAATGTAAAGGAAAAATATTTACAATAAAGTGTTGGATTGCATTCTTTTCATGCATTACACAAGGATTAGTAGGTTAGATAACATGATTTTCTGGTCTTTTTCAGGAAACATCAGAGTATCTGTATATTTTTTCCATTGAGTGATGGAGAGTCGAGACATATCAATGGGAACTTCTTCAGTGGTAGAATTTGATACAAGTAGAGACAATGAACTGCACATCCTGTTAATGGTTCTTCAAAGAAGGTGTTCAAATTTGATTGTGTTTTTAGTATTTACTAATCAAGATAATCAAGGTAAGATGTACAGAATAATATCTTTTGGATCTAAAATTTATTATTAGTAAGTACACAAATTCATTGATTAGAGCTATTTCCATGGGAAGTGGTTTTTTTTGCCAATACTGCACCAGTTGTCGTATCAGTTTTGGATGGGTATAATGTGTGTATCTTTGCCTATGGGAAAACTGGAACTGGGAAGACATTTATCATGGAGGTAACACATGACGATAGGGGACTAAATCTTTCAAGTTTCAGATAGCTAATGAGAGAAATGGATTAGTTAAATACGATAAATCAGTAAGAATATTGGAAGTTTACAATGAGCAGATTCATGATCTACTTGCATCCCCAACTCAGCCAAGGCATACTGTTAAAAAGTAACTTCTGCCTTTCTTGGTTTTTAAGTTCATTTCTAGTTTCCTGAACAAAGATGAGATACATTTAATACATATACTTTTCTATCCTACGAAACAGTTTAGTATATTGAATCGAGTCACACAGTTTTAGTATATTGAATTGAGAATGACTCGGTGGTCTGTCATTAGGCTTGAAGTAAATCAAGGTAGCAGAAGGTGTCCATCATGTTCCAGGCCTTGTTGAAGCACAAGTACACACTATGAATGAGGTTTGGGAAGTTTAACAAACTGGAAGTAGTGCAAGGGACATTGGCTCTACTAATTCTAATGAACATAGTAGTTGTTCTCAATGGTGTGCATTATTTCATGAAGTCTCACTTCATATTGTTACATAAAATGTTAAATTATGATAAATTCAACGAAGAACATATAAATAACTTGCCCCTATGTTACAACTTATTGGGCAATTTTTTTGGATAAAAAATATTGACTAAATTGAGCCAAACAATACCAATTTGTAAAATAGTTGATAACGCACTTGAAACAATTATCATAATTTATCTTATAGTTTATGTCAGAGAAAGTACTTATTTGAATAGTTTAATACCCACTCAAAGAAAATTACAGTGTTTTATTTTTGCATGTGAGAAATATTTGATTTATATGACAATATCAACCAGTGGGGCAGTTCTGATTTGTTTGTGTTGTTTGCTCTGGTAACGAGTTATTGAAAGTTTGTGATTTCAATGTTACCATGTAGAGTGTACTTTGTGTAATGGTAAAGGGGGGAAATTTAATCAGTGGGGAATGTACCAGGAGCAAGTTGTGGCTTTTTGATATGGCAGAAAGTGAGAGAATAGAAAAAACATATGTTCAATGGGAGTGCCTTAAGGAAGCTCAATCTATCATCAAATCTCTTTCTACTCTTGGTGATGTTATATCTGCGTTAGTAACCAAAAAGAACCACATACCCTATAGGTTGGCTGCATTGCAACTATCTGAAGGCTTCAAAAGAGTTTCACTATTATTCATCTGTCACTTCCTTTTCACTATTATTCATCTGTCACTTCCTTTTGCATATATTGTCTCTTATTGAAATCAGATTTAATAATGACATGACTATTGTTTTTTTTTATTTCAGAAATTCTAATCTTATAAATTTGCTCCAAGATTCATTAGGTGCCATTCCAATACCTTTTCTCTTCATGTGCTTTTTCCTTTTTGGTGGTCATCATTTAATTTCTTTTGTTTTTATAACCTTGATTAGACTGAATAGGAAAACTTCTGAAATATCTTTAATGCCATTGCAAGAAGAGACTCAAAAACTCTAATGTTTGTGCAAATTAGCCCCAACGAGAGTGACAGGAAAAACCTTTAAGTTCATTGAACTTTGCCACCAGAGTGAGGGGCATAGAACTAGGTCCAGCATGGAAACAATTTGATTCTTGTGAGTTTTTGAAGTATAAACAAATGGTACTTTCAAATAAATGTATTTTACATTGCTAGTTAGCATACAATTAGAATGATTTTTCATGCATATTTTCAATGAGTATTGTTATTGAATTCAGAACGTTCTCTGTAGGTTAGGCTAGACTACTCCTGAAAGTGTGAATGCCTTTGTGTAGTTTGAGAAGGCCAAACAAGAAGGAAAGGTAAAGGATGACATGATGAAGAAGATGGACAAGAACATGCAGAACTTGGATGTGAAACTTAAGGGAAGAGAACAACCTGTTACCTCATTATCCATGGATCCTTATCTTTTAGGTGCATCATTCTACTTTCTATAAATTGTGTTTGTAATTTTAGAATTCTCTATTATTATTTCACCTTTGTTACCTTCAAGTAGACCAAAAATATTTCACTTCTATGTGGCTACTAGTAGCTCCTAATATTTGTTTTTAAAACATTTAGCTGTAATTTGATCCTTCTTGGGCTAAAAAATGAGTGTTTCATTTCTAGATTGCTCTTTTGCTGATTTGAAAGCCTCATTCCTTGCATTCCGCTTTTCGATACACATGTCAAGCACTATCATCACCATATTCATCCCATCCTTTAGTATCATACACTGGAGGTTATTCAAAATTCATAATATTTATGCTTTTCCTATTCCAATGAAAGAACAAGAGTTTTGCAACTTGCAAATTCAAAGGCACACATTTTTCTTACATCAATGGACAACAATTTGTCATTCGGATATCCTAATATTTATCACATTGATGACCAAAATTCGAACTGTCACATTTATGAGCTCTGGTGAATGTGAATTCTATCATATGGCTGGAAACAAACATAGGCTACTACAGGCTGGGAATATTGGTTGAAAAATGCTCTTCCATAATTGCTTCCCGAACATATTCTGACCTGTTGACTTGCACAATATCATTTCTTTCCTCTGAAAATGTATTATCAAATCTATTGCTATTTTCAAATAACTGTTTCTTACCCTCCTTTAGAAAATTGTGCATATCATCCAGATTTGGAAGAGCCTTAAGGCTCTCTTTCAGACTTGAAGTTCCATTATCTTGAGGGAAGTAATTTAGAATGAAATTTTAAGAAATTAGGGCTTTAAAACGATCTTTTCCATTTCACTAAGTTACAAATAAAACGAGTCCAATTCTATATGCAATAGACTAATAGCCTATTTATACACCTTTAGTGATTTATGCATAGCTCTCACCTATCACTATAGATCAATGAAATGACATCTAATAGATATAGCCTAAAAGAGTTTGATTTTATGCCCAAGACACCGGTATAATGGAGTAGTTGTGAAGGCAACGATATCCATTGGGGATTTCCATTTTTTCAGCAACATATAAGAAAAATCTCGGTGTTGGAGGAAGAGATAAAAGATCTTTGCCAAAAACACAATATCATTACTCTCCTAGTGCCATTTCTGTTAACTCATTAGAATGTAGGTAATGCATAAGGATTCATCAGTATCTATGAATTTTTCTCTCTTTCCAATAACAAAATAGGTTCATCCTAATATTAATATATAAAATATTGTTCATTAATATGCATGGTTCATTTTTTTTTATGATCCTATTTCTCTAAAGGATATCTATTTTTTGAATTTTGTTTGGTATAAGGTATGGTGATACCTTTAAATATGAGGTAATTTTGGGTAAAATTAGAAGTGGAACAAAAAGTTGTGGTTTGAATTTCCTTTGTAGTAGTAGGCTACATGCAATTTCTATTGAAAGGTTTTGTTGTGGCCCAACATGGAATAATATTTGGATGAAAAAGTTCATTATGGGTGGTATGTTTTTTAGCTCTTCAACTCATTGGATTCTTTGTCTGTTCATGGTATTTGTTGTTCTCAACTTAGAATCCCTGAATCACCCTGAAAGGTCATGACAATGTAAATTTTGGAGGCATTGATGGAAAACCCCTGCCCCCCCAAAAAAAATCATTAGAATAAAAATTTTAGAAGATTTTGTTAGATGATCGCCTCCAAATGTTCAATCCCCTGCCTCCAAAAAATTGCGCGAAGAAATATTTCAGAAATCAGGAAGATCAGTAATTAAGAAGCCCTCGAACTGATGGTCCTCAAACTTGCAAGAGCAAGGGAATAGCAAACTTACAAGAGCAGGGGAATAGATTGCAGGGATGTTATGCAGGCAAGAAATCTAACCCTAGCTGAGGCAACCCACCCATCACAGGTGAAGGTGTGGTTATATCCTAACTCAGAATCCCTATCCATGGCCTTGATGCTTTCGGATTCATCACCTTATATATTCTTTGAAGTCTCCGTCAACTACAGCAACCCAAATCCCGGCTCCCACATCATAGGCATGATTTCTGTGCCTAATAAAGCCTCGGTTGGCCAACAGGCCAAAAAAATTCGCGGGAGCCATTGTTTTTATATCTGAAATGCCCAATCACGTTGGATCCTGCACGGTTTTGGGGGCTTGACTGGTGCGATAAAGCTCCGCTTCAAATCAAAGTTCGAGTTTGGGTTTTAGCTGTGCAGGTATTGAGGTGAGGGCTTCCAAAGGCTCTGAGGGTTTGACAAAACTTGGGATTGTGGAATTGGTACACAGATTTTTGGTGAAGATCGCGGTGTCTCAACTTCTGAAGGGAAAATATGGGTCATGGCTGCCAAGCTCAAGGACGAGCAAGGGACTTCAAAATTGAAGGGAGAGGGTTTTTAACATAGTGATACATAGTGACTTAGTCCCTTGATACATATTGACTTAGTCCAAACTTTCTTCCGTATTCTGATTCTCAAAAGGGTGATTGGTATGCGAAACTGCTGCGAAATCTATGGCAAGAACGAAGAAAATAATAGATGGGGTTTTAGATTGGGGTCCCTTGGCTAGGCCAACAACGCTTATTGCCTCTATGATGGCGAAGGAATTCAGTTCCTGGTCCTTCTCTCAGCTTCTCGCAGGATCGCAGATCGAAACCCCGCAGGGCGAAGAACGAAACCTAAAGCCCTCATCACCCGCGGGGTTTAATGGCAGCAACAACAGCAGCAGGAGCGGTAAGGATAATGATCCTTTTAGTATTTTAAGCGGTTTTGCAGCTGGATTGGTGCCGACGAGAGGTTTTGGGTAGGCCATAAACCGCCTACGAGGACTAGTGGCGGAAATTTTGCAGAGAGATTGGCTACCCGAGGGGGATTCAATGCACCAAGATTGAATACAGCTCAGTTTAAGTGCTTGCCTTCTGTTTAAGAATAGCTCCATGGCATCGTCTAAGCCTAAAGGAAAGAAGGAGTTCTTCAGTAGGATTAAGGTATTCTAGCTTGATTTGCCTTCAGTTTTCCTTTTGTCTTTTGTTTCTTTGTTTGAGGTTTTGAAATGTTTAATAGTTTGTCCATAAGAAGTTGGTGTTCATGAATTCTTCATTTCCATGGACACATAATGCAAAATCGTCTTCTTCTTGTGTGTGAGAGAAAGGATGCATTTTGTGTGAGTCATGAGGAGTATATGTAGTGGGTCTGGCCTAGCGCTTTGCAAGTATGTTTGGAACCGACTTTATATAGAGGGAGTCCAGGAGAAGATGGTTTTTGTATGATTAGCTTTGGGTTTTGTTAATTGGAGTCTAAGTTCTTGGTTGTTCTTGCATAATGGGTAGAGCGAAAGATTTCCCTTGTTAGGTGGAAATTGCCAGCGATGGTTATCCTTGTTAGGTGGAAATTGCCAACAAGATATGTTGGTAGTTCAAATATGATGAGAAGTTGAATACCAATATTGTATGAATGGATGATAAAAACAGATTTTAAAAAAATAATAAGGGGAAAGGGTTTGCCACAGTTACCAGTAGCCTGCAATCTCCCCCTCCATGTCTGAGCTATGTTCTCTCTTTTGTTTGAGGATTGATGTATGTTGCTTAGATGGTGGGAGAAGAGTTGTAAAATTAAAGTGGCCAGTGTAGAGCTCCCAAGCTTGGTTCCCCCTTTTGTTTAAAGATTGGTCTGTGTTGCTTAGATGTTGAAATATGAGCTGCTGTAAAATTATAGATGCTGTAAAGTTCTTAAGTGGTCAGTGTAGAGATCCTAATACATTATGAGAACATGGGTGCCGAAAAGGCATGAAACTACGTTTAAACCCAGAGCTTTTCCAACCGAGAATTTGAAGAAAAAGAACCAAAATTACTACAGGCAGCTTTACATTTCTAGAATTGTTTTCTAATTTATACATGTTTTGGTCTTCAAGGAACAACTCAAACTCAACAAGGCTTGAAGTCATTACAACAAATTTTATCATGTCAATCATTCCTCTCAACCACCTAAGATACACCCAATTGACAGTTGTTTCATAAGTTTGTCTACATATAGCCAATAATTGTGGGCTGCAGAAGTTAGGTCCCAATTTGATAATTGTGGAGGAGGGTGGTTAGTGTTCAATAAACTCAAACTTGCTTGATAACTTCCCCTTGCTTATGTGGAACTTTTGGGGTAGCCAGTATGGAATCAGTAGGGCTCCATATGATTTTATAATCCAATAATTATTTAGGTAATTGCCACATTCACAAACCTCTCTCAACTGTAGGCAGAGGCCGAGAGGCCAATTCCATGTTCTTGATCTATAGGGCATATTAGAGCTCCATTATTGACTATTTAGAGATGTTCTCCTCTAGTTTGAGTCATCCCTAAGTTATTTCATAAGTTTGTCTACATATAGCCAGTAATTGTGGGCTGCAGAAGTTAGGTCCCAATTTGATAATTGTGGAGGAGGGTGGTTAGTGTTCAATAAAATCAAACTTGCTTGATAAATTCCCCTTGCCTATGTGGAACTTTTGGGATAGCCAGTCTGGAATCAGTAGGGCTCCATCTAATTTTATAATCCAATAATCTTTTAGATAATTGCCACATTCACAAACCTCTCTCAACTGTAGGCAGAGGCCGAGAGGAAAATTCCACGTTCTTGATCTATAGAGCACCATTATTAACTATTTAGACATGTTCTCCTCTGGTTTGAGTCATCCCTAAGTTACTTGAACGACATCCCTATTGCTGCTTGAGAAAACTGACGGTGTGTGATTGATTATCTAGGTTCTAATCATATTGTTGTATCTGGCTGAGCAATTGGGCAGTTTTATTTTCTGACTAGACTGGACATTAGTTCAGACTCTAGGAGAGAACTCCAACCAGGATATTATATAGAATTTTCCATTTCTAGGCCTGATCGACAATAGGAAAGTTATATGTATTGCACTTGGTGCCATTTTGATATATTCACCTTTACATGGTATATATATGAATACAATTTGCATATTTTGTGTCTATTGGTTTGGAATTATGGTTTTAAATCTTTAAAATAGTTTTTTTTCATTAAAAATTATTTTTTTAAAAATTGGTTCATTGAGATCTAACCAGTCCCAATTTGATTGGTTCCAGTTTGAAACCCGGTTTATTAGGTGGACCGGTCTGGCCACCAGTTCCAGTTTTTAATACTATGCATCTAAGACCTGAAATAGATCAAGTCAATCTTCATGGTTTGTTCTTGCTCTCTGATATAAGGGATGATGACCGTCTTAGTCTTGGCATGAAATACAAAATCCTTTATAAATGGGCGTGAGATCAAGCAGCTTAGTGTCATATTTGTGCACATAATTAAAACCATGTTGTTGACTTCCAATGAATAGCTATTGAGGAAATCCATAAATCATGATATCATGCCACCAACAATACAGTTTGAATCCGATCAAATAGTGATAATATAAATAAGACTTCTGCTAATTTACTGTGTAGTGTTGCATCCACTAGCTTTGATTCTTTAAGAATCGATAACTTCATATCCATTTCAATAGGATTTGTTGCAGATTTATCATCAGCAATGTCAAATATGTTTCAAATTTGAATATCTTCCTTACATACTTAGCTTGGAAAATCTAAATACATTGGAGCTATCATTTCAAAAGCTTCGTGTAGGAAGCTCATATTTTAACACTTCCATCATTATTGGAAGTTGGATTCACTGAAATGATGCCATCAACATATAATATGCAATCAATATTTCATCCTTCACTTTGATTTTGACAATCTGACAGGTTTGCAAAATAATTATCCTTGACTGGTCATCAATTCTTGCATACAAGGCTCTATGAGCCTGCCTCAGTCCATATGAGCTATAATGCATATACATTTCCTTTGCAAAAATTGTATTCTAGAAGGCACTTTTAACATCCACTTAATAAATCTCACACATATGCCTAACTAATTGTATTCATCTAACAAGTGCAAAGTTTCTTCGAAGTCTACACAGGCTCCCAAGTCTGATTTATCTGTATTTCGGTATAATCCTCTGGAATTTATTTCTGCAACTCTTTCTTTATGTTCACTTCTTCAAATGAGTTAGACTCATGTGAGTCAATCCTCAAAAGCAACACTTACTGGATATACAGTTGACTGTTGTAGGCTAATTGACTTCTAGACTTCTTCACTAGTTGTAGGTAGTTCTTGGAGCTTTGAATCCATAATAATTCTTTATGTAGATACGACTTTGGAATTCTCTTGAACTTTGGTCTGATTTGGTACTGTTTTTCTTGTTGGCACTATCTTCCTCAGCATCACCTAATGTTTTTTTGGTCATATTTCATTTTTTAGATTGCTTTCCTTTACTTCTGCGACCTTTCTTACATTATCTTTTAATACAAGCCATGGTACAACAATATAGTCTGATACTTCTTGCAGATTATATTTAATATTTATCAAAGAATTATTTTTACTTCCTCATTCAAATAGCCTATACACCTTGGACTCTTCATTATGCCCTACAAAAATGTGTATTTTTCTTTTGTCTTCTAGCTTTTGCCTAATTTTATTTTGCCACAAGCATACAACCACATCATAACAAAGACTCCGAGACAATTTTATTGTGATTTTCTTCCACTCCATGTTCCCTTTGGTGTGATGTTTCTCACAAACTTTGTGGAGCCTTTGACTTATACATGCCTGTGTAGATTGCTTTAGCCTAGTTAAAGATGTTGTTTGAGATAATTTTCCCTTGCCCATGATCTTCATCAAAGAAAACATCTGTATTGTGCTAAACCTTTGATGAAGATCATGGGCAAGGGCAAAATATCTTAAACTAGGCTAAAGCAATCTACACAGACATGCATAACTCAGCAAAGACTCCACAAAAGCTATGAGAAACATCACACCAGAGGGCACATTGAGTGGAAGGAAATCAAAAGCATATATATATATATAGATATTCAAAGAGTGTACACTTTGGACTCTTCGTGTACCCTACAAAGATGTGTATTTTTTGTTTACCTTCTACTTTTGTCCTTTTTTCCTTCTTCCTTTTGCTATTTTCAAAAACAGCCTTTTTGGAGTCTGTTGAGTTATACATACCTCTGTAGATTGCTTCTCTTCTACTTTTGCCTTTTTCCCCTTCTTCCTTTCCCTTTTCTCCAAGACAACATCTGTACTAACAATTATGTTTTCTCTTCTAGAATTCAAAGATGTGTTATTTTTTTTTGCATGTTTTCCATTTGTTGCATGTGAAAACAAATAGAAACAAAATATTTTGAGACAATTTTCTTGTGATTTACTTCCACTCCATATGCCTTTGGGTATGATCTTTCTCACAGCCTTCATGAAATTTATAATTCAGTACGTACACAGTGCACACAACTTTGTAGATTGCTTTAGACTAGAAGCTGTTTGAGATAATTTTGGCCTTTAGGCTTGTTTCTGGTCATATCTATGCCACACACTGTTTGTTATGGAGTATATATGTAAGCTGTCAGCAAATATCATGAACTTTATAAAACCCAAAGATGTGTCTTGTGTCACATTATATAATCATTCTGTTGCAACTAAACCTGAACAAATGTCAATATATAAATGAAATTGAATGTGTATAGCTTCTATTTTTTCTACTGATATGAAATGTATTCTCAAAGGATGTGTCTAGTTCTAAAATCTAGTTCACCATGATAAAACCTCAAAGTCCAAAGCAAATTCATCTCAATAAAATGCTTGAGAATGAATGTGTAACAACCTTGCAACTTGATTTTTATGAATCCCAAATCTCATCTTATCTTGAACTTTTTGAGTCATTAGTAAATTATAAATGGGAAATGAACAAGGTCTTCATTGAACTTAATATGGCATTAGCAAGACCATATATAAATGTAAAGATTAGACTAGTAAACCAAGTATATTATCCCTGAGGAAAAAGTAAAGTGAGATAACATCATAAATGAGAAGACATTTTCCAGTCCTAGTTTCTATCAAACGGTCCAGAGGCAATTCCCAATATGAACTTGTTAAACTCCATCATTAGTTGGTAAATAACTAACCCTTCCAGTCTACTTAGGTTTATAGAGAGTACAAGGGAATTTCACATTATCAATAAATGTTTTCAAATTACTTTTCATCTACAACATCTTCATTATCCATGAGAATTGTAACAAAATAAGAGCATTCATCCTGTGTCTTTCAGAAAATTTAAGCAACTCTGGGTTCGTTACTTTGTTGAAGCTTCAAAAAAAATAACTAATTAAATAGATGACGATAGATATCGTGGTTCCATACTAATCTAATCTATGCAGGAATTGATCCCTGAGAAAAATTCCAAGCATAGATAAAGATTAGACCATATAGAAATATAAATATTAGACTAATAAAGATAGTATATTTATGTTGTCCTTGAGAAAAGGATAGAATGAGATAACCTGATGATTCAAAAGTCATTTTTTTGGTCCTAATTTCTGATGGTTCAAAGGTATTTCCCAGAATGAACATGTTAACTCCATCCTTAGCTGATAAATACCTGATATACTCTAGTCTACTTCGGTTGATGAACTGTAGAGGGGAATTTCACATTATGAAGAAATGTTTCCAAATTTCGCATACCACATCTTCATTGTCCACAAGAATATTAACTAAACATATGAGGTCCCTCATCTTGTGTCTTTCAAAAAATGTAAGCAACTCGGGGATAGAATGAGATAACTTCATGATTGAGAAGGCATTTTTTGGTCCTAGTTTTTTATGGTCCAAAGGTATTTCCCAGAATGAACATGTTAATTCCATCCTTAGCTGGTAAATACTTGATATACTCCAATCTCCTTAGGTTGAGGAACTGTACAGGGGCATTTCACAGTATGAAGAATTCCAAATTTCCCATACAACATCTTCATTGTCCACAAGAATATTAACTAAACATATGGGGGCACTCATCTTGTGTCTTTCAAAAAAAGTAAGCAACTATGAGTTCTCTATGTAAATAAATTATCAAAGATAATAATTATGGATTTCATAGTTCAATTGGAATTTGATACTACTGTATGCAGATATCTCTTTTCTATAGGATATATGGTGTCTAGCTCTGCAAATTAAGATTTAAGAACACCATATCCAATCGTTTGACCACTAGTCCATCTTTCAGTACCATGTTTATCAGTGTTCTACAGTGACTCATGAGTAAAGAGAGAATTTTATTCAACTCACTAACTTGAGCTTCTGGAACTAGAAAAAGCAAGAAAAATGATGTTCAAATGACCTCAAACAATTCACCAAGCCCCCGCTAAAAATAAAAATGTGAAATGTTCTCATATATGCAAGAAATAATTTAGTATAGTCAATATAGTTTTAGCATTTTGCTTCATTGCATTGACATTATAGACAAATTGTAAACTATTCCATAACAGTATCTGTTTATTTAAAACTATTTATTTAAAAAAGGGATAGAACTGATTAAAAATACAAGACTACGAAAGTCACAATTGTAAGTTACTTGCTTAATTTTCAAATGGGGCAGGGCAAACTGACTGCATCAGTAAGTCTAATAAAACAAGGATAAAAATCATAGATGTTTGTTTCATCCACCTCTGCAAACCAATTTAATTTAAAAGGAGAAATTAAAGATCTTTACTTTTGGGTAGGTCAACCTTAGCTTCTGCCTATTGTAGTGGTCATGTAGAAACAGACTAATAGGACGTATACCCTTTGAAATTGGCAAGCTAAAGAATCTCCAGACCCCTATTCTCAACCCCGACAAACTTGAAGGAACCCTCACTCCAAATCTTGGCAATTGCTCCAGTCTGATCGATTTTCTTATATTTGATAACCAACTGAGTGGCGAGAATCAAGATACCACCAGAGCTTGGCAAGATATAGAACTTGAAAGTTCTTTGTGGAGGTGGGAATCCAGACATTGAAGGTGAACTGCCTCCTAAAATTTGCAACAATAAGAATCCTACTATTTTGGGGCTTGCAAAAACGAGGATTTCTGGAACGAGGATTTTCCAACTGAATGTGCGTTTAGGTACTTTGCATGTATGGCTATGTGCATCCTCACGCTTAAGATGAAAACCTAGCTTTCATTTAGCATGCCTATAATAGGTTTCCTCACAACTCTATAGGTCATACTATGTCTTAGACTTATTTGGGTTTTCAACCTTTGGCACCACTTGACAATGCTTTTCAAGCACAATTGACATTAGTGCCCCAAAATAGACCAAAGAATAAGACATAGTAGAATTTATTTTTTTTATAAAATTCAGTAGATAAATTAGTAGGTCCAGGACATATCGATTCAACAAGTACAAGAGACCACACAACATACTTTGCAAATCACATCAGTTTAAAGTCAACAATAGTGTCTGGTTGCATTTTCCAAATGATGGTGTTAAAGGAACATATCGGAAGATCAAGCCCACTTTTATATGGAACCAGTATAATAATTTGGGTATGCTCTTCCGTTTTCAAGTCTAGGTTGAGTACGAACTCAGATTCTAGATTGCAACCAAATTCTAACAACAAGGCACATAGGGAGATACTAGGCATCAAATATATGGAAGCTAAGACTCCAAATATCCCTGGGTGGTGTTCACTTCGTGATGTTACCTATAGCACAAAGGAAGTTATTTACAAACAACATGTGTTTGGAAAGAAGCCCCAATATATGTTAAAAAGGTTGAAGGAAAAAGGTTTAGAAGATTGAGTAAAGCCACAGAGAAAGCATCCACAAGGAATAATAGGGTGGTGTTCTCTTACAAAATCTTCATGAGCCGCATATGTGTAGGAAAAAACACATGTCCATGTTAGGAATGGAAAAAACTTAAAACATGTTAGGAATGGAAAAGACAAAGGAGGAGGAGACAATAGAGGCTGGCAAAGACAATGTGACAATGTTATTAGAAAAGTAAAAAAAAATCAGTGAATGAAGAAGGAAATATGGCATCCAAGAAACATCACAAGTTACATAAAGGAGATGTTGGGAAACCTAAAGAGGATGGAAATTCTAAAGCCCATTTATTGGTCTATTGTGAGAGATTAAGTGTTCCTGGTGGAAAAGTTGAGGAAGAAACTTTTCACGTTAAAGCTCAAGTTGAAGGGGCAGACATAACGTGTCCCTGGTGGAAAAGTTGAGGAAGAATTTGTTCACGTTAAAGCTCAAGTTGAAGGGGGCAGATTAATTGTTCCAATCTTTCAACCCGTTGAACATAAAATGATCTTTGTATTTGGTTTTGTGGATAGACATTAGATTTCAAAATTTTCTTTGAATTTTTGTGACAGTGGAATTTTGTTATATTGAGCTTCCCATATCATAAAAATAGTTAGATGTGTAATTAATGTAGAAACAGGGGGTTTCTTTGACTTGTAGAGAAATTGATTAGCTTCTTTGGATAATTCAGCTGTGGTTGCAGGGACAATGGAATCCCTGGGAACAAGCTACAACTCGATCTTTATAGAAGAAATGGGAGTTGACTTGAAAGTCAAGACCGAGGTGCATGAGATATCCAGCCAAGCTGGCCTAGCCAGACCAGCTCTTAGTTAAATTTGATGGCTCCAGTTGCTTTCTGGTTTTACTTGTTAGTATTGATATTTGTACAGTATAGAGATGCTTTGCAAAAGGTCTTAGGTTATAGCAGATACATTTGGACTTTCCCAGGCAGTATAGTGTTGAGCTTTCAAAATTTTCTGAGGTCTGGTTTCTGCTTTGACAGGACCCTTACAGCCATGAATGTAACCATTTTTCTAAGATATTAATACGGGAGTATACTGGATTACAAAAAAAACCCAAAACTGGAACCCTACTCTCATCTCTGTTAGATATGTTTGTGAGATTTTGGTTTAGAAAGAAGTTCTAGCAGACACTTTATCCATAGAAGATGCTATAGTGATGCCAATTTTAACATCAAGAAAGGAAACTTTACCTACAAAGGGAGGTACATTTTTGTGCAAGCCAAGCTACAAGGGTGTCACAGTGAGCTAACTCCATTGAGTTATTTTTTTATTAAGTTAAAAATAGGGGTTTGCATGATTATATATTTTACAAGGATTATGCCATTATGTGTTGAAATTTTTTTAAAAATCAATGCCTATTATACAATTTCAAGGACTGCCATAACTCACATAATTATTTAAAGGATGCTAGCTCAATGGAAGAACACTTGCCATGCAGGAGGTTGGTGGTTCGATTCCACTGTACCCTAACATAAATTATTCAATGATATTGTAGATTTTTTTAATTAAATAATTTTATATTGATTTATTTTAATGGTGATATATTTTTCTGGATTCATTGTTTTATATTGTCTCTAGAGAGACAATAGATAGGATTAGACAAATTCCAACTATTGTCTTTCGAAAGACAAATGAAATTGTCTCATAAGAGACAATAAATGAAACTGTCTTTGGAGAGACAAAAATGAAACTGTCTTTGGAGAGACAAAAATGCTTGTGTTATATATTGTCTCTATAGAGACAATATTTTAAGACAATTTAATTTTAAGACGATTTAATTTGAGACACCCTCTTAAAGACAATATTTAAGACAATACACAAGTTTTATTTTGTCTCAATTTAAGACAATTTAGCCCAAAATTGTCTTAAATATTGTCTTTAAACCCCCTTTATGTTGTAGTGTAGGCTAAGTTATTTGGGTTGTGATGCGATAATGCCGCAATGTATCGCAATCGCACACAGATAAGTTTTCTGTTGAAGTTGTGCAAGGTATGTTATTTCGGGTGCGATGCGATATGTGCCACATCACTATCACACATCGCATCCCGCAAAGTTTAATGGATAACGCATTAGTTAAAGTTTGTAATCACCGATTTTCATGGATGCGATGTGGACTCAAAACAACATTGCAAAAAATTTGAAGTCTGAGCTTTTATGTTTTGAACGTATTTTGTATGGGATTCGTGTGTAAACCGATTTGCAGGTCTGAGTGTTGTTTTAATGAAGATATGGGTCTTTTGACAACCCAAGGATCACTGGTGGTTAAAATTCCATCTATAATTGAATTGCATTGAATAGAATTAGGTTTTATAGGCTTCAGCCATTTTGTATAAGAAATCTAATTTCATTTTTTTTAGAGAGTTGAATAGAAAAACGAATTTTGTTCCTCTCCTGTGTATTACGTTTTCTGTGTATGAATTAATTTTATTTTCGCATTATTTGCATTCTCTGTGTTGTGGGGGAAACACATTTCCTCTGTTTGTTCTATTAAAAATTCCAACATGTTATCAGAGCAGGTATAGGCTCTCAGTAAAAAAATGAGCTCTCTTTACTGAAGAAGTTGTAAGATTGTTTTTGTTTGTAGAAGCAGAAGTCTCTAGTAGTGAGAAAGATTTTACAAAAGTAAGAAAGTTTTAGTTTACACAGTTAGAATTGCAGCAGCAGGCACAAGCCTGACAAATCCAAAATTACCACAGTTCAATGGTAGAAATTATGATTATTGGGCCATGTTTTCTTCACAAGATATATAGGAGCTGGTGGAAAATGGCTTTCCAGAACCAGCAGATGTAGCAGCGCTTACTGCTTTGACAACAACAGAAAGAGACTTGTTGAAAGACAATAGGAAGAAGGACTCCAAAGGCCTCTTCTATATCTTTCAAGCAATTCATGAGAGTATTTTCCCAAGGATTGCAACAACAAAAAAGTCTAAGGAGGTGTAGGATACTCTCAAGACAACCTATCAAGGGATGGAGAAAGTGAAGACAACAAAATTACAAATGCTGAGGAAATATTTTGAAACTATCTGTATGAAAGAGTCTGATAACATAGACTCATTTTTCACACATGTGATTGGGTTAGTTACCTAGATAAGGTCTCATGGAGAGACAATTGAGGAAAGAAGAATATTGGAGAAAATTTTAAGAAGCTTACCAACAAGATTTGATGCCATTGTAGTGGCCATAGAAGAGACAAAGGATCTCTCACAATTTTCAGTAGATGAACTTCAAGCATCCCTGGTATCTCATGAACATAGACTGAACAAAACAACGAACTCCTCATTGGAGAATTCTTTCAAGACACAAATGTTTGGCCGAGGTAGAGGTCGAGGAAGATCAAAATACTGAGGAAGAGGAAGAAGTCAACAAAGAGGTGGAAGAAGCAGCCCTGCAAGCACAAGTGGAAGGCACAACAACCAAAATCAAGGAGAAGGATCAAGCCAAAATCAAGCACAAGGACAAAGGTATAATAAATCCCAATTCCAATGTCATTATTGTAAAAAGTATGGGCAGTATGCCAATGAATGTAGAAAGAAACAAAATGACACGATTAATTGACAAAATGTAAATTTTGCAAGAGAAAATCAGAACCAGAGTAATGTTCTTTTAACATGTAATGTAGCACAAGAAAAAAAAGAAGATGTATGGTTCTTAGACTCAGGTTGTAGGAACCACATGATTGGAAACATAGCAAATGTTTGCCAATCTGGATGACAATGTGAAATCTAAAGTGACAACAGAGGTTGATAGTAAAGTCTTTGTCATGGGGAAATGAAGAGTTTCAATACTAACAAGGAAGGGAGAAAAGAAGTTTGTGCCAGATGTATATTATGTACCTTGCCTGAAATGTAACCTTATGAGTATTGGACAACTCGTGAATAAGGGCTGCAATGTGTTCTTTAAGAATGGTGTGTGTACGATCATGGACATACCTCCAAGAAAAAAGGCCATTGCAGAAGTGCATATGACAAGCAATAGGATGTTTCCTCTCAATATCAAAACAGACTTGAAGGAAGGATGTGTTGTTGCAGCAGTCACACAAGAGGTCTTTCAAGAAGAAGTGAAAGATGAAAACTGGTTATGGCATTTGAGATTTTGACATCTCAATTTTGGAGTTTTGAACCTCTTACATAGAAAAGGAATGGTAAAGGGATTACCACTCATAGAGAAACCAGACAGCCTATGTGAAGGCTGCATTTTGGGCAAACAACACAGAGAATATTTTCCAGCAAGAAAGAGTATAAGGGCAAAGGCACCCTTAGAAATTTTCCACTCAGATTTGTGTGGACCAATGCAAACACCATCATTAGATGGTAGTCATTATGTTTTTGAATTTATAGATGATTATACAAGGAAGACATGGGTGTACTTCCTAAAACTGAAGAGTGAAGTGTTTGAACAGTTCTACCACTTCAAAGCTCTTGTTGAGAAGAAAAGTGGGCACTACATAAAAATGTTGAAAACTGACATAGTAGGAGAGTATATCTCCAAAGACTTCCTACGTTTCTGCACGGAGCACAACATACACAAGAAATTTACCACAAGGTATACACTGCAACAAAACGATGTTGCATAAAGAAAGAATAGGACCATCATGGACATGGTCAGAAGTATGTTGAAGGCAAAGCATTTTCAAAATGAGTGTTGGGAAGAAGCTATCAATTGTGCAACAGATATTTTAAATAAATATCTAACCAAAGCTATTATGAACAGAGTTCCGGAAGAAGCATGGAGTGGAACAAAGTATTTTTTCACTCACATGAGAGTATTTGGATGTGTGGCATATGCACATGTTCAAGATCACCTAAGGAATAAGTTGGACAGAAAGGGGAAGAAGCGTATATTTGTTGAATACAATGATGAATCCAAGGCATAAAAACTCTACAATCCATCAACCAAGAAAGTTATAATCAGCAGAGATGTGAAGTTCATTGAAGAAGAAGCTTGGGATGGAAGTTTAGAGAAGATGGTGAATGTGAAGACATGTATGTATCACAAAGAGCAAGAGGAATTGATTGCAAAAATAATTCCTCCACGGTGGCTCCTCCTCCACCTACACAAGCTCAGTAGAACACACCACAAGAAAGCAATAGAGCAGCAGTGCAAAATCAAGGAAGTGCTTCTCCAAGCACACCACAAGGATTTGCAACTCCCTCAAGTTCAAGTGGAACTCCAAGTACACCAAGAAGACCAAGATTCATAAATTTGAGTGAAATTTATGAGCAAGATGAAGTAAATAACAATGTTGGTTTGAATTTTTTTTGTCATGTTGATGATCCAATCCATTTTGAAGATGCAGTAAAAGAAGAAAAATGTATTGAAGAAATGAATGAAGAGATTGGAGGAATAGAAAAGAATCATACATAGGAGTTAGTGGACCTCCCACAAGGTAAAGAAGTTATTGGAGTGAAATGGGTCTATAAGACCAAAAGCAATGTTTAAGGAAAGATAAAAAGGCATAAAGAAATACTTCTTGTGAAAGGCTACAAGCAGCAGCAAGGAAGAGATTATGAAGAAGCCTTTGCATGAGTTGCAAGGATGGAGATAGTGTGGACAGTGTTGTCCATAGTCGCACAAAAAAAGTGGAAAGTCTATCAAATGGATGTAAATTCAACATTATTGAATGGAGTGTTAAAAGAGGAGGTATATGTTGAACAACCTCCTGGCTATGAGATAGAAGGCCAAGAGCACAAAGTATGTAAGTTGAAGAAAACTCTTTATGGGCTGAAGCAAGCACCAAGAGCATGGTACAACAATATTGATGCTTACCTGATGGATAATGGGTTCGAAAAATGTGATGGTGAACCCACACTCTACATTAAAGAAAATGATGGTAAGATCCTTATTGTTTTTTTATATGTAGATTTAATTTTCACGGAAAATGAAGTTTCTCTCATTGCTGATTTTAAAGAAGTCATGAAGAGTGAATTTGAAATGACCGATTTGGGTTTATTGAGACAATTTTTTGGAATATAGGTAAAGAAAAATGAAAAGGAAAATTTTATTTCCCAAGAAAAATATGTTGCATAATTTTTAAAGAGGTTTAACATGCAGAACAAGAAAGCAGTAGTAACTCCAACTGCCATGGGGTTAAAATTAAGAAAAGAAGATTGCAGCAAGAATGTTGATCTGACATTGTACAAGAGCATAGTTGGGAGTCTAATGTATTTGACTACAACTAGGCTTGATATTATGTATGTTGTAAGTTTAACTTCTAGATTCATGGAAACACCAAAGGAGACACATTGGGAAGAAGCCAAGAGAATTTTAAGGTATGTGAATGGAACAAATGAGTATGGTGTTCTATACTCCTCAACTGATGATTTTAAATTGATTGGTTACACTGATAGTGATTGGGCTGGAAGTGTATATCATAGAAAGAGCACATCTAGATATGTGTTACATTTGGGATCGGGAGCCATTTTATGGGCTTCCAAGATGCAACCAATAGTTGCATTATCAACAGTAGAAGCTGAAATGTGGCAGCAACAACAGCAACATGCCAAACAGTATGGATGGGAAGGATGCTGAGAGATTTGTGTCATGAGCAAGATAAAGGAACCACAATTTATTGTGATAATAGCTCAGCAATAGCATTATCAAAGAATTATGTTTTCCACAAGAGAATAAAGAATATTGATGCAAAATATCATTTTTTAAGAAAACTGGTTAACAATGGTGAGATTGTTTTGCAGCATTGCAGGACAGAGGAACAATTTGTTGATATCCTCACAAAGCCATTGGGACAGAGAAGTTTTTTTTATCTCAGAAAGTGTCTAATAATGATTGATGGCAGTACTTGTGATTAAGAGGGAGTGTTGGAATTATAACTCCCAACTACCGCCATGAATAAGCAGTGGCACAACCCACACTTCATCAATTTTTTTGTAGGGAAGGACAAGCATAGATCCATAGAGCCAGAGGTGTTTTCATGCAAGCACAAAAAACAGAGTACCAGACCATACTCTGTGTTTATTTCTTCAACCACTGCTTTGACTTACCTTTTTCCCACAACGCGTAATCGTAAAATTTTTGTTTTAACCTTTAGCCCTTTTGCCATAACTTATTCTACCGCTGATGCGATATCCGGTGGGACCCACACTTACCTCCACCACACTTTGAAACCATCAAAAACCTTTTTTATTTGCTATTTCCTTTGATTCATGCATTTCTCACTTACCAAAACTTACCAACCTTTACCGCCCACAAGTTCACAATCGCAAGTTTTAAACCTTACTTTCCGCCACCGCAAGCTAAGTTATTTGGGTTGCGATGCGATAATTCCACAGCGTATCGCAATCGCACAAAGTTAAGTTTTTCATTGAAGTTTCACAAATTATGTTATTTTGGGTGCAATGCAATATGTGCCACCTCATATTGCACATCGCAACCCACAAAGTTTAATGGATATCACATCGGTAAAAGTTTGAAATTGTCGATTTGCGCGGATGAGATGTGGACTCATAACCACATTGCATAAAATTTGAAGTCCGAGCTTTAATGTTTTGAACGTGTTTTGTACGTGTTTTTTGTGTAAACCGATTTGCAGGTCTGAGCGACATTTTAATGAAGATATGAGTCTTTTGACAACCCAAGGACGACTGGTGATTAAACGTCCATATAGAATTGGATTGCATTGAATAGAATTAGGTTTTACATGCTTCGGCCATTTTGTATAAGAAATGTAATTTCATTTGTTTTTCAGAGAGTTGAATAGAAAAATGAATTTCGTTCCTCTCCTGTGTATTACGCTGTCTATATATGAATTAATTTTATTTTTTCAATATTTGCATTCTTTGTGTTATGAGAGAAATTCATTTCCTCTATTTTTTCTATTAAAATTCCAACAGTATATTAATATGTAAATTCGGTAAAGCATTTTACAAATTTATATTAAAAAAAAATTGCAAAAGGGTAAGTTTTATATTAATAAAACAAAAAAATTTGAAACACATTTTGTCTGTCTTGAGAATTCTTTGGAGTGTAGCCATTACCAGGTTGTAGCGTACTACAAAACTAAATTATTGGCGGGGAATTCAATTTATTTTCTAATTTCAGTTTTTATTATTGTTAGAAAAAATTGGATTTGGTACAGATTAGTTAAGAGAAGCTTTAATTATGTTGAAAAAGTAATGCAGGAGCATCCGAGCACCCTTCATTAAAATTGGAATCCAATGGTGCGAAAGGAGGAAGCATAGCATGAGGAAGAGATTACTAACGTTTTGTTGAGTTTGTTAAATTTTTATTAATGAAGTTACTATTTTTATTGTCAACCTATTTATAAAAATAGATAACTGTATGATTTTAGCAGATTATTACGAGATCCTAAGAGAAACGAATGGATCTGAAATGAACCATTCGATGTATTGTGCTATATATAAATTATAGCCTTCGGTATAGTGTAGGGAGGCCAGACGAAATGTAATATCCAACGCTGAGAGGGCAATCTGGTTCATATAAACGAATTGTAACTCGAATTCGATGTTGATATAAATCTGATGTTTGTTATTATGAATTTTCTATCGTTGTGTATACAAGTGTATTAGTTCTTGAATTTCTGTGAGACTGCGTTTTTAGATAGAGTGAATATTCATCTTGTAGTATACAAAGGGAGTTGGAATATTGTTGATGATACGAATCTTGAAATTGATGGTAGCAGAATTACTGTCAATTCTAAAAGGGATCCTTCAGAGATTCCCCGAGGTAGCTATGGAGCTGAGTATGTCGTAGAATCATATGAAATTTTTACAACAAAAGAGAAGGCTTCAGCACATCTTAAGGGTGGAGCTACGAAGGTTGTAATTTCTGCTCCATCAGCAGATGCACCCATGTTTGTGGTTGGAGTAAACGAAGGATCATATAAGGATGAAATGCCTATTGTTTCAAGTGCAAGTTGCACAACTAATTGTCTTGCTCATCTTTCAAAGGTTTTCTATAAATAATTTGGTATTGCCGAGGGCCTAATGACCACTGTTCACGCAATAATAGCTATGCAGAAGACAATATATGGTCCATATATGAAGGATTGGCATGGAGTTCGTGGTGATGGAAAAAATATCATTCCAAGCTCAACTGGTGTTGTAAAGGCAGTTGGGAAGGTCCTTCCAGAATTGAATGGAAACCTAACTGGAATGGCTTTCCATGTCCCAACACCTAATGCATCAATTGTGGATCTGACATGTTGCCTTGCGAAACCAGCATCTTACGATGATGTAAAAGTAGCAATAAAAGCCGCATTTGAAGGCGCACTAAAAGGAATTCTTGGGTACACTGATGAAGACATTGTTTCGAATGATTTCGTAAGCAATGCAAGGTCGAGTATTTTTTATGCTAAGGCTGGCATAGCCTTGAATTCTACATTTGTGAAACTTGTTTCTTGGTATGACAATGAGTATGGATACATGGAGGTAATCGAGAATCTCTCAACAATTTTGTTGCTCATCGTGAACTATTTCTCTCAGATCGTGGGCCCATAATCCACAGATCCACACATTTTGAAAATATGCAGTTTTACTGCATCAAAAAGCTGCTAGCTCCGTTATCAAATCTTCTTACAAAAATTTAAATTTTTGTATTTAATAATATCATACTTGTGTGTATTCGAGTCTGTATCCATTTGTGGATGGTCCAGCCTTTATTTATTAACCTTACTTGAAATCTTGAGCTAATGTATCCCTTTTTTTTCAGAGATGAGGATGTCTTTATATTTTCAATTTTTATATGGATTCATTTAATGATTAAGACATAAATTTTTTTATATGAAAATTATTTCAAATTTACTTTTAATATCCAATATTTCATTTTTAATATTGAAAGTATACGATATTTCATATTTTACATTAACTTTAGTTTTGAGTTTTTATTAGTAAATCTAATGTATGTTGTCCATCATTAATGAGCATCTTAAATACGACTATTTTTTCACTTCTTAGATATTAAAGGTTAATGTTGGAAATAAATAGATTGAAGTATTCTTGTCCATCATTAATGAGCATCTTAAGTATGACTATTTTTTTCACATCTTAGATATTAAAGGTTAATGTTGGAGATAAATAGATTGAAGTATTCTTATGAAAGGAATATTTTATGAAGTTTGTTGAGGTTCTAATTATAATGATGGTTTATTTTAATATTTTGAAATTTTGAAAAAATAGATATTTGTAAAATGTATATTTTCAATTTTTTTATTATTAAATTTTAAAGAGTTGATTGTTTTTTTCACATTGAATTAAATGTGAATCTAAATCTGAAAAACTAAGGTTAGATTGAAGATACGGTCACAAGATCTCCAATGGCGCAAACGACACCTCAATCCGACATCGTATGTGAAAGTTATGGCCAATCAAGGATTTGGTCAACTTGGCCCATTAGCAAAAGTTAGCAGAGTACCAAATAAATTTGGAGTCCAGCTAAATCTGGCGGAGCTACTAAATTGGAAGAAATTAATGAGGAAAAAAATTGGCACTTTTCATTGATGGTTTCCGTTGGCTAGAACTCGTGAAATTTCCACCTACTTAAATTATATTATAACCTCTAAAAATTTGTTGTTTGGTTTTGAACTATATTACAAATAAAAAAAATATTAAAAAAAAGAGGTGGTGGGCCACCACTCTCGCCACCCCACCCCTACCACTATTTAATAATTTTTTTCTTTTCTGAATAAGACTAGATTCTATTATATAATACAAAAATTACAAGGTATTACTAATAATTTTGAATTTTGGCCTAAATCACGTATTTTCCTCGCCCGACGCGTAGCGCCACTTCGTGCGCGCACTTATAATTGCGCCTATGGAGGAAAACTTTACATTTCTAGATTTTTTCTTCAAACATATGCATGTCTATGGATTTCCAAGAATTTGGACAAGTTTTGGGTTGCCTAAAGGGTCAAAACACCCCTAAAAATGACCTTTCTACCACTTTTGCACACACAGGAAGCAATGTTGGGATATTTGATTTTTGGAGGGGAAAATGCAACCAAATCCGGTAAATTCCACTTGGGTTGGAAAGTAGACAAAAGGTGGATTTCCAACGAGCTATCCCGCACTCAATTTGGACTTCGGGAAGGCCCTCAAAATCAGCCTCAAACTTGTGCTACGCATAGAGATTTCAGGCGCGGCGCATAGAGAAATTTGGCCTATTTTTCACTTAGCAGCTCAGAATTTCGCCTAGTTTTGGCTAGTTTGACTTTTTCATGTAACTCCTGATGTAAATTGATGTAATTTCATGACCATGATGTAATTTTGGCACATTTTTACTCATTCTAGTGGATTCATTCACCAAAAAGTGAAATGTAAGTGAATGAATCAGTTTCCTATCATATAGATGCAAGTTGTTTCATTGCCTATTTTTCAGTTTTTAGTTTAGATATGGTTTAAATAGCTCCTAGAATGGTGATCTAGACCCTTAGAGGCATGGGAATGAGTTAGGCTTGTCTATATCATGTAGTTATTCAGTCATTTTCAGGGTTGGACATTTGGGATTGCTTGGCACTTCATTGTACATTTCATCTCTGCAATTTTGGCAAAGGAATAGACCAGGGTTTGCAGCACTCTTTGGGATCCATGTGGCTCTGTGTTTTGATGGTGTTTTTCTCTATGTGACTGTAAGTTCATTGATGTTTATGTGTATCACTTCCCTTCTCCTTTCTTCTTAAATTAAACAAATGAGTTATAAAGGTGGAATTCATTAGATTGCTTTGCTTTGCCTTCAGTTTGTTTAATTTTTCATGTTTTCATCTGTTTGAAGAGGATTCTTGAAAGCCTCTTGCCCTCTTCAACTCCTCACCAGTCTGAACTATCCATTCATTCAATCCAAAGCATCAAAACAATTGCCTTCCTTGCCCCATTCAGAACTCTGCAAAAACTAGGCCTCATCCCCGAACCCAAAACTGCCTTTCCCTTTGTTTCCAACAAAACCCCCAAAATCAAAATCAAACTCCTTTAATTATATACCTAGCCTAAAATTAGCCTTTATTTCAAGTCATCTCAAGCCCCTTCAATTATTTTTGTTGAGATTGACCCAGAGAGAGCCCTCTCCTGTTTTGGTAGGGCTAGCTACCAGACTGAGCGTGGTTTGATGTTACCCTGAACTCTACCTTCTTTCAGCCTGAGGTAGGTTTAGGCACAACAAGTTGAATGATTATATAAGTGTATTCTATGAAGTGTCCTTATCATCACTTTCAGCTTATACAAATGAAAATATTTTGTTCTTTGGGATGGTATTAGCTTACTATGGATATACATACAAGTTCAATGATTCTCAAAGTTTTCTCCCAACAATTCTTGTACACTAGTCTGGAGCAGCTTGGTATAAAGTTAGAAGAAGAAGGCCTAAAATCAACTCAGAGAGAGGAAATGAAAAGATAGAAACTACACTGAGAAATGTGCAACCCTTTTCCATTGATGTCAAAGGGGGAGGAAAAGAAAGAAGAAGAAGAAGGGCTCTTCTGAAAAGCAAGCAGAGAAAGACAAGACACTTCTTAGAATGAAAGGGGGGGGAATTCCTGGAAGAAGTATTGGAGTATTGTGACCAATGCCAAAGGGGGATACTATTGGAAATATTGTCATTGATGGAAAAGGAGCACAAAGGCAGCAAAGGCAACGAATGCAGCAGAGAAGTAAAAAAATCATAGAGGCAACAAATGCAACAAAGAAGCAAGGCAGACAAGGAGCAGAGGCAGCAAAGAAGAAGAGAAACCTGCGGGAAAGTAGTTGCAATGAGATGTGATTGGATCAGGGTATAGTGGGACCCTCCAGTAGGAAACTCCCATGTATTTGTGTTGGTTTTGGGTTTATGCATTAGTTTGGTCTATGTATATTATGTGCGCCCTATTTGATTGCTCAAAGTATGTATGTTAATACACACAGTTGATTGCTAAATGTATGTATGTTATATATGCATTGTTTGATCACAAATCGTATGTATGTTGATAAAACTTGGATTTGTAATACTTCGTTGTGTTAAAAGGGAGTTTTATGTGGGCCATACCCCACAGGTCAGAAAGAAATGATCTGAACGCAAATCAAAGGACCAAGAGCTCGGGCAGAAAAATGTTGTGGCAATAAAGCAAACGAAAAGGCTAAACGTGGAAGAAGAGTTGGGCTAAAAGGGGCAGTTATGCAGCAAAATTGGAATATAACGGAAGAAACAGAAAAGACAAAGGGACAACAGGTAGAAGAAGACAAACACACAACAAAGCTAAGAAACTGAAAGGGCTAAGTAAAATAATTGATTGTAACTATAAATGTATGATTTATTTTATATTATTTGTGATGCAAAATCAAGTCTTCATAGGAAAAAAAAAACTCCAATTAAATACTGAAATGAATATATAGAGTTGTAACATCCCGATTTGCTGAGCGAGGAAGAGAGAAGGTGGAAGGAAAAGAGTCATACCTGTTCATTTCATATTCCCATATGGAATGAAAAAAGCTATGAAGTGATCTCTAAATGATGTTATTGTGATAAGCATAGAGAGGTTAGAGAGTGGAAGAATAAGAAAGAGAAGATAGAGAAGTTGTGAAGATCCAGAGATGATATAAAGCAGATTTGAAGGCTGGAAGGATTGTAGTGAATATGGAGGAAAACGAAGCTGATATCCAGGTAAATCAGCATATGATTTTATTGTAGTGTGAGGAAGTTGGTGCTTCCATCTCAAGTTGTAGCTTGATAGATGTCCAGTTGTAGTTGGTTGAGGTAGGAGCCTCCTGTGGGTTGTAGCCTACAGAAAATAAATGGTAGTTGGTGCTTCCATTTCAAGTTGTAGCTTGATAGATGTCTAGTTGTAGCTGGTTGAGGTAGGAGCCTCCTATGGGTTGTAGCCTGCATAAAACAAATAGGAGTTGGAGCTTCCTTGCAACTTGTAGCTTGCAGAATTTGAGGTAGTAGCCTCTTGTAGGTTGGAGCCTGCAGAAAATTAGTGGTGAGAGGGATTTGGAGCTTGCCTTTGCATCACAACAATAATAAGATGTGGTTTTATCCCTTGTGGGTTTCCACTTATATCTGTTGTCCATGTGCATGATGATTATGTGTTGATGTTCTGTATTTAATCTGCTTAATACTTGTTGCTCACATATTAAGTTTTTTGTTTCATTATATAATAAGTTTATCATGAAATGAAGGTGTAAATAAGTTTAAAGGAAAGTTTTAAAATACCATGAATGTATTGAACCGATTCACCCCCCCCCCCCCCTCTCAGTTTAACTAAGGGTTCAACGGTCCTTCGAGATTTATATTTGGCTGAGACTGTTGCTGAGCTACAACAACACGTCGAGGGATTGACTCTTGAGATACTAGATTTCCGGATCAAGGAATTACCTATGAGACTGCAATGCCATACTATTGGTGTTCCTAATCATTGGATGCGGTTATTGTGTAGGATAGCTAGAGCAGTTGCTTGTTAACATGAGCATCACTAGTTTTACTTTTGACAGTTTTGCATACATTTTGAGGTTAGATGACCAATGTGTCTTGGGCACAAATTTTGTAAAAACCTTAACTATATATTTATTTGTTTTCAGTGTTTTCCTATTTTTAATGCACAATCATATTCAATTATGTGATGTGAATTGAAAATGTGTCTTTACATGTGTTGCAAATGTCTATTTAAAACATAATTCACTAAGGAATTAGGTAATGTGTTCAAATTTTTGGAAATGTGTTGATATTGAATGTAATAAAAATTTCTTTCCAAAAGTTGAACTCTAAGGAACATATGATGAAGTGTTGGATTTCAGACAGTATAAATGATAGTAAGTTGCAGTATGACAAGTTGTGAGTCTAACCTAATGATGATATGGTTAATACAAAATGAAATGACATCAGTGAGAAGTTCGATCAACATGCCATACTCAACGATATTGTTTGTGGATCGACCGATACAAATCCCTTGAAAACTCACTAAATCTCCACCTAACACAAAAATGGCCCATGCTGCAGAGGATAGGTTATGCGTACTATGGCTAGCACCATTAGCATACCCAATGAATGGTTCCAAAGATTCAGTCATCTGCGATGAAATGTAAAGTGGATTACTAACTTCAAGAAAACTCTAGAAAAACAAACTAAGAGAATAAATGCAAATCAAAGCATATATATAATATGATACAAAATTTTACTACGCTCAATTAAGCATAGTAGTGTTTAAGATACAACCCATTTCAAGGCTGCGCCAATTGAATTCCATCATAATCAACTAACCCGTAGGTGCCCTTAGCCATAACACTTTTGACAATGTAGGAGCCATGCCATAGTGGCTCAAATTTTCTTTTTCCTATCAAATCAACTTCTTGATCATAAAGTGAAACCATGTCTCCCTCTCAGAAGATGCGAGGCTTGACATGTGGGTCATATTGCACCTTGATTCGTCTCTTACGCGCTTCCTTGGCCAATGCAGCTTCATGACGCATTTCATCTAGATCGATGAGGTTAAGAAGACACACTTCTTCATTAGAGGTGTCAGGTAACAAGTTAGTAGTGAGTTTTAATGACAGAATTTGACATTGGATTGATAAGATATCTTCCAAACCATATACCAACTGAAAGGGAGTAAATCCGGTTGCATTTCTCACTGAGGTTCGATATACCCATAAAGCCGAGTACAACATTAAATGTGAATTTCGTTTATGAACACCTATCATTCGTTGAAGCATTCACTTAAGTATCTTGTTAATGGCTTCAACTCATCCATTAGATTGTGGATAACAAGGAGTAGAACTATCACGTGACAATCGTAATTTGGCAATCAACTCATTCATCACGTTATTGCGAAAATTCTTACCATGATCTATAATTATAGCTTGTGGTACACCAAATGAAGAGATGACATGATTGAAAAAGAACAATTCAACTATTTTTCCTGTGTTATTGAATGTAGGCACTGCTTCGGCCCACTTGGTAAAGTAGTTGACTGCGACAATAATATAACCATGCCCCTCGGTTGAACGAGGGTTGTAGGTCATGAAGTCAATGCCCCATTTTGAAAATTATCCCACAACGATGACATGATGCATTGGTGCTGGCGGCATGCGTATTTTACGATCAAATATTTGGCACGCATAACAACTACTGACCATGAGGATGCAGTCGCGAAATATGGTTGGCCAAAAGTAACTGATGTGGAGAATCTTCTGCGTGGTAGCATAACCAGACAAATGCCCACCATAAGCACCAACATGAAAATCATTTAGAAATTTATTGGCCTCTTCGTGAGTGAGGTACCTCCTTAAAACTGTATCGACACCATGACGATAAAGTGTATTGCCGATGATCAGATAATCTTTGGCTTGGTATCGAATACGTTGTTGTTGTGAGTGAGAGCTATCGGGCCGAAAGGTTTGGGTTTGGAGATAAATGGTAAAATCCCCATACCAAGGGTTAGATGACCCAATCAGAAACAAATAGTCATATGGAATTGATGGTTACAATGTATTTTTAGTACTATTAGAGGGAAGGTCGCAAAGAAGCTCAACCAAAACTAAAGATTTCTTTGACTTGGATTTGATGAATTCCAACTCAAATTCCTACAAAATGATGATCCATTTTGAATATTTCCCCCCCAAAAATTGACGTGAAAAAATTTACATCATGGGGTTGCATTCCAAAATGACAATGCTCTTCCAGAGCAGGATATAGTGGCGAAATATTTGGACAACTTGAACAGTTTCCAAGGCGATATTTTTGGCGTATGAATACTTAACTTCCATATCATGGAGATTATGTATAAAATAATATATCAAATGTTATATCCCATCTTCTTATTGGACCAAAACCATAGCAATGGTCGTATCTACCACGGTGATATATAGGAAATAATCACTCTGATAATTAGGGGGATACATTAATGATGCTCGGATCAGGGTATATTTAAGAGAGTAAAAAAAATCTTGCACAACCTTATCCCAATGGAAGGGAATCCCCTTTTTCAAGAGACGAGTAAATCCTTTAGCCATTTCAGCGTAGTTGGGTATGAACCTCCGTAGGAAGTTAGCCTTTCCTTGACGTTTCTATAACTGAAGTAAGTTTGATGGCACAAGCAATTCAAGAATGGCATGGACCTTCAGTGGGTCGATTCAAATTCCATATTTTGAGATGAAAAATCCAAGCGAACGTCCACAACCAACACAAAACACACATTTGTGTGGATTGAGGCGTATCTTGTAGTGTCAGTAGCGTAAAAAGATAGCTCTCAAATGCGCTAGGTAATTAGTCTGTTTTCATGAATGCGCGGGTAAATCATCTAGATAAGGTTGAACAATGTGCTTAATTTCATTGAAAGCATAATCCATTACTCTTTGAAATGTTTCCCCAACGTTCTTTAAACCAAATGGAAGTTTACGATAAGCGAATGTGCCCCAGGGACAGATGAATGTTGTCTTATATTGGTCCTCTGGGCGAATATTTCTTTGATTGTAACCATAGAATCCATCCATGAACAAAAAAATTTCACAGCCAACACATTCGTCAATAATTTGGTCGATAAAGGGAGTAGGATGTCTTTTAGACTAGCAAGATTTCCATCTCGATAATCAACTTACACTCTAATTTCCCCTTGCTTCTTCATGACAAGAACAATGTTGGAAACCAAATCAGTAAGCGAAACAGGGTAAATGAAACCAGCACGCAAAAGTTTTTCAACTTTTGCTTTAATGGCAGCAACCTTCTTTCGATAAACAGGAAGAAGGCATTGACATACCCGTATGACATCAGGGTACATTGTAATTGTGTGTTCAACAATACTAGAATCTATGCCTAGCATTTCCTCATAAGACCAAGAAAATATATCTCGGAATTCACAAAAAATAGAGAAATAAGTATCAATTTTTATGGAGAACAAGACACATCGACATGAATGTTTTCTACAATGCTGGGTTTGGTTGAAATATCAATAGAAATGGTTTCTTCAATATTTGATAATTTTCGCTCGAATTCTATGGCATTAATTGGAATAGAATTCAAAAATAAAGTAGATATCGTAGGGTGACATAGTTCAATAAGATAATCTTCGTTGTAATATTGAAGAGGGGAACGATGATGATAATCGTCCCATGGTTATCCTTCTGGCATCATGGATTGCACGATGCTTTCATCAGTCAAGAAAGTGGATGAAAAAGGATCATAAGGAGTACCAAGATCTAATGAACGATCAACCCAAACTATCAGCAATGATGAATCAGGATGTGCTGCCGAAGCCGAGTAAATTGATTTCTATGCCAGTTCAATTGGGTTTGGCAGTAGAAATTCATCCTATATATCAGCTTCAAAATCATTGCTAATATTCCATATGTCAGATGAAGTGGAAGATATCATGCAACAATTCTCTATTCTTGCAATTTTCATCGACGTCGCAGGCAACGATAATGAAAAGGTGCCCATTAGGGAAGAATCCTTTAAGAGCCCTACACCAATGTTTTGAAGTGCTAGCTGGGGTGTGTGAACTAATAGAATACTTCCAGATACCTAGGAACTAGAGGCAAAGAAGGAAATTTGATTGATGACTGTGATAGCGCCTTTATGAGGGAAGGCGATCATTCGAAAGTAAGTAGAGACAATCGCAGTCATAGCGTATACCCATGGCCTTCCAAGTAAAATGTTGTAGTCAAGGGTTCCATCATTGAACTCAACTTCAATAGTTACAGTTCCTCGTAGTTGGACATGCAATTTATTGATGATACCGCAAGGCTTATATGTACGACCATTAAAATATTTCAACGTCATAGGCGATTGAGATAAGCGAGGTGAACCAAGTGGCTTCCAGAAATTGAGAGACATAATACAAGTAGATGCTCCCTCATCAATAATAGTGCAATGAACAAGGTGATTTAGAATATTTACTTGGATTGAAAATGCTAATTCGACTGGTAATTGTGGCACATAGCCCATGTGATTAAAGACTACAAGATTGGAATTTGTTGGGTCGATTCCACCAATTGCGGACAACAAGGCCTTCTTCTGGGAGGGACAATTTTGAAGTACCTCAAACTTTGTGATAGCTGAAGGTGACTGAGCCAAATCTTCAACTATATTATAATTTTTAGTTTCTCGGGCTCGAGGATTGAACATCGATTTGTGGACGACTCCCTTTGGTGGCTTTATTGTTAACTCTTGAATAACAGTTAGTGGAATTGATTCAGTAGACGGATTCGTGGTCGAGGTAGTAGGTTGATCAGTATCCTGACTACAGTAATATTTATTTCACGTGGACACCAAAACATTAGTTTTTTTCTTTGTGCAGATATCATAAGCACTTGGGAACTAGAAGCGATATCTATAGCAAACATGTTTGTGTCTGGATTTGGAAAAGGATTAGTCAACATAGCAGATGCAACCGAGGTCTTAAGAAATTTTGAGACTTCGGCTCGGTGAGGACAGTCTCGAAAAAGGTGCTCCTCATTAAATATCAAGCAAGGGTAATGAGGTTTCCAAGAATTTCCAAATTTGTGATCAGATGATCATTCCTGCGGGTTTGAATTTTGATTTATCTTCGCTTTCCCCTTTTTATTGCTTCCGAGTTGTTTGTCACTTTTGCCTTTGTTAGATGACACAGCATGAATTTCAGAAGAAGGTGTAGGATTAGATGTAGTAGAGTTTTTATTGTTTGCAGAAACTATCATACCATTGTCAGCATGAGAGTCCTTACCAGATGGAGGAGGAACAGTAAAATTTGATTGCGATGCGTTTGGAATTTTCTCATAGAGCGTGCAAGACTGTGTATAAGAATGACATGAGAAATTACCTCCTCTTTAGTCATGACACCGTGTTCAGCTACATCGTCGGTGATATATGGCAGCAAGGAATTAATAAACCACTCAACGAGGAGCTAATAAAGAACAGATGTTTTGACCATTCTTCGAAGATGACGCCACTCATGAATATGGTCAGAAATGCGAGTAGTAGTTGTCTATTTAAAATTGGCCAGCAGTTCCATTTCAGTTTCATATCGTATGGATAACTCGAAGTGGGTTAAAAAGGTAGTAGCTAAGGCAGTGAAGCTATCAAATGAAACTTGTGGTAATTCAATGTACCACTTCACAAGTAGACTAATAAGCGTATGCTAGAAAAGATGTAGTCTAACAGAGTCATCATTTAAGGAGTTTGATAACCACCAAGTTTGATGGATCCTCTCCAGGGTTTCCATTGACTTTAGGAACGTCGGAGGGTAATTTATAAGGTATCACCAACCACCAAGGAGAATCACTGATGGGATCATTGTAAGTCAGTTTAAATTATGTAATTCTAATTTTGCGACAAAGGGAAACTGTCGATTCAAGTCAGGTTGAGCATAACCAGGATATGATGGAATTGCTTGGCAAATGGGCCTTTTAGCACCAACATAAGCCATTTGTTGTTGATAACCTATATAGGGGTTGTTTTTATGACCAAACGCTTGAGGGATATGTTGATAAAGACCTGGGTAACCTAGTTGTTGTTGGAATTGTTGTTGTGGTATTTCAGGCCATGGCTACCAAGGTGACTGTCCACCAATATTATAATCCACACCAAAATAGCTTGGACCAGTTTTGAATAGGTAAGATTGGTAGGAGCCTGTGACATCCCATAAAAGGGTAATCTAGCATGTGGTTGTAAGATTCCAGATGTAGGTGGTTGTTGTAAACTATCCAAAAGAGGTGAAGTCTGGGGGCCCAAAACTTGAGGGTAATGGGTTGAAGGACCATCTCGAGGTGGTTGAGGTACAACCAACTAAGCCTGTAAAAGGGGTAGTCAAGTATTAACAGGTGGAGTATATGTAGGTGCAACAGGTTCAACCAGTTGATATGAATACACAATCGTTTGTGGTTGAATGGGCAGGATAGGCTGCCACTGACAAACAACCATTCCAACATTTGAGTGACCATAAAACGACGAAGTATTGTCAAAATGGGTGACCATAGGTTTCCCCGCAGCATGAGGAGTATAATAATATGGAATATATTTTTCTCCAAATGGTGGGAGTCTAGTCGAGATTGAAATGGATGGCATGTACACAGATGTACCATCTTGGTGTTGCACTGAAGATGTGTATAAAGGATCAAGTCGTTCAGTACTCATTAGAGACGTACCAGATAAGATAAAAGAAGATGACATGGGTGAAGTCCATGGGTTTGAGGAGGCACCAAAGTAGGTTCCATATAATGATTGGTAACCCGGTGGGAGGGACATACCACCATAAATATGTGACTCGGGTGACGTGGTAAACATCGACAAAGTAGAAATAGTAGATGCTTTCACAACTATAACAGATGGTACAATCAAAGATTTTGACTCATCCATGGTCAAACGACCCAAAGTATACCCTATAGTATCTACGGGAATTTGTATTGAAACAGGATCAACAAAAGCAATGTAAGTCAATCGAGGAATAGACTCGTAAAGATAAAGCCCTGATCCGAAATGAATTGGAGTTGAGGGACATGTTTCATGTTGAGGTTCTTCCTCAATCGAAATCAAACCAGGTGGAATAATTTCACCGTCAAGCCTGAGATATATTTTAGGTGGTTGATTGCATGAAAGGGAAGACTCAATGGATACGATCGAATGAGGAGCGACCGATACAAGAACAACTTCTAGTTGGCCGACTTCGGGATCTAGATGTTCTGGTAAAAGAATGATGGGATTTGGATCAACTTCCAGTTGAACAACATTGGGTTTAGAATGTATAGTCTCACTGATTGGATGTGAAGTGTCCACAGGTAGCCATGAGGACTCCATTTCGATGACAGTAAATGAACCAGGATGTGTAGAAACGACTCGAGATGACTCTGGTAGATGTGGTGAATATAATGCACCAGAGGTACTGATGGTACTAGTTTCGGTAAAAAGGGGTCGCCTTCGCCGAATAGAAATGGTTTTCGGTGGTAAAGGTAGTTTAAGCGATATTCTACGCGAATGTCGGGGAAAGGGATGTTCTTCTTCCACTATGACTGATTGATTTTATTAAAAAAATAAATAAATAAATAAAAGGGTGATACTTGGCAAAGGTTTACCAAGTAATTGTGAGCCGCAGAATACCTCCTGGCGAACCAACAAGTACAGGCAGGCAATATCCCTGAATGTTGTGTTCAGTGTATCACAAGTTACAAGGCAGCTGACTTGGTTACCTATGGATGGTAAGCAACCTAAAGTTGTCCTCCCAAATATACCCGAAGGTACGTGGAGGCCCAAGTCCATATTAGCGTTGTCTAATGCTAAAATACACAGTGAGAACACCCCCTTATACTTTTTGTACTAGAACACCACCCTATATACTTGAAGTTATGTGGATGAGCTCCGATATACTTACGTATTTGGAGTGGGATTTCAAATTTTGAATGTATCACAAAAAATTTAACGACAACTTCTATGTTTAACAACGCTGGAACATGTCTCTAGCCTAGACCTTCTAAGTGTTATCGTTAATGTTATAGTGATTTCTTAGGTTGATTGAGGTGAATTTTATGTTGATCTTGTTTAAAAGTTTATGTTTGAGGTTCACTGCGTGACGTAATGGGAAAGTCCTAAAATGTGAACTAAATGAGAAGAAAAATTTTCATTTCAGTTTTTCAATGAAAATCCTAGCTACTAAGGGATAGAGCAATCAGATTTTTGAGCATACAACAAAGAGCACAAACTAAATGTAGATTTCCCTAATATGTTCCTATGCAACACATGCAATCTCTAGATTCACATGCATGCTTTTATTTTCATTTTCCTTTAATGTGAATGAGTAAAAAATAACTAAATGCACAAATCAATGAAACAAATGTTTTCTTTTGAGAAACGAGGAATGGAACAACAAGTTCTCTTAAGAAAATGAATAATGAAATGACAATTTTCCTGTAGGAAATGAAGAATGAAACGAAAATTTCCTTTTTGAAAACAAAATTGATCTATTGCAAGATTTACAACTTTGAATTTAATTTTCCAATGATAAAGAAAACAACTAATGAAACTTTAGATGCAAAACTCAGAATCTCCATAGTATTCATTTTTAAGCCGGTGTGTTGCGAACGCACACGAAAGAACGATGCCATGCGAAACACTATACGTGACCAACGGAGTTCGTTGGCGCAGAAATGAGTCAGAAAACAACTTGACTTAAACACACTTCTAAGGTAAAATGTTCATTCAAATGACAGATAAAATGAAGTAAGGTCTATTGATGATGGTAAACAGAGACAAAAAAAACCAGGAATGATGGACCTCTCCCCAATGGAGTCGCCAATTTTTTATACGGAATTCTAATCTACGGATAAACTAGATTCCCTGAGTGTGGTGTTCCTTCACTTAGAACAATATAAGAAAGACAAAAATTCTTTTCTCTAAGACAAATAGATAGACAGAAAGGAAAGAAACCTACTTGTGATCCTTTCACTCTCGTTCCCTTTCTTTCCTTGTTTCTGTTGCTCTCAATCCAACTAAATCTGCTAGATCGATACGTGCAATCAAAGACAGAGAACAAAAAACAAAATACAAATATACAAGTATCTACCTATCTTAACCAAATAAAACTGATTAGATTTGAGAATACATACACATGAGAATACAATTCAGAAGACATAAGCATACATATGAGAAAATGAACATATATCTTTATTAAGAAAGTAGGAGGAGAAGATTACAACCAATAGATCGATTCATCGTCAACCTGCTCCAACTTCATTCTGTCCCCATCACACCAAGAATCATCTCAGCAACATAAAAATACTCTATCTATCATCAATTGAGAATCCAACAGAATAACACTACACAAATTTCTCCCTACTGGAGTCGCCAATTTTTTATATAGAATTCTAATCTGCGGAAAAATGGGATTCCCTTAGTGTGGTGTTAAATTTATAGGGAAATTGAAGGTAGTTTCTCAATAAATGGAATTTAATGGCTTTCTAATAATAGGTGAGACATGTTTCCAATTTCATTGGTGATGGATGAACACCTGTATTCAAAGTATGACACCTATGAGCTCTTTTAGAAGCCACTGGACATGTGGAGATTCTTGGAAAAATGATGATTTCGGTCTTAGGAGACCAACGTACCCTTAAGTGTCGGGAAGTGCTTTGTCGATCACCCTTGCATTGAGATAAGTGCCTTGAAATGCACTTAGGCCCATCCAGAGGAGCATTGATGAGTCAATGGGTCATATAATCTATACTTCAAACCTTGGAAATATCAAAATTAAAGCCATCAATGGAACGAATTATCTTAGGGCATATAACAACTGAATTAGATGATGATAGATCCTATTAGTATTGAATTAGGGGATGATAGATACTATTCATACTAGTCTTGGGGGATGATGCCCAAATTGACCTGTAACAATGACCCATTCACCTTTTTGAGTAAGAGATGGTTTTATTAGATATAGTAGCTTTTCTTGGCCATATTATTGTAAATCATATGTTGTGAAATGATTATAAAAGTGATGATTTGTTTTCCATCACTTATGAAAGAAACATGATTATGTTTTGGCCTCTCTTTTTTTATACATGGGGTATTTGTTTCTATTTTCATGTAAACTTAACCAAAGGATGTGTGATATAAACTCTTGGCAAGTATAGGGATGCCTGGGCCATGATTGGTCATGTAATTGAACATGTAGTTTGCAAATATTGTAGTACACGTTTGCGGAGAACACAAGTGTCAGCTCATCACTTATAGCTCCCAAGGAAAAAGGTGAAGGAGAAGGAAATGTGGAATTTTAGGGCACTTGTTCGATAGATAAGGGATTACAACGGATTGTGTTCATGCTTTTGGAGGACCAAAATATCCTTAGTGGGGAGGAATGATCTAGGAGGCTCCAAAAACACTCAAAAGTCAAAGAGGGTTTTGAAAAGGCTCAAAAATAAAAGTATTTGGATTGCCATGAAACTAGATTCAGATCTAAGAGCTCGTCACAAGCTTTCCAACGGTGCAAACGACACCTCAATCCGACATCGTATGTGAAAGTTATGGCCAGTAAACGTTTTTGTCAACTTGGCCCATTAACTAAAGTTAGGAGAGGGCCAACTAAATTTGGAGGCCGATTAAATCTGGTGGAGCCGCTAAATTTGGCGGAAACTATTGAGGAAACCATTTGTAACTTTGTGGCGACAATTTCCGGTGGCCAAAACTAGTGAAATTATCGCCTACTTAATTTTTCTAATAACCCCTAAAAATATGTCGTTTGGTTTTTAACTATATTACAAATAAAAAAATATTAAAAAAAGGAGGTGTCAGGCCACCACTCCGGCAACCCCACCCCTACCACTAATATATATATATATATATATATATATATATATATATATATATATATCTATACATCTATATATATATATATATAGATTTCCAATGAGCATACCAAACCATGGCCAGCATGTGGGGGCCAGTGGGGATCGAAATCACCCGACCGGTTTGGCCAACCCACTATGGGCGGCCCCATAACTAAACCTCACCCAAATTAATACAACACCAAAAACAAAACGACAAGTTAAAATAGGTAGGGTAGGGTTGGAATTACTAATCGACCTATAACCAATGACCCCACACTTAGTCCAACAACCAAGACTGCCAACTTGGAACTTTGAAATGAATGGCAATTTTTTTATTATTTAAACTCATAATTTTTTCGTTCGACCAATGGAGGAAGAGAGTGGAGTGAACAGAACCTAGAGCATAGTGGAACCCTGTGCGGGCATGGGAACTTAGGAGAGGAACCTCGACACAGGGAATATGCTAGGAATCTAAAAGATTCCCTTGGAGCCAAATTTTCATAGTGTTAGAATCATGGCAAGTTTATACTGAAATTAATTAGTTTTCTGTAAGGAGTCTAATGGTGTAATATTTTTCCTCATCTGAGTAACATAATTTTAGTAATCCTACAACAAGGACTATTTATGGAATCTTGAGGAATCTTTGAGATTCTCTAGAGGCCCGAAAATGTCAGTTTCAGAACCAAACCAACTTTATGCTCATTTTTCTCAATTTTTGGCAAGGAACACGATGGTGTCATCAAATTTTTCATATGGGTAGCTGAATTCTAGTCAACCAACAGGAAGGAATCTTTGGGGAAATATTTGAGATTTTGGAGGGTCCAAATTTGACTGAGTGAGAAGGGGGTCGAGTTTATACTCATTTGAACCAGTTTCTTGCCAGGAATTCAACCATGCAATCCATTTCTTCAACAAAGGTGTGCATTTTCAGGCCATCCCTAGAAGTGGAGGTATAATATGCATTGTTGCCATGTGTTCATTTGATTTTTTCTGAGATGATGATTTTATTTTGAGATCCATGTATGCCGCTTTGTTAGAGGATCCTTGTATGCCAATTTATGTGACAACTTGATATTTTTTCATGTTGATGGAGAGATTTTATGAGTGGGATTTCTTATAGAAGAGCATCTCATGGAGAGACATGCCACTCTAGTTAAGAGAGTTCCTCCTTGTATTGACAAAGAACACATCATGTATTCATCATCATCTTGCATCAATTAATGAAGCAACCTCTCCACTCTTGAGACCAGACTCAAAGATGGAACCCACATTGAGTGAACTCCATTATCAATTTGTGTGTGTTTTTGATTTGATGAATGTCTTTATGTTTCTTCTTCTTTAAAGTATGCAAATATGGTTTTTCATACCCGCTCACATGCAATTATGCTAACATCATAGAATTAAAATATCTTGGTTAATTCTGGTAGCTAAGAGAATTAGGATCAGCTGCCAAATCAACCTTAACCTTCATAGTGAAACTGAATTTGTTTTATCCCTTTGCTAAGGCCATCTTCCAAGTTCTTGTGAAATTTATGCTTTTTTTGAGGCCATTATTAGTGGGTTTCTTTTGTATGTAAGTAAAAGTCACAGATCTGGTCTCTTTAGTCATAGCAAAAATTTCGTATCAAATGGGAATATCCTCTAGTTTTATTTGGCTCCTACATGGAGGTAGGTAGATTTAGGATCTAAAATACCTTAGTGAGTATGCCATAGACAAGGATGTATTAATTTATCTAGTCTCAATATTAAGAGGGGAAGTCAAAGGTAGGGGTTTTTACTCGTCCTTCCAATCCAAATCCTTTAAGGATGTCCTAATGCAAGGAATATCATCTTCGAATGTAAATATCTCTCAGGGCCAACATTAGTTGTGGATCAGAAAATAGACACTCCATCTCTTGAATTGGACAATATTGTAACCAATTTTTTTTACGCATATTATGAATGGTGGACGATTATTTGTTGATTTAACAATTTTTTTCCATTGACATTTTCTCTTTAGGAATGGGTGAATTAGAAATGGTCCCTAAATATAGACCTATAATTTTTTCTGAAGGGATTCTTTATGGTAATCTTTAAAAATTTATATGGCCAACAAAAGGTTTTTAATCAGGGACCCTCATTTTGGGGGGAGTCTGGTCTCTCATTTCCACCATGGTTTCTTGATTAAGGTAAGGCTTCCTAACATGCTCATTGATTTAATATAACCAAACATCTTAGCCAATGTGGGAAACTTACTAGGTTTCTTGTAATATTCCAAAATGTTCATCTGTTTATTGGAATATTAGAGTTCTTAATAAACTTAATTAATTAAGTAAATAAAAGGGTGGAGGGACCCATAATCCTCAAAGATGAATAAGATCCACTTTTGATGTGTGAATGTGGATTAATTAGACCTAGATCTACATAATGGAGTAATGGAGCAGCTAAATAATTATAGAGTGGAGATCATGTCTCATTTATGAGATAGATCATGGAGGAAGAAGGGGTCAAGTAAGATCATGAAGGGAATCAAATGTAAGATCATAGAGCATTCATGATGAGATGATAGAGGAAGAAGTACATTGAATGCACACATGAGGGAGAGGGTGATCATCACATGTAGACATGATGGAGAACATGGAGAGACAATGTAACCAATCATGGAGACTTATGTCCACATGTATTGCAAAATTGAGAGGTGGGCCAGGGCTTGGGAAAAATCACTTTGCATATAAGGAAGATGAAGGCACAATAGAAGGAAAACTTGGATTATTCATTTCTTTGATAATTTTAGATCTGGATTTTTCTTAGGAAAATTCTATGCCCACTTATGCTATTTAAATAAGTCTCGAGTGTTGTTCAGCACAAGGTGTTTCTGAGTGGAAATCCCACCCTTACCCACAAGGGACTTCGAGTGCCTACTCTGGGAATGTTTCTATTGGGATTTATTCCTCATCAAGCCTTGGTGTTGTCTTTAGGAGGTTGTTTCTAGCATCTTAGCTAGGAAACTGGTGGAGGATTCATCCTTCACTTTGTTATTCACATTCAACCTTTTTGGAGCAACAAATCTATATCCGTCATTTAGGCCATTATGTTATACCTCCATGGAGTAGTAGTCCCCTCAAGGATTGTGCAGTCCAGTCCTATAGATATTTTGGAGGAAGGAAATTTCCAATGCTTCAACTGGAAATATTGTGAGGGACTATCTCCTCACTTTGGTTTTAGTGCTTCCATCAATCCGGAGTTGATTTGAAATATATAGCAGCAAGATGTTGAGCCTCCCTCTCTGACAGCATAGTTTTCTGAAGTTTTTGAGTGATCAAAAACCAAATTCATTGGAGGAGATAGATCTTGAGCTTTTAGCCCAAGGATCTAGTGAAGTGATCAACCCTTCTTGCATAGTGCTGATTGCGCATCATTGCAACCATCATATCTTCAGTTCATGCAGCAGATCTGCATACCTAGTAGCCACATAGTGAAAGCCCTAAGAGGTTGATTTTATTAGATTTATAGATGTGGAAAATCCTTTTTGCGTTATCTTGGGTATCCATCATGGAGCCTGGATCTAAAGTTTCAACATCATCAGAGCTCCCAAACTGTCTAGATCTAACTTTCTATTTTCTGGTAGTCATTGACCCGACATTTTCTAGTAGGAACAACATAGGTTTCCTTCCATCAACTTAGCAGTTACGCAGTCCCTCTTGTGGGATCATTTTAGGGTCATTCTAGGCCATCTCTTTGGCGTGAGTGTCTCATATTTTGAGCATTGTTGTACTATTTATCCACCTCCTTGTTAACAAACCGCCTCACCTTCTCTGTACATTCTGATGTTGTATTTATATTAATTTTTTACTTTACTGTTGTTCATCTATTGTGTTTTAGTATTACTGCATTCTCCCTTTTGGGATATTACAGTGGTATCAGAGCATGATCTTTGGCTCAGCTTGTGGACACTTCATCTTTTGCATCAAAAGAAGAAGAAGATAGTAAAGATCTATTATGAAGGAGGATTGTAGTTTTTCCACTCTTCTCTTTATATCTTTGCAAGATATCTCCAAGGAGGTCAATCAAATGAAGAGAGAAAGGAAAAGGAAGAATCCAAGAAGAAGATTGGATGAGGAAAGTACCAACATTTCCTATCAGCAACAAAGAAGACCGAAGAAGCATAGATCTCCTCAAAGATATACTATGCCCACTTTATTTGAAGAAGGATGGTGTAGAAGTGAAGAAAGAAGAAACATTAAACCTGAGACTCATGAGACTCTCAGTCTATATCTAGAAGAGTACAAGTCACAGTCTAGAGCATTCAAGGAGAATCTATCTCTCCAACAATTCTTCAAACTCAAAGAAGAAAGAAAGAATATCCTATAAACGCGGAGGAAGAAGCACAATAGATTCTATTTTCCTACATTTAAGGGATCTTCCTCAAGCACTGAAAAGGCTTGGATGAAAGCGTTAGATGCATTATTGAGGCTACATACTGTACCTGAAAGAGAGGCTATCCAAATCGCAACACTTCATCTTTAAGGTGAAGAAAATGAATGGTGGTTTGGTCACATGGAGCATCCAAATGTGACTAAATATTCAGATTTCTTTCAAAGGTTAAGAAAGAAGTTTGATAGAAGGAAACAAGAACCATGTCTTAAAGAAACATTTCCTGAGAAGTCAAAGGATAATTTCATTCTTGTCACTATGGACAAAGAGTCACTACATTCACCACCAGCTGCAGAAGTACTTATATCCGGAGGAAATACACTTGCATATTTGCAAGATAGTCTTAAGCTCTTGACATATAGAGTATCATGCATGATTCAAGAGATGCATGAGGAAGACGAGGTTGATTCCAACACTGGTACATTGATAGAAGAGCAACCATTACTCTTACCAATAGTTGGGGAAAGAATTGCAACAGAGGAAGAAACTCTTGTGATATTTCAAAATGTTTCTAAGTGTCAGTTGATTCAAGGTATGCATCCACTTTCATCTCATATTGTTTCAGTACCTCATATTGAAACTTGTGAGAACATGCCATCAAGGCCATTACATGACGAAGGATTAGAAAAACATGCTAATTTGCAGTAGCAAAATATCATTGCGTAGAGGACCCTTGATTTGATCAAGGAGGAGATGAAGAGATATCTTAGTTAAACATTATTGAGCTACATTTAACCCTTTGAGTTGAAATGTGGAGTTTCAGAAGATGGGATGAGCATGATTCTATTCAGTATAATTCCAGGACATCAATTCTGCATTATGCCAAGCCATGAGACAATAGATGCACTAACATGGGGATCAAAACGCTGTCAATAAACAACAGTGATGAGAAGAGGACCCATTCCTTATGGGAGAAATCCAATGGTAGCTTCACTCATGAAGCCATGGAGAAAACGATGATAGATGGTACACATCTTGAGGTGGGAAATATTTTCACCTTTCAAGATGACTCTTTCTCCATGATCCTCTCACAGCTCAAAGAGAAACTTGTACCTGTAGAAGATCCAAAACCTTATTGGTTTTGGAGGGCCATTGATGAGAAGCGGATCTGATGGAGAGATCTCAAGGGTGGTGCACTTCAAAATATCATGGAGTGAAAATTTTATCAATAGTTTGAGGAGTTTGGTGTCCTACAATGGGAGGATACCAGGTTTTTGAAGAATGAGATCCATCATCCACATTGGGAAGAATGGTTGTTGATGTGGAGCAAGGGGTTGCAAAGAGACTTGCAGAACTATGAGACAGGCCAACAAGAAGCATGGTTTTGCTGGTTTTTCTTGGGTGAGTATGGATACTACCCAGCATCACATATTTTCATGCTCCATGCCTTGGAAAACCATGATGTAATGAAGGAGGAGGCATGGCTACGCTGGCTGCTCTTGGGTGAGTATGGTTACTACCCAATGGCTCATATATCTTTGACTCATGCCTTGTATCTCAATGACAGAATGTAGCAAAAGAAGGCATGCTTACCTTGGTTTTCCTTAAGAGATTTTTTCCGTCACATGACATATCCCATGTTCATGTGTTTTCTATTGTTTCTAATATGGCATAATATTCTCATGATGTATAATGATGGAGTTTGTTTCTATTGGGCTGATATGACATTCCATATATCATTCAGTATGTTGTCGTTGCTCCATGATTCACATAATGATGTGAAGAGGAAGGAAGAGATCTTATTGCTTTGGCTTCTATTGGGGGACTTTGGTCCTACACACTCCCCTACTTTGCATGATAGTGATGGAGGATGGTAGCAAGAGGCATTACTCCGATGGCTCTTACTTGGAGTATGGACACCATAATTGGTTTGATGATGATGTGGTGGGGTAGCAAGATGCATTGCTACACTGGCTTCTCTTGAAGGAATATGGCCAACCCACTTGGTATTTTTATGGTGTGGTGTGGCAGCAGGGAGGATTGTTGCAATCGTTACTATCGGGAGAGTATGTCTTGACATATTTGTCTACACATACGTCTCTACTTCTTCTTTTGCACAATGTTGGGATGATTCTTGGATCCAAAAATGCCAACAAGGCTAAGGATGGGGGCATGAAGAGCCTCTTTTTACTTCATGTAGCATGGGATGGAGGTATACTTTGTGAGTTGGAGCTTTCCGTTTGTGGAAGGAACCATCTATATTTATGTAACTCATGTATTGTGGAGGATGTTGGAAAACTTATGGTTGTGACTTGGAGCTTCATGATTGAGGAGGGACATATAGATATGCATTTAGAGGTCACTCTAGACATTATAGAGAGGCAAATTTGGTGTTGGGTGTGCATGACTCATTGCAGCAAATAGGGAGACCTTCCTTGTGTGGATGTCATTTGGAGGGGGATAGATTGCTCTAGCATCTACTTTTCGCAGTTGCTTGGGGTCAAGAAACATTTTGGTAGGGAGGATTTTCATATTCCAAAATTTACATATGTTTATTGGAATATTAGAGTTCTTAATAAACTTAATTAATTAAGTAAATAAAAGGGTGGAGGGACCCATGATCCTCAAAGATGAATAAGATCCACTTTTGATGTGTGAATGTGGATTAATTAGACCTAGATCTACATAATGGAGTAGTGTAGCAGCTCATTAATGATAGAGGAGTGGAAATCATGTCTCATTTATGAGATAGATCATGGAGGAAGAAGGATTCAAGCAAGATCGTGGAGGGAATCAAATGTAATATCATAGAGCATTCACGATGAGATGATGGAGGAATTACTGCATTTAATGCACACATGATGGAAAGGGTGATCATCACATGTAGACATGATGTAGGACATGGAGAGATAGTGCAGTTAATCATGGAGAATTATGTCCACATGTACAACGCAGTTATGATATGGGCCTAGGCTATGGAAGGCTCACAATCTATATAATGAAGGTGAAGGCACAATAGAAGTCAGATTTTAGATTTTAGAATTGGATTATTATTTCTGATCTGTTTGGATTTGGATTTGTCTTAGGACATTTCTATGCATGCTTATGTTGTTTAGCTAAGTCTGCAGTTTTGTTTAGCTAAGGTTGTTTCCAAGCGAAAATCCCACCCTTACCCAAGGGGAACTTCGAATGCCTACTCTGGGAAGGTTTCTATTAGGCTTTATTCCTCATCAGGCATTGGTGCCATCTTCAGGAGGTTGTTTCTAGCATTCCAACTAGGAAACTGGTGGAGGATCCATCCTTCACTTTGTTCTTCATATTTGCACTTTCAAACTAGCAAACATCTATATTCGACATTCGTGACATTGTCTTTATACCCTCGTTAAAGAAGATTCCCCTCAAGGATTGCGCAGGCCAGTCTTGTAGATATTTTGGAGGAAGGATTCATCATTTCAGCTAGAAATCCTATGAGGGATCATCTCCTCACATTTTATCCATTGTATCCATCATTTCAGAGCTGATTTGATATATCTAGTAGTAGGCTATTGAGCCTCCTCTCTTATAACATAGTTTTCTGAAGTTGTTGATCATTCAGTAGCTATTTTCAGTGGATGAGATTGGAGGAGCTAGATCTTGAGCTTTTAGCCCAAGGATCTAGTGAAGGTATCAACCCTTCTTGCATAGAGCTAATTGTACATCATTGCAGCCATCATATCTTCAGTTCATGCAGCATATCTGCATACCTAACAATATATATGTGCAAGCCCTAAGAGGGTGATTTTATTAGATTGACAGATCTAAGAAATCCTTCCTGGGTTATCTTGGGTATCCATCATAGTGCCCAGATCTAAAATTTCAGCATCATCGAAGCTCCCAAAATGCCTAGATCTAAATTTATATCTTTCTGGAAGTTGGAGTCCCAACAGTTGCAGCAGGGACAACGCAGTTTTCCTTCCAACAGTCTAGCAGTTACGCAGTCCCTCTTGTGGGATCATTTTAGGGTCATTCTAGACCGTCTCTTTGGCTTGAGTGTCTCTTACTTTGAGCACTGTTGTACTGATTTATCCACCTCCTATATAATAAAATGGCTCAACTATTCAGTGCATTCTGATGTGTATTTAGATTTATTATTTACTTTTCTCCGTTTTTCATATATTGTGTTTTAGTATTATCGCATTCTCCCTTTTGGTATATTACATTGCTTCATCAAAATAGACAATGAAAAGTTTGTCGAAGGAATTTTCACATTTTAAAATGCATCTAAGAAGGGAGACAAGGTTTTTTCAATTGATTCCAATCAAAGGAAATGGAATTTTGTCTTGGAGGGTGTTTCATAGGAACGAGAGAAATTCCACATTATCTAGTAGAATCGAAGAAAAACAAGAACCCTAGAGTATGATCCCCACTCTCGATAGGAAAAGTACGATCACTAAAGGTCGAATTCAACAACCATTTTTCAACTAATGGTTGGTCGGGAACTAACTCATGAGATTCATGTTCGTAGAGAGTGGGATTGATTGGATTTGGATTATGATCAATCACTTCATCATCTAGTGGAGGATTGGGAGAAATATTTTGGTAACGAACTTGAAGATGAGGTTGAGAATCTGTAAGGTTTTCCAACAATTTTTATGCTTCATCCATATAAGGAAAAAGGTGAATAAGATGATCCCCTCCACATAACATACATGGAAATTTTACTTTACCCTTTTTCCTAGGGATATTACTATCACTAGGTGATGGTTTATCACCAACATGATCTCCAGAGGCTTATGACAAAGGTTGATGTGAGCCCGTGGACCACACTTCTACCACCTTGGGAATACCGAGACAATATATAAGCAAGGTGGTCACCCTTACATAACTTGTAAGGGAATTTCAATTTGCAGGGTTCATTGGAAGGTTTCTCCATACTAGTTTCATGGGTAGCAATGGTTGTTTGGTTTCCTCCTGCTCATTTTTCTTCTTATTAATCTTCCTTTTATTCTTCTTCTTATCCACCTAGTTATTAACTTTGGGGATTTATCCAAACAAAGAGGAAGAAAACTAAACATGCGAAGAAGGAGAAGGGTTAACATTAGGATCAACGTGAGGTTGATATTGTTCAGGTGGAGGAGAATTTGGCTGAGGAGTAGTTTAGACTTTCGGAACCATAGGGGTCGAAAACAACCAAACTCGAAAACCAATGGTAAATCTAGGAAGAGATAACATTTCCATATAAGGAGCCCCAATATTTCCAAAAGAAGGAAAGGGACTAGGACCCCATTAGAGGGGTTTCCTTAATTATTGTACTTGGTAACTATTTCCATTAGTCTCAATCTAATATGTACTAAGGAGTTGTTCCACGATGAGTATGCTGTTCTGTGGTCGATTTAATTGATTTTAGAAATTAACAAGACAAAATAAAACAAAACATGGGTAACTAGGAAAAAGGGTTTACCAAGTAATTGTGAACAACAATATACAACCTTGGAGAGCCAAGGATTTACGTATGGGAAGGAAATCTCCCCGAATGTTGTGTTCGGTGTATCACATTTTATAAGGCAGGTGACTCGGTTACCTATGGTGAGGATAGAAACCTATGGTGGACTTCCAAAATATACTCGATGGTACGTGGAAGTGCAGTCCATGGTAGTGCTATCTAATGCATAACCATACGATGAGAGCATTCCCGTACAATTTTCATGCGTTGAGCGTAATGTAATATACCCAAAAGGTACGTGGCGAACGATCCGATACACTCGTATGTGGAATGGGATATCACCCCCGAAATGCAACGCTTGAAAAAATCGACGACTCCTATGTTTGTAGACATTAGAACACGTCTCCAGCCTAAATCTCTAGATGATTGTGTTAATGTGACAAATGCTCCTTAGGTTGATTGAGTGAATTTTAGAGTTGATCTTGAATTCTGTTTCAGTTTCAAGGCTCAAAATTTGATTTCACCTGAACACACCTATGATGCAAGTAATATGAAAAAAAAAACTCTTTTCATTTCCTTTGAAAAATGAAAAAAATTCCTAACAGGGGGAATAAGAAATAAATCAACAATTCAAAAAAGAAGTGATTCAACAATCGATCTCCTAAACTTTACTATTCCAATCAAAATAAAATCCCTATATGCCAATGCAATGAGATTTTTATTTTGCATTCCACTTAATTTCAGATGAAAACTAAGATGTTTTCCTAATCATTGATAAAAGAAAACTTTTCATAATGGTGACTAGAACACTGATTCATTCAGGTAATCAATGATCAAACAAATCAGTTTGCTAATGAACTAATGATAAGAACAAAGGAAATATAAATAAATCATTATAAGAGACACTCAAAACAAAATTCAAACCAAATGGAGGCTTTTGAGAGATCACAAGACACTCAAAGACTCAAGGAAGAGAAGCTATAACAAAGAAAGACTGAGAAAAATTCAAACAAAATAAAATTTTTGCATGAACAGGGGTCAACGAAGATGTTGGAGGGGCATCACTGCTATGCAACACAGGCACAAAGAAGGCTCAGGAACATTGCAATGCTTTATCTCTAGACTAAAGGGAGCGTTGATCAGGGGATGCAAGTTTCCGACACAAAAAATTTAATTGACACTCAATGAAAGGATTTTCCCAGGTATTTTCTTGACTGAATAAGATAGTGAAGGTCTGAAGAAGAGCTAGAAAAATCATTAAGGACAAGGAAACCACCAAGGGAATACACTATTTCCAAGTAGAGTCGCCAATTTGTTATACAGAATTTATGATTACAGACAAAAGTATATTCCCTAGACTTGATGGCCTAGTCTAGAACAACATAAAGAAAATAAGCTAATGTATTCCTTAAAATAAATGGACAATGGGATGAGGCCTACTTGGAATCTTTCATAACCTCCACCCCTCTATTGGCTTATATGCTCCAATCCTAACTTTGATTGATATAATTAGAACTTTCACAATCAAACAACATAAGCCAATGATCTATGACTTCTATGTAGCACCATCCAATCACTTTATTCAATGTATCAACATGACATTGAAATAAATGAAATCATAACGTCACATATAGGAAAAAAATGAACTCTTTGTATTAATAGAAATGGTGTGAGTTACAATCAAATATAGAAGTTGATCTTGTAGAAGAGGTCCTCCAAGTTGACTCATCATTCCTTGCTACAAAGTGTACTTATATGTCACCCTAATGCATGGGATAATGATTCTCACAACAAAAAAATGAGGGTAGAATCTATCTCCAAAATCAAACCCCTAGCTTGTGGCTAGAAATAAATATATAGGAGAGGATGGTAGGTTAATAATTCTTATCCATTTACCAATCTTGGCTTGAGATCCACTCTTGATGGGAGGATGAGCTCAAGGGATAAGGTGTGAAATCGCTAAGGTGGGATAGGATAAGATTCAAGACTTTAATCCAAGGTAAATAGTTATAAAAACTCCTAGAAGCTTTTGGAAGAGGAAGCTTCGAGAATATTTTTATTTTTCCCGAATTTCTAGAATCACTGCACCCTGAGAAAGGAGCAACCCGCTGGTGATCACCGCAGGTCCAGAGAGGGCCAACCTGCTAGTGAACGCTGGTATCTAAAGGGCCAGGGTGCGTTGGTCATAAAAAATACTGAAATGAAGCAGTCAGAGGCATAAATTCATGGTTTTGAGAGAGTCATGCTTACGACTTTGTGTAGGGATGATGAAAAAGTGTTCAAGGATATGAATGATCCTTTTTGAAGACTTATTGAAAAAATGCGAAAAAATTGCTTATAACATAGAGATTGGTTTTTAGTGCTTTAATATGTTGGTATTGGTTTTTTTGATTGGTTTGATGATTTAGTGACTCAGCTAGTTTACAATGATTTAATGATTTAGTATTTAGTGTTCAATTAGTATTCAATTGGTTTGAGCTTATTATAGGATGTGGATCTAGTTTGAAATTTGATGAAAGGCGGCCTATCTATTGCTTGATGATTGATAGGTGGATCTAATATAAAATATTGTGAAACATGGTCCACAAGGAACTCAGAGTTGGATCCTTCAGTCATGGGGTAGGGTCCTCCTTGTAGTATAAGCTGGTAAATTGATCAGGGGATGATAGCTCCCTTCTAATGGGAAATGAAGAACGACTAGAGTTCGTAGCCTCATGGGGTTGTAGCTCCCTTCCAGTGGGTGTTGGAGAAAAAATTGAGGTAGGAGTATCCTAAAAGTAAGAGTATACGTGCTGGAAAGAGTTTGCGCCAGTACAATACCATGATGTAATGAATAATTTTATTTATAATAAAATAAGAAGAAAAACAAACGACAATAGTGGTGGTTTACAATAGTGGTGGTTTTCTCCCACATTGATTTTCCACCTAAAATACTGGTGTCCATATGTGATTGATGTGTTGATGTGTTTACTATTTACACGTTATTTCAATTAATTATTTTCATGGTTTACTCAATACACTATAATATATAACACTGTGATCTGATAATGAAGTAATGAATCAAATGAATTAAAATGAATGCATAAATTTTAACTAGAAACGAAACACCAATTCACCCCCAACTCAATATTTCTAACATGAACACAGACATATACCACGAGCATTAAAATAATAGCCTTAAAACATCCATGATACATGCATGAAAGTGTGTCAGCTATCACAGCTTCATATATTAAGGGAAATTTCCAAGATACAAAATTACAACGATGCAACACTAGCTCAAATAGTGGAAAATTAAGTCAACACTTACTCCTCCAAAGAATTATCTTCTTTCCTATGCCAAGCTAGAGAGGACAAGGTAAAAATTTCTTTGCTTGAGCTACGAGGGTGTATTTATAACGAATAAGGTGACTCTCTACCTCCCTTGTGACTCTTGATCTTCCCTCATGACTCTTGAGCTCCCATGTATCTTTTCGAATCGTATTTGACCTTTGATATTTTAGATGACTTTATAAAATTTTAGTGACTTTTCACATTCCATGTGGGACCCTTGGGATTTCACACATTTCAAATTTTCTCATTTAAAAAAAAATAGAATATTACATTCCAAAAATTGTGGAAAAATACATTGACAACATGTGACTTTTGTGGCGACACTTTGATAAGCCATGAATTGGTGACGATGACATAAGACTTCATTCTAGTGTATTAATGCCAAGATATTCTCTTAGCCACTATCTTCACATATTCATAATGGATTTACTTGTACTTCATTTTCATCCCCCAAAGGGTTAGTTATGATATAAAGTCTTCTACATCATCTTGATCTTCATTAATGTGTTGTAGTTCAATGTCCCTTTTCTCTCTTTGTCTCTCACCTCCACAAGTGTCTTATTGCAACATACCATTGATGTCCTTCTTGAGCATCGTTCTGGAATGTTAAGATCATTATACCTACAAGTGAAGTTCACTCATGACATGGTAATATGTAATATTCCCAAATGGGGAAAGCAACAATATGTACATAAAACTGGAAATATGCAGAAATATCATTGAATCAAAACATGAGACAACCATAAAGCCATTCCATTATGATTATAATAGAAAAATAGGTACAAAGACTTGAGGAAAATATCACTCAAGTTGGGAAAAAAAGACTCCCATGAAAAAATACACCTAAATATGAAATGTTGTTTATACATGAAATGCCAAAATGCTATAACTACATTGTCTATAAGAGTAGCAGCACTTGGAAAATGGAAATATAAATATGTGCTGATACAATGCTGCAATAGTGCAAGGAATACAGATCCAAGCTGCTCCAAAACTAATTTCCAAGACAACCTAGAAAAGGTTTACGGAAATACACAATATACAAAAATAACAGATTTGGCCCTAGGGCTGAATAATCTCTGAAACCAGAATGCTGAAAGGAGGTGGCTGATCTGAAATATGCAATGGATTATCCTCCTCCAACAAATCCTCCAAGATGAAGGGCTGATCCCCTAAAAGGAAACACAACTCCTCCAACTAGGGCAATAAACCCACTACTATAGCTGCTCTCTTAAATAACACAGTCCTTGAGGGAAAATTTGTTGTAGCTAGTGATAGCTACTTGGCCTGATGAAAAAATATGAAATGATGCCTGAGAACTTCCTCAAAATATTCTGGATGAAAGGATGATCCCTCCAATGGAAAACTAGCTCAGAAATTAGAGATCTCTCTCCTCCACTACTACACCTTTGCAACACAACCCAACTCTAAACATAACTGCACTGTATATGAGACTGAAGCTTGGAAAAATGCAAGATAGTGGTACTGTAGCTCAAGATAACCTATCCTAAGTAGGCACTCTAAGTCCCCTGAGGATGAGGGTGGGATTTCCGCTCGGAAACACCCTTGTGCTAAAAAGCACAGCAAACCCTACTAAACAACAAAAGCATGCATAGATATGTCACATGAAAAATCCAGATCTAAAAAGATCAAAATCAATAATACAAATCCATGTCTTCTAATTATGCCATCCTCTTCCTTTTTTTCTTGGTGAGCTTCCTCACCTTGGGTCCCACTCAATAATGGAGCTACTCTCATGCATACACTCCTTAAATGACTGCATTGTCCTCCATTGATCTTGCATGATCTCCATAATAGCACTGTTGACCTGGTCAACATTGACCTAGTCCACATTCTCTAGCCCATGTTCACACCTTAGGGTGCTTTATTAATCTGAAAATACTATCCACTTTCACATGAGAAGTGGTTTTATTCTTTATAAAGAGATTTATGGGTCTCTCTACCCACTTATTCACCAATCTAAGTGACAAAACAAAACTTTAATATTCCAATTAATTTTGGAATATTACAGTCCTCCCCTCCAAAATGTTTCTTATCCTCAAGCAACTGTAAGGATACTACAAAACCTCCAATGGATATGTCTCCTCCCAAGTATGCAAGTGAGCCTTTGGTAGATAAACCAAATAGGTTTCATCATGAAAAAGTGGGAGATATATGGAAAGAGTTATATGTTGTCCATTGACCTCCTTAAGGCATGAGAGATGGTAAATGTTGGGTGCCTCAGTCCCCATGAGAAACTCCAATCTCCATGCTATCATCCAAACAAAGTGAGACATCCTTGGTAGCTCATAGAAATAATTACCAATACCCTGCTTCTTCAATGTGCAGAGGTTGCATGGCTGAAAATGAGAGATAAAAATTGTTCAACATACATTGTCTCTCTCTCCATTTATGATAAATTTGGAGCTGCTGATCTTGGGCTGCAATAATATAGTCCTCATGAATCCAAACGATACTTTGAATCTCATGATCCCACTCCTTGGTTCTAGGAATCTTTCTTGCCCAATCCTTCCTACATGTAGTGAATAGACTTTCATCACCATATGGGCTCCAAAAGAAACATGGACATACTGGATGGTGACAATAGTCCCTGAAGTGAGACCAGTGTTGTTTTGCTTCTTGTTGTCTCCAATCATGATATGATAAGTGGCCATCAAACCACTTGCTTGCTGCCATAAGCTTCTCAAAACCTTGAAAATAGTAGAGGACATTAGGTGTTGGCTGAATATGAACCAAGCAAAACAAATCTTGCCCAAATTCCTCTAGAAAGTGATCAATCCCATCACTGAACGCAGTCCCAAAAGGACCATGAAATCCAAAGAGAGGTTTGCTCTCTTGTGGAGCAATGTGCTGCAATTGTATGGTAAAGGAATGTACATACATTGTTAGTTGATAAATAAGCATCAAAACATAATCTTTACCATATATTGTAGACAAGTTGGTGACGAGGTCCATAGATGAGCCTTCCCATCTCTCCATCAAAAGGAGAAGTTATTGAAACAACCTTGCAAGGTGGCTGCTCTCCTCCTTATACATCAAACAAGCTACATATCTCCTGATATGTTGGTGCACATCTTCTTTGAGATCCTCCCAACAGAATCCCTCCATGATGGTGTGATAAGACTCAATGAAGTCTACATGTCCTGAAGAGAGTGCCTCATATGTTGTATGTATAATCTCCTTCTTGAGCTTGGAGTCTCTAGTCAAGTAGATCTGATCATGGAAATAAATGACTCCATCAAACACTCTATACCTCCCATCTATCACTTGCCCATCAAGAACCTTACATGTGATGAGGTTCTTGGAATACTCCACCAATAATTGGGACTCCCAATATGGGTCCATCCTCCTCAATAGTGAAAACACTGTTGAGATCAGAAATGAAGCACCTGTCACATCATATATCTCCTCTTTAACATGCTTAATGCCAAAGACACATGTTGGAGTACTGCTACCCTGCCTTTGCTACCTCCCTTGCAGCTGATATTGCCCAAGACAAGATTGAAGTACATGGAGGTCAACCTCCTCTTGGAAGGTATTTCCCATCCAAAACTTCCATAATTTGGCCAATGCATGCAATAGTGTTAATAACCCCTTATCATATTCAGAATTCTTCCTCATGTGTGGATCTATCATTTGCTGCTCCAAGGCTATGGAGTAGCCCTTTGACACCATGCTTGTATCATCACAGATTTCTGAATCATCATCTTTGAGCGCAAATGGATGAGTGGGAAATGGTAATGTCCATAGTATAAAATTGCTCATCCCTCCTTTGAACCCATCAAAGGTTCTCTACTCTGTGCTATGCTAGCTCCTCCCAAGGCTCCTTCCTTAGCCAAGTTTTTCACATATGCACCATGTTGAGAGAACTGTTTTATCATATTCCAATCAGGGGGTCTCCCTGGTGGAATGCCTCCATGTAATGAAACATCAAGGCCTAGAGTAGGCTATATATGTGAGTGGATTGATTTATCCCTGCCCTCACTGCGCAAATCATCCTCCTGCTTTTGTGCATAGACCTCCTGAAAAGGATGGGTGTGTATGTTCCCAATCACATGATGCTGACCCTCCTTCTCCTCTTCTCCTACCTTTTGAAATATTTCACAGTCTAAGGAATACTTATCTAATGTAAGCAACCCATGCACACCCAATGTCATATTGGTGTCAGGAGTCTTGATCATAAGGGAATGATCTATCAAAGTGTATGTCCCAAAAAATATATTCAATGTTGTAACAAACGTCCTCCATTGTTTTGTGTCATTGCCTATCAACATAGACACATGTTGCCCCAGACCTTAATATGTTAGGTCTTTTGGAACTTATTTCAAAGATGCAAGAGCTCTTCGAGTTGAAGCTATTGCTTCATCTCCATCTCCAAATGGTTGTGGATCTCCTCCTGCTTTTACAACACTAGAGGCTCTTTCCAGCTCTTCCTCTTCCTTCTCCTCATCATTGGAGAATACCTCATCTTTAAGAGACCCTTTGGCTTGATCTCCTCTTGAAGGAGGAATCCTCATGTCTTCTTCTTGAGAAGAAAGTTCTTGCTGAAGTGGGGATTTTTCCCTTGGAAAAGAATCCTGCAAATCTTTAACCCCCTCAACAATATTTTGAAATGGAGTTGGTTTCATGGATCCTCCCAACTCATGCAAAGGTTCTGATTTCTTGGGTTTTTCTAGCTCACCCAAAGAAGTTTCAGAATATCTCTGATCAAATATTTTCACTAACATCCTAGTGAACTTTTCATAAGTAGATATATTCTCATTATTTAATGAAGAAGATTCATAAAACCACTAGGCATAAGCCTTACCTTCAAGATGCAGAACTGCAATTGTAATGGCTTCCTCTTCTGAAACTTGATGCATCTAGAAATATGTGTCTAGTTTCTTTACCCAAGCCTTAGCTATGCACTTGGGTGACCCATAAAAAGTAGGTAGAAAGAATCTACCCAAAGTGTCCTGCATGCACCCTCTTATTCTATTATGGTTATTGGGTCTTCTCTCCTTTTTCATTTGATAAAGCCCTTGGAAGGTTAGATGCTCCTTGAATCTTGGACTGAGATTCATATTCTTGGAGATAGTCACCAAGAGTCTCTTCCTTTGGTGCGTCTCCTTCCTCTTATTCCCTTTCCAAGAATGTAGGCATGGTACCATGTTGTAGATTCGATGGTGTAGCTGAATGCTCACACCCATAATGTGAAAATATGGATCTTTCTTCATGTTCAAGCCCTCTTGTAGAATCTCTATATCTCTCCATCCTTATCTCTTTGATGTATCTGTTAATGCCCTGCATAGTTTGAAGAAGACATTTTGAGAACTCATTCCCTCCTGATAATGGATTTTTTCCTTCATCTCCTCTGAAAATATTCTACTTTCTATGAGAGGCCTCCTTATATGACATAATGGTTGAAGTACACAAGAAAAGCTAAGATTATGCTCTGATACCACTGTAATATTCCCAAATGAGGAAAGCAGCAATATGTGACATAAAAGTGGAAATATGCAGAAATATCACTGAATCAAAACATGAGACAACCATAGATCGATTCCATTATGAGTATACAACAAAATAGGTACAAATACTTGAGGAAACAATCACTCAATTTGGAAAAAAAAGCCTCCCATGAAAGAATACACCTAAATATGAAATGTTGTTAATACATGAAATGTTGGAATGCTATAACTGCAATGTCTATAAGAGTAGCAACAACTGGAAAATGGAAATATAAATATGTGCTGATATAATGCTCCAATAGTGCAAGGAATATAGATCCAAGCTCCAAAGCTAATTTCCAAGACAACCCAGAAAATGTTTTCGGAAATACACAATATACAAAAATAGCAGATTTGGCCCTATGGATGAATAATCTCTGAAACTGGAATGCTGAAAGTGGGTGGCTTATTTGAAATATGCAATGGATGATCCTCCTCCAATATATCCTCCAAGATGAAGGGCTTATCTCGTCAAAGGAAAGACAACTCCTCCAACTAGGGCAATAAACCCACTGCTGTAGCTGCTCTCTAAAATAACGCAGTCCTTGAGGGAAATTGTGCTGTAGTTGATGATAGCTACTTGGCCTGATGCCAAAATATGAAATTAAGCCCTAAGAACTCCCTAACAAGCTTCCGAATGAAAGGATGATCCCTCCAATGGAAAACTAGCTCATAAATTGGAGATCTCTCTCCTCCACTGCTACACCCGTGCAACACAACCCAACGCTAAACATAACTGCACTGTATATGAGACTAAAGCTTGGCCAAGTTCTAGATAGTGGTAATGCAGCTCAAGATAACCTCTCTTATGTAGGCACTCTAAGTCCCCCAAGGATGAGGGTGGGATTTCTGCTCAGAAACACCCTTGTGCTAAACATCACAACAAACCCTGCTAAACAGAAAAAACATGCATAGATATGTCACATGAAAAATATAGATATAAAAATATCAAAATCAATAATACAAATCCATGCCTTATAATGTTGTCATCCTCTTCCTTTTATGCTTGGTGAGCTTCCTCACCTTGGGTCCCACTCAATAATCGAGGTACTATCATGCATACACTCCTCCTAAATAACTGCATTGTTCTCCATTAATCCTCCATGATCTCCATAACAACGTTGTTGATCTGGTCAACATTGACCTAATCCACATGCTCTAACCCCCTGTTCACACCTTAGGGTGCTTTATTAAGCTGAAAATATTATCCACTTTCACATGAGAAGTGGTTTTATTCTTTATAAATAGATTTATGGGCCTCTCTACCCACTTATTCACCTATCTAGGTGACAAAAAAAAACTTTAATATTCCTATTAATTTTGAAATATTACATAATATCACTCCTAATATCACCTAGTCTACTTTATTTTTCATGTAGTATATTGGTTGTGATGGCACACTGTGAAATATTCAAGAAGTGGATTTCTTGAGCGCAATGCATAGAGCATGAGGTAGTGAGTGAGGGAATAGGCATTTTGACTGCAAAATTCATAGTATATGAGAGAGAGGTAAATTAGGTATTGCACAGTGGGAAAGTACATGAAGTAGGGACGCATGAATGGGCACTATGATTTTCAATGCACAGTGGATGAGGGAGAGACTTAAGGAAATGCACAGTTGGGAAATCTAGTTTTAGAAAAGACGATCCATTACAAAATATGATTGTATAGTGTGTTGGGAAAGGGAAAGCTCATAAAGACTGCATAGAAAGTGAAACTAGCATAATTGAATGACTGGCACTAGGATTGTGCAGTACATAGTTGAGGGAGTTTGTCTTCTAGGAATGCATAGTGTGAAACTCTAGGAGGTAGAGGGTGCTTCACTATGGCCTAGGATTATGCAGTGCATAGTTTCAGGAGGCAGAAATTCTGATCCTTTATCGAGAAATTTTTGAGAATAGCGAAGGATCCGAAAATGACTAAGTGTGCAATTAGTAAAATAAGAAGGTAAGAATCAAAGAATGGAAATACTTGAACATGATCACACACTCATGGATGATCAACCACATGACAAGGAGATATTTAATACCCAAAATCAACAAAAATATTTGAATCAACAACAAGACAACACTTTCCTATAAGTGTGACACTTAAGATATACCTTTCGACACAAGTTTTGATTGCAAAGTGAAATTGTGCAATGCCATAGGAATGATTCCAATGCATGTACTCATGATATATATGATCCATTAATGCAAGAGAATGCATCATAGCTATCTCTTAAATATTTTCCAAAACTACCTTTTACAAAAAAACACTTCCCTTAACAAAACATGACACTCGAGATTTATTTAGAAAGGGACGCGAAAACTTAGAAAGCAAGCTTTAGATCACTCTAATAACTCAAAACGATAATTCACATGATCAAAGGGAGGATCCATAATTACTTTTACTATGTTAAAAATAGATGAAGAAATATAATTGTTGCTAGATTATTACATTGTTGTCACTTGATTTTGAGGTTGGTAGATAATTGATAGAGTCTTAGAGTAAGAATACTTAGTTAGATAGATATGTTAATAATACAGATTCAATTTTAAGTGATATATTGATCTCTATAAAGCCTAAATATATGCATGTAAGTTTCCCTATTCAATAATATTCAATAGAGATCAAGATATTTCTACATACAATTCCATTTTTTGTATGTTTTTAATTTATGTTTTGGTATTAGAGCTTGGTGTGAGAAGTTGTGATCAAGAGGTTCCTTATGATAAGAATACCTAACAATTGTGAGAGTGATAGAAGCCACCATGGCATGATATTTTTTTTTTATAATATGTGGAGCTACATGTTCTCTATAGGATTTAGTACTACCAGAGGAAGCCACCAATAGTAGAATTGATGCAAGAGCATTGGCACCATAGTTGTGTGTAAGCCAAAAACCAAAAAAGAAAAAAAACCAAGGATGATGACTAATGATGATGCAAGGGAAACAAAAGGTATAGCCATAAATATTAGTGATGAAAGAAAAATGGATGACCTATGTAGGAGAAAAGGATTCCTAGAGAACCCAAATATATAATGGTTGGTTACCCATGTATTTTGGTCGATGGTGAATTTTTTATATAGGTGTCATCTTATTTTTATGTTTGCAAGTATATAATGGAATGCAAAGAAGTTCGAGAAGACAAAATATCACAAAGAAAAATAGAGAGTATTAAATATTAAGAATGACAAAGGAAAATATGGAGAAGGGACCAATTTAATGAAGAATACTTATTAAGGAGAGTGTTAGGTCCCTATATTATTAATGTAGTCCCTTATTATTGTTAGTGTAGCCCCCTTATTTTTATTATTGTACCTCTGTAGCCCCCATATTGTTATTATGGTGCCCTTACATTATTATTGTTAGGTTGGCTAGGATTATATTGTGACCCCATGGACTCATATAAATAGAAAGGAGGTTTTGTCATTGTATCATCTAAGAATTATTCATTTATGTAATGTAAAGGAGGTTTCCCCATAGAAGTGGCTTATTTCTAAGGTGTTGATCTCTCTTTTCTTCTATTTTTGGAACTGGTTTCATAACATTTGGTATAAGAGATTTGGATTCTAGGGTTTTGCTACTCCAAATAGGTCATTGTGGCATTTGCGCTATAATTTTTTTTCTACGAATGTTCATAAGTTGAAATTATTACCATGGGAAGCCGAAATCCTGAGGAACATCTTTTACAAATTTCAGATCTTGCTGTGTAATATTTTTTGAGATATGATCCATGGAATTTAGGGTTTTTGCAAGCTCCCAAATTTCATCTAAAAGAGATGACCTTCGGAAAATTGTCATAATATCTCTCTGAGTATTTGATTGGAATCTTGTAACAAGTGGCCTAAATTACACATAATGTAGTTTCTTGTGTATCAATTTCAAAGCCGAAGGAGGAAATAGTGACATGTGGCATGCCGTACAACTTTGCTCTACTGAACCAATTCATAATTAAGCCATTCTGGGATAATGGGCATAACTTTACAATCCTGAAGAATTCAAATCAAGTTAGACCTTTGGCATTCGAAAGAAGATTCGGTGGGCTACTATAGGGCCAAATTGCAAATATTGAAGACTATAAATCACAAAGATAATTCAGTTTCAATTTCGAGCTCCTCAAAAACAAGAAAACGATGTGTAGTTTTTAAACAAGTTTGCATAACATTTGTTTGAAAAATCAGTTTGAAGTGATTCCAAAGGCATATTGAAGCATAAATATCAGTATTGAGTTATACAATGCCTCCCAAAAATAATTCCACTCCCATTAAGCCCTCAAAAATCTATTCTATGACGCATGAAGAGGAAGAACTATAGTATGATATATCAAAATTACGGTACCAAGTGCAACAAATTTAGATCATACAAAGAGGAATCAAAGAAGACATAGATGGTTTAAAATAAAAAACGAAGGTTAAGTTGGACAGTTTGAAGGATCAAATGAAAGCTAATATTGATGATAAAGTAGTGGAATATCACATTCAGCATGAATAACAAGTTCTCCAACTCTCAAAGGATAACCTATATTTGGTGTAGAATCGAATGAAGCAATATGAAGATCAACATCGTAGTGAAAGAAGTTTTGAAGCAGTCACAGAAAAAAGAACTTGACAACTACGAAATCGATCAATTTTAGAGTATCTAAGAAAGTGGAAGAACTTACCCGTTGAAGATTCCACATGGGAGGATGAGAATTTTATACAGAAGCATCAAGAAATAATCAAGTGTTGAGGACAACACTTGTTTGAAGGAGTGGGGCATATTAGGTCCTTATACTATTAGTGTAGTCCCTTATTATTGTTAATGTAGCCCCCTTATTGTTATTGTTGTACCCATGTAGCCCCCATATTGTTATTATGTTGCCCTTACATTATTATTTTTAGGTCGAATAGGATTATATTGTGACCCCATGGACTCCTATATATAGAAAGGAGGTTTTTTCATTTGTATCATCCAAGAATTATTCATTTATGTAATGTAAAGGAGGTTTCCCCCTCAAAGTAGCTTATTTCTAAGGTGTTGATCTCTCTTTTCTTCTATTTTTGGAGTTGGTTTCATAACAGTGAGGGCATGAAAGAATAATTCTTAATTGTAATAATTAATGAATAAATTATAATGTGCTAGATTATTGTAGATTATCTACATAGGAATGAGAGATGTTAGGGATTAAAATTTCTTGAAATATCCATGGAAATATTTATGGAGATATTTTAGGATATATTATGGAGAGAGTTATGGAGATAGTTGTGAATTTGGTTTGAACATAATATTTAATTTTGATAATGGTCATTTATAGTTATATAAGTGACCATTTCTAGACGAGTGGATAAATTAAAGATTGATGGAGTAATAAGGATTTTCCCTTGTTATGAGCTTATATATCATTGTTCCTTGGTTTGCTTTGAACTTATGCACATAGTATGATGTTTGTAGATTAGAGTTTGGAGTTGTATCAAGAACAAATTATTCTTCATTCATATGTGTTGTGCCTTGATTGTTCGTGATGTGTTTGTAACAACATTGAGAAAATTGGTGTGTGCTAGTAAAATTACCATTGTAGATAAATTAATGTTGTTTATTTTGCTATTTAGCCATGTCAAATCGAACAAATTAATATCTAGAAAAAACAAATAAGTTATATAGATTAAATTATACAAATTGGAAGTTTAAGATACAAATTTTGTTATAAGGCTACAATGCGCAAGTAATAGTTAGTGGAGTTGAAGCTAAGCCGCCTACTCCTATGGCCTTGGTTTATTTTTGGGAGAAAAGAGAAACCAAGGAAAAGGTTCTCACCAGGAGTTTTGTGAAATACATATCTTTCTTCATATAAGGGAATTAAGGGAATGCAAGACATTAAGTGAGACATTGAAAGCATTATAAGGCATGTATGAAATAGTAAATACAGTTAGAATGATATTTTTTAAGAGCAAGCTTGTTTCAATTAATATGGAACAAAATGAAAACATTATTGATTATATGTCTAGAATTAAAATTTAAAGAAATAAGTTGAGTAATATGGGTGATGAAGTATCAAATCATGATCTACATATTATAACATTAAATAGTATACAACACAGATATGAAGTATTTCCATCAGCCTTGTAGTGACATATAAAACACCTTTATTAGATGACTCAATAAGGATCCTTATGCAAAAAAGAGGAAATCAGGAATAATGTTGATAACATTATTAAAATCTAAACCAGCTTTAATGGATAAGGTGAAGAAAATATATAATGGAAAACCATCAATAAAGAACAATGGAGGAAAACCTTTCATGAAAGTGTATCAAAGTTACATTTGGGGTGGTGGGACCGGATTCCCATGGAAGGAAGTTTCCATTAACGCTGCCCCAATAGTGAAGTAAGTGAGTGCCCAGGAGAGAGGCTAGCTGGTAAGACAGTACCATCTCTAAGTCTCATCATCGCGGAGTTTCACTAATTATTCTATAATAAACTCCGAAATAATATCCGAGAATAAGAACTATTGTAAGATTTTTGAGAAACAAGGATCTAGATCTGCAAAACAATAAACAAGCTTGCAAGAGAAGGAAGGAAGCGAGCAAGAATTGAGAATAGAACAAAATTTATTCTCCAATATTAGTTTTTGGAATAAATACATAAAAGAAACTAAGTTAAGCTTAGTTTTACATGCAATAACTAAAGCTAACTGAAGCTAAGTGTGCTTTATCTTATGTTAATGTGTACATGTGCCACATGCAAGCAGTGAGTTAACTTAACTAAGCAAGTGCACATCACATGCAAGCAGTAAGTTAACTAGAGCTAATATAGGTGCATGTACACCAACACAGCTAGTCTAAGTGCATGTACACCAACACAGCTAGTCTAAGTGCATGTACACCAACACCCCCCGTAAGCATAACCTAGGTGAGTGCGATGAGAAATGAATGAGTCCCGACAACACAGCCATTTTAGGTACCCATATAAAATGCATTAAAAAAAAGGAGGAAAGAGGGAAAACCCAGTGGGAAGAAATCCCCCCCTCAAAATATAATGCAAAAGTAGAGAAAAGACAATTGCTAGGCAGTCGTGTCCTTCACCCCGAGACGATCTCGCAGGAATCGAAACTTCTGCTCAGGGAAAGTCTTGGTGAAGATATCAGCAATCTACTCGGAACTAGGATAGTACTGAAGATCGATGATCCCATCATGAATGAGTTCTATAATGAAGTGCATGTGGATCTCGATGTGTTTGGTCCGCTGCCGCTGCACTGGATCTCTGCAAAACTTTAGCGTACTTTGATTATCGCACCATATGACAGTTGGATGATGGACGCTAATCCCAAGCTCAGATAGGAAATGTTGTAGCCAAACTGCCTGAATAGTGGCATTGACTGCTCCTCTATACTCGGCCTCTGCTGATGATAAGGCAATGGTAGCCTTCTTCTTACTTGACCAACAAATTGGACCAGATCCCAAACTAAGTACATAACCGGAAGTAGACTTGCGATCAATGGTGTTACCAGCCTAGTCTGAATCTGTGAACCCAATGAGATTCAAAGAACAATTGGCTGCATAATGAATCCCATAGGTGATTGTCCCCTGGACATATCGAAGGATGCGCTTTGCAGCGTTCTAGTGTAACTCATGTGGCTCCTGCATGTATCTGGAAACTGCTCCGACAGCATAGGAGAGATCAGGATGGGAGTGAGTGAGATAAAGAAGACTTCCCACAAGTTGGCAGTACAATGTGCAATCAACCAATGGTGTGGCTTTGCCATTCTCAAGCATTATCCCTGATAAGAAAGGTGTGGCTGCTGGCTTGCAGTCACTCATATGAATTTGTGCCAAAAGATCTCTAGCATACTTTGGTTGAGAAATGGTAATCCCAGAATCACTCTGATAGATCTCTAGTCCAAGGAAGAAATTTAGCAAGCCCATGTCTGTCATAGAAAACCGCTTATGCAATGCAGTTTTAATGTTAGTAATGACAGAAGTTGAACTACATGTTATCAAGAGATCATCTACGTAGAGTACTATGATCAACAAGGAGTCAATTTTCTTTAGAAAATAAACATTGGAATCAGATTTGCAGCGTACAAAATTTTGAGATAACAAATAAGAATCCATCTTTGCATACCATGCTCTAGGTGCCTGCTTGAGGCCATAGAGAGACTTCTTTAGTTTGCATACCAGAGATGAATTGTGCATGTATCCCGGTGGCTGCTCCATGTAGATTTCCTCCTTGAGATCACCATGAAGAAAGGCATTCTTCACATCCATATGATGCACCTCCCATCCTCTTGCTGCTGCAATGGAGAGAGCTAGCCGAATGGAATCCATTTTTGCCACTGGAGCAAAAGTCTCATCATAGTCAATACCATGTACTTGCTGAAAACCTTTTGCTACCAATTGTGCCTTATATCGACTAACTTGGCCATTTGATGCTTTCTTGGTCCGGTAAACCCACTTGCATCTCACAAGTTTGCGATTGGAAGGTAGCGGAACCAAATCCCAAGTCTGGTTCTCAATGAGAGAGTTATATTCCTCATCCATGGCAGCTTCCCATTCAGGATGCCCATTTGCTTCTGCATAAGTTTGTGGATCAGATCCATGCATCATATAAGCATGCATGGGCATGGATGGCTCCATAGCTAAGAGTGCTTGCGGATCTTCCTCAAACAAAGGGATAGAGGCGGGATCTTCAAGGATATCACTCATGCTGCGCCATTTTTGTGTTGAAGGTGGTCGAGAATCTTCCGAACTACATGCAGAAGTATGATCTCGATGTTCAACAACTGGTGGTCTAACAGGGGTCACGGGAAAAGACTCATCTTCATCAGAATGCTGATCTGAAGTTTCATCTGCATACTCATCAATGAGTGGTGATGGAACCTTGGTAACAATTTCATCTGCTAGTGCATGCAAAATATCTTCGTCAAACTTTACACTCCTTTCAATAAAGAGCTCTTTAGTGTGGATATCAAGCAATCTGTACCCTTTGACTTCATCAGAATATCCAACAAACATGCATGCTTTGCTTTGAGGCTCCAAAGCCTTTCTCTTCTCTGTAGGAATGCGGGCCCATGCTCGAGATCCAAAAATGCGGAAATGACTAACTTCAGGTTGCATGCCAGTCCAAGCCTCAAAAGGTGTTTTTCCAATAACAGATTTATGAGGAGATCTGTTCTGGATGTATGAGGCACAATTGATAGCTTCAGCCCACAATTTCGACGGAAGAGATCTTGCATGCAACATGCAATTAGCCATCTCTTTCAAAGATCAATTTTTCCTTTCAGCCACGCCATTTTGCTGTGGAGTGTAAGGAACCGTATGCTGCAACTGTATGCCTGCTTCATTACAGAGATTCTTGATATCTTTGTTGACATATTCCGTCCCATTATCTGTGCGGAGTATCTTGATGCATTTTCCAGACTGATTTTCCGCATGCGCTTTGAAAATCTTTAGATGTTGAAAAAATTCAGACTTGAGTTTCAAGAATTAAACCCAAGTGAATCTCGTATAATCATCTATAAATGACAACACATATTTTGCTTTGCTCATTGAAAGCACCGGAAATGGACCCATGAGATCACTGTGTACAAGTTCCAAAGGTGAAGAGGCTCTCCATGCATGCCCCTTCTCGAATTTGTCTTATGGATGCTTTCCAAGAGCACATCCATTACAAACACCATCTGAAAATTCAATGGTCGGCAATCCTTTGACCATCCCTTGCTTACTAAGCTGTTGCATATATCTAAAATTCAAGTGCCCAAATCTCTCGTGCCAAATCATACGTTCTTCATTTGCATGCGTAAGTAGCAAAATAGAATCTGATTGAGGAACAAAGTCAGAAAATGTATACAGACGAGATTGATCATTTACCTTGCCAGATGCAATCTTCAAATTGGTTTGCATGTCATAAATGCTCACGGAATCTGGGGTAAATTCCACTTTCCTTCTGCTGCCTGTGTGTGTCATCTGATACACTGAGAGAAGATTCACAGAAAGCCTTGGAATATGCAAGACATTTTCAAAACTTCCATCTTCGAATTGCACTCTTCCTTGTCCAGTTGCTACAACTGCAGAATTATCCCCCATGAGAATGGGAGGACCTGAGTATGCATGTAGAGAAGAAAATGATTCCTTTGAAGAAGCCATATGATGTGAAGCTCCTGAATCGATGATCCATTCTTGCGGTGCAGAATGAAGAGAAATCAAAGCATGCCCATTACCTCTTGGATCTGGTGCTTTTTCTCCAGACTTCTTCTTGGCATTCTCAGGAATGTGGTCTCCAAGATTGTGTTGCTGGAGTGTCTGCGCCATAAGATCTATATTCTTCTTCATGCATGCAGATTCAGGATGAAAACCATGGTGGCAATAATTGCACATTGATTTCCCTTTCGTTCCTTTCCTTCCTTTTGAGCCAAATGATCCATCAGGGGGTTTGGGATTTCCTCCCTTTCTTGGATCAGGATCCTTCTTCCCTTTTCCTTTCTGATGGTCTTTGGAATTTTCCTTTCCTTTTTCATGCACAGTAAGTGCATGCGCTTTGGAATTTTTAAGTGTGCCCATTTTGATGAGCTTATCTTGCTCATGCATCAAAGACTGAATAAAAGAATCCAGTGAGGGCATCTTCCAAGCTGCACCAGTTGCAGATCTGACTGTGTGGAATGTAGAGACGAATACTGCATACTATGGACCAAGTTTTGATAAAATGGAAAGAATCAACTGATTTTCTTGCTTGGATTTGTCGACCCCGCATCCTTTCAGCTGAACCAACAAGGCTTTATACCTTGTGAAAAAATCTTGAATGTTCTCAAAATTTCTCGGATCTAATGAGTTTAACTCATTTTCGAGAATGTGACCTTGCATTTCATCCTATTTCCAAACAATCCTTCCAAAACTTTCCATACTTCATTTGGAGTTGAACATGATTCAACATGAAATAGCAATTCTGGAGAAATAGATAAACATAGGATGCCGAAGGCCTCGTCCATGCGATTGAAATATCTTGTTTTCTCCATTGTTGATGTTGGTTCAACTTCCATTTCCATGGTTATTCGAAATAAGCCTCTACTTCTGAGATGAAGTTGAATCTTTGGCTTCCATTCGAAATAATTATATGGAGTAAGAATTACCGATTGTGGAAACTCCAATTTAGACTCCATTCTTTGTTGTTGCTTCAATCTTCTGAACCTACAAATAAAATTGCTTGTGCACTGATTACAAATCCCTGTGCTCTGATACCATGTAAGATTTTTGAGAAACAAGGATCTAGATCTGCAAAACAATAAACAAGCTTGCAAGAGAAGGAAGGAAGCGAGCAAGAATTGAGAATAGAATGAAATTTATTCTCCAATATTAGTTTTTGGAATAAATACATAAAAGCAACTAAGTTAAGCTTAGTTGTACATGCAATAAATAAAGCTAACTGAAGCTAAGTGTGCCTTATCTTATGTTAATGTGTACATGTGCCACATGCAAGCAGTGAGTTAACTTAACTAAGAAAGTGCACATCACATGCAAGCAGTAAGTTAACTAGAGCTAATCTAGGTGCATGTACACCAACACAACTAGTCTAAGTGCATGTACACCAACACAGCTAGTCTAAGTGCATGTACACCAACAACTATTGACTGGGAATTAGTAATGAAAAGTAAGTCCAATGAAATCTGATAATTTTTATTTTAAATCTTGCCCTAACAACAAAAACAAATGATATGCATCCTTCATAAAATCAAGGGCGTCATATATCTTGCAATACACATGATTTTAAAATCTATCATGATAAAATAATAGTGCTAAACATTTATTTAAGTAATGCTTAATTTTATGAAATAAATAAATAGGGTAATGTATTCATAATAGTGTTAAAACTCATTTAAGTAATGACTAATTTTATGAAATAAAGATATAAGGTAATGTAATCATAATTTTTTCATTCGTACCAGGTAAATAAATAAAAAATGATGTGTATCATAGAGGTTAAGGAAAATGCGCAATCTTCAATTTGAGTGACGACAATTCAACGTTTACAATATAAAATGTAACGTGAAACATATGCATAATCACTAAGTCATAGCAGAAGGAATGGGAGTGGGAGACCTATACGAACTTTGATGTAACTTATTAACTTTTGGACGAGTAAGTGGTCATCTCGGCTACATGCCACAATGGCGTGTAATATTCAGCTAACAGTACTCAGTTTCACGAGTATCTTTCCGTTCAAACTTTCTATGTCAATCGGATTATAAATTAGCGAGTGAGGGCCATGGAATTAGAGTATTAGTTTATACAGGTTACGTAACGCATCTTAATTTCTAGGTTACGTAACACATCTTAATTAGAGTACTGTAGATATTTTAACAGTACTCAGTTTCACGAGTTTCACGGTATCTTTTAGTTCAAACTTTCTATGTCAATCGGATTATAAATTAGCGAGTGAGGGCCATGGAATTAGAGTATTAGTTTATACAGGTTACGTAACACATCTTAATTTCCAGATTCAGTTGAATTTGTGCAATTTTAGACACTTTCATCAAGACCCGGGGAATTTCTAATGTGAATTCTGGCTCGATGATGACTTTATGAGTAAATGTCGTCTGGATCATTACAACTCAACGTCGGGTCCATCCATACTGCTATTAGGTTCAAAATCTTCTCTCTTTCGCAAACGATCCCTATGTTTGTATATACGAGTAGTATTTAGTGCGACTTTTTGAAGTATTTTATGGTGGTTTTTTCTAGTGTAATTTTTCTAAAATCTGGTAGGAATTCATTCAAAGGAGAAGTTTGATTGTTAATCTTGCACAATAGAAGTGGCCTAGGGATTTTTGACGGTGCTGAATCCATATATACAGTCAAAAAACCAGTTTAAATAACAAAAACCAAGATTTTACCTCAATTTGTTTCACCGGATTCCGGCACTTGAAACTCCAAAAAGTCGCACTAAGGACAATTCCTTGTATATATGATATTACATACCCATAGGAAATTATGGATGCGGTGACCCTCCTAATTACACAAAACTGAAAAAAGGAATGGCAGGTACAGGGATATGTGTATTTTGCCACCACAAATAAAATAAAATAAAATAAACCCTGAAAATATTGAACATTTTTTTTTCTAATGTCAATATGTTGTGGAGATTTGGAATGGATCTATGAAAAAAAAAATTAAGCCCACAAATGAGTGACAATATGATAGATTATATTGGGAGGTGGTTTTAGAGCATCAAATATCACAAGATCTTTCCACTTTTTATCATGTGGACTATTTGGAAAAACAGGAACGCAATTATTTTCTAACATGAAAATGGTTTGGTACAGAATCTAATTATGGAGCAATGGGACCAAAAACAAGAAGTTAAAGGAATAAGGAACATAAATACAAAGAAATATGGGGCAGCTATCGGGTGGGTTTTTTCCATGGAGCATGGAAAAGGAGGATTTGTGGATGTGGTGTGGTTATTGTCTTTGATCTAGGAAATTGATCGAGGTAAGTACTTGTTGGAATTATACTCTCAACCACCGCCATGAATGAGAAGCGACAACAGCCCACACTTCAATCAATTTTGTGCAGAGAAGGACAAACAAGGATCCAAGAACCCGAAGGCGTTTTCACGCAACCACAACAAACAGAGTACTCGAGCCATCATCTGCATTTATTTCTTCAACCACCGCTTTAATTTACCTTTTGCCCGCACCACGCAATTGCAATTTTTTTTTTTTAACCTTAAGCCATTCACCGTAACTTATTCTACTCGCTGATGTGATATCTGGCGGGACATGAGCCAAAACCTTATTTTGCACCTTATTCCTTTGTATTTCCCTTACCACACTTACCAACAGTTGGCCACACCACAGAGCGTACTTCACATTGTTTACCATTTACCTTTCTCCATCCGCAAGTTATGTTATTTTCCGTGCGATGCGATTGTGCTATCGCACATAGCATTCGCAACCATTTGAGCTTACCACTTAGCGCCAACAACTTAAGATGTTTGATTTGCGATGCGATCGTGCCATCGCACATCGCGCCCACAAAGACTTGTGTTTACATGTGTTCACGCCAGTTAACGGTTAAGTTCGCCGATCTACAATCTATGATGAAGCGTCGGACACAATGAGGTTTTAGAGCCAGAACCGATATTATTTGAAGTTCGCCCTATTATGTTTTGAACGTATTTTTATGTGTTTTCATGTATAAACCAGAATACGACATGCGTGCCGATTTAATGAATATATGGGTCTTTTAACAGCCCAAGGACGAGAAGTTGTTGAACGTATGTTCAACAATTAATCTGCATTGAATTGCATTGATTAGATTTAAGTTTTACAGGCTTCAGCCATTTTTTATAAGAAATGTAATTTCATTTGTTTTCAGGGTGGTGGAATAGAAACAGAAGTTCATTCCTCTCATGTGTATTACGCTATCTATGTATGACTGTTTATATTTTCGCATTTTCTGCATTCTCTCTGTTGTGGGGAAAACACATTTTCCTATGTTTATGTTGTATTGAGAAATTCCAACATGGTATCAAAGCATGTCTAGGCTCTCAGTAAATGAACAAGCTCTCTTTACTAAAGAAGCTGTAAGATTGTTTTTGTTTGTAGAAGCAGAAGTCTCCAGCAATGAGAAATATTTTACAGCAGTGAGAAGGTTTCTCTTTTATACAGTCAACTTGATTGTTTGTTTACACAGTCAGAATGGCAGCAGCAGGCACAAGCCTGACAAATCCACAATTACCACAGTTCAATGGTAAAAACTATGATTATTGGGCCATTACAATGAGGGCCCTGTTTGCTTCATAAGATATATGGGAGCTGGTGGAAAATGGATTTCCAGAACCAGTAGATGCAGCAACGCTTACTACTTTGACAACAGAGGAAAGAGACTTGTTGAAAGGAAATAGGAAGAAGGACTCCAAAGCCCTCTTCTATATCTTTCAAGCAGTACACGAGAGTATTTTTCAAAGGATTGTAGCAACAAAAAAGTCTAAGGAGGCATGGGATATTCTCATGACAACCTATTAATGCATGGAGAAAGTAAAGACAACAAAGTTACAAATTCTAAGGAGAGATTTCAAAACTCTTTCTATGAAAGAGTCTGATAACAGAGACTCATTCTTCACACATGTGATTGGGTTGGTTACTCAGATAAGGTCTCATGGAGAGACGCTTGAGAAAAGAAGAATAATGGAGAAAATATTGAGAAGTCTACCCTAAAGATTTGATGCCATAGTAGTGGCAATAGAAGAGACAAAGGATCTTTTACAATTTTCAGTGGATGAGCTTTGTGCATCCCTGATGTCTCATGAACATAGACTGAATAGAACAATGAACCCCTCATTGGAGCATGCTTTCAAGACAAAGATGTCTTTTGGTCGAGGTAGAGGTCAAGGAAGATTAAACTACTGAGGAAGAGGAAAAGGCCCACAAAGAGGTGGAAGAAAAAACCCTCCAAGCACACGTGGAAGGGGCAGCAACCAAAATCAAAGTGAAGGATCAAGACAGATTCAAGCACAAGGACAAAGGTATGATAAATCCTAAGTCCAATGTCATTATTGTAAAAAGCATGGGCATTATGAAAATGAATGTAGAAAAAAACAAAATGACATGAATAATAAGAAAAATGTAAATTTTGCAAAAGAAAGTCAAAACCAGAGTAATGTGCTTCTAACCTGTGATGTAGCACAAGAAACACAAGAAGATGAATGGTTCTTAGACTCAGGTTGTAGCAACCACATGACTGGAAACATAGTAGTGTTTGCCAATCTGGAGGAGAACGTGAAGTCCGAAATGGCAATAGGGACTGATAGTAAAGTCTCTGTAATGAGAAAAGGAAGAGTATCAATACTCACAAGGAAGGGAGAGAAGAAATTTGTGCCAAATGTCTATTATGTACCTGGCCTAAAATGTAACCTTTTGAGCATTAGACAACTTGTGAACAAAGGGCTACAATGTATTTTTTAAGAATAATGTGTGTACAATCATGAATGTTACACCATTTTTTGGTCATCTAACCTATTATCATTAGATGGACCCAAGTACATCATGTAAGACCAATTTTACTCCAAGTAAAATTGCTTTCACTATGAAAATAACTTAATAAATCACCTTTATTAAGTTGTTTATGGTCTAAACAGGAAACCCCATAAGGAAATATTAAATAAATATACATTTGTTTGATTTTCCTCAAGAAATAATTAGTTAAACAATAGTTTAATTAATATTTATGGTTATATTTAACCCAAAACAAGGAAATTAATTAGATAAATCATTATTTATCTTATTATTTTCTAAGAATAATTATTTAAATCTTATTTAAATAATATTCTTTGTTAAATATGACTAATTCACCCTTAAATAATTAAATAAATCATTATTTATTTGATTATTACTCAACCATATCCTTAAAATGATAAATAAATCATTTATTTATTTATTATTACTTAATCACATCCTTAAAATGATAAATAAATCATTTATTTATTTATTATTTACAAATAAAGGGATTTGACTCAAGTCAAATTCCTTTTCCCTCCAACAAATATAATAAAATATTCCATAAAAGTTGAATCTAGATTTGGTTAATAATATTTTAACTATGCACCAATCTCGAGACTAACTCAATATTTTGTAATAAATAGAAGGTTTTTCCCATTCATTTGTCACATTTTATTGCCTAAAGATCACTCTGGATCTCAACACTTGGTCTGGCTATTGATCCATAATCATAGCCATACTTTTCCATTTTTGTCTGGGTTTTCTACACCATCAAGAGAGAGAAGTTCTAAATCTGAAGTGTTGAGGACTCACAAGAACCCATCCCATTGAGGAGAACAGGGAACACCCTGTTGTGTTTTCCTCCAAGGTGCCATTAATAAAATCATTCATTGGATATATTCTTGTCTTGTCTATTGGATCTATGGAGTAAATCTTATTTTTCTACTGTTTAATGTCTTCTAATGCATAGATCTAGATTTTTGCAGCATTTGTCTTGATCATATAATTGGAGATCTGAATATATTAGCAGTCATTTCTGCTGTTAGGGCTATAAGTTATGCATAGCTAAAGTGGTATTTTTTCGTACACTTCGAATAAAGATTCATCCTAACAACTGGCGACTCCACACGGGTTTACCATTACAACCACTATTGTTTTTCTAATCCTTGCATATCCAGCTGCTTCAAACCCTACGATTTCTCTTCAGCCCCTTGTTTTGCTTATTCTTGATGTTGTTTTTAATCCATAAAACCCTAAAATGATAAAAACTCTTTCTGCGTGTTTTAGGACCCATTACGCAGGTGACAGACATCAGTGGCAGCTGAGACAAATTTTTTTTTGAAATCTTCCACCGAGAGTGTTGGAAGTGCAGGTCGCACTTTTCTACCCAAAACCTGTGACCTAGACCTCTAGGACGCACTTTACAACCAAAAAATTGCAACCTCTACTGAAAACAGGACAAAAACTGCGACCTAGACTTTCTGCAGGGATTTTTCTGAAAGTTTTCTAGGTTCTGCTGAGCCTTTGTTCAGGGTTGTCTGACTTCTATCTTCGCCCGTTTTGGAGCTATACTTGTTCTGTTTCACTTAACTAAGTGGGAACCTAGCCCCCTAGGGTTTCAGTACCCTCCACTTTTGGTGGAAGAGTGTTTGTTGTTGCAGGTTGTCTGAAATTTCAGAATCTTCAGCGATTTTTCAGATCTGATACCTCATCTTCAGATCCACTTCAGATCGGCTTGTTATCCATCCAAATCTCCTCTTTTAGCTTTGTTTGGGTTTTACCTTAGGGGGAACTCCGCTTCCTTCCTAGAGATAGCCTTTCGCCACCTCTTTTTATAGAAATTTTCCTCTAATTTGTTGCTATTTTCTGCACCACTCTCCAGTAGATTTTGTCTTTTAGATCTCTGTCCCTCTTGACCCAATATCTAGTAGCCCATTTTAGTGTGTTTTGTTTAGTTTTTTACAAACCTATAGACTAATTGTTGAGAGACCCACTTGCTTGGGTTTAGAATATTACATTATTAGCTGTTTATTTTCTATTTTGCAGGCCTATTTACTGTCATTTGCAGGGTTATTTACAGCTATACAACAACACTTTTTCTTTTTCTCTACAAATGTTTGGGTTTAAAAATTAAAATTTACACACTTTTTACACACACACCCTAAGCGAAAAAGGGATTCGTTGACACCGCCAAGCAAAGACTCTAAAACATTGAAATCATTTGATCCCACACATCCTTGCCCTTGTTTCGACATTGTAATCACTTGATTCTGCACCTCCCTACCCTTGTTGGTCTCTTTTCCCTTGGTGCCGTGTGTGTGTCGTCATTGCTCAACCTCCCATGGGCTCTGATTTTCCTCAGGGGGGGCCAGCACCTCCTGCATATCTTCCCCTCTTGGTAGCACACATTAAGGGTGCAACATGCCTCCTCTCTTTGCCCAACCTCCTGTTTACCACCCTGTTACCCGACCTTATTTTTCTGGTACGCCCACTGACCAGATTCTCGTGATGAAATCCAATCAACTTTCAATCGTAGACATTAATCTTCAGACTCAATCCCATTAGTACAACAAGCCTCCTACCACGTCTGTCCCCGAGCCGCCTCCTTCGGTCTCTACAGAGCCTCTTTTGACACCTAATGGCCCCTTGAAGATCCCTTCGCCTAGGGCAGAGGTTCATACCAAGATCTCTAAGGGTCCACTACGCCGAAATGTTGCTTCTGGAAAAGCTGCCCATTCGTATAGCATATTCGATGACTTGGCACAATCCCCTGCTGCCATTTCAATGCTGGAACTCCTCCAGTCGTGCCCTTCACAATGAAAAGCTCTTCTATCTGTCGTGAGCACTATAGACACTTTCAATGATTGAATGATTGTCTTTGATGTTGACTGGTCAGAACATCCACCTCCCCCTACTTCCGTCGCTTTCCAAATCCCAGTCAAGATCCGGAACACCAATGTTTCTCGATGCATTATTGATGGGGGGGCATCCACCTGTGTGATGTCCGCTTCGGTTTGGAAACAACTTGGATCTCCTGAGTTGGCTCCTTCCACGATCACCCTCCGAGCGTGGGATGGCCATGTCTCCAAGCCCATTGGCTTATTCCGCAATTTTCCTATCACTCTTGCAGGTAAGACAGTTTGCGTTGACGTAGAAGTCATAGACGACCCCTTGGATTACAACATTCTATTGGGTCGTAGCTACACTTATGCGATGTCTACTATCCCTTCCGCAGTTCACTGCAAGATGTACTTCCCCCATAATAGAAAGATAGTCACCATTGACCAGTTGACATATTACGAGCCAAAGTCTCAGACCTCCCCTGAGTCCACTATTTCTTCGATGGCCAACAAGAAAACCGTCGACCCTTTAACTAGTGTCTCACCTGGCATCTACAAGGACTCCTCCTTGCTTGGTACTTTCCCTGGTCTCCCTCCTCCTATCTCTGATCCCAGCTCATCGAATGTTTGCATGATGCAATCGTCTCGGGCCTCTCCCAAGAGGCCCGCCTTAGCTAGTCAGTAGCTCCCTCGCCCTCCGTAGCCGTCTCCTAGCCCTTCGATGCAGCCTCTTGGAACTCCTCCTCCTGGCCCTTTAGCTGGTACTCATGAGCCTATTTATCCTCCTGGGTCGGTCCCTCCAGGCCTTAACCATTTAGGAGTCATCCCACCTAGCCATTACCCCTCCGGTTAGATACCATTCCTAGTCCCTCCATCAGGCATCTATACGGCACCTATCATGGCCACCCTCTCTCTTCCTAAATTGACCATTAGGATTCCGGTTTGGTACCTTGATCCTCCAACTGCTACCCTGCCAGACTAACCTAAACCTTATCTTGATTTGACCGTGGTTCAACCGGTCCTCTTGACTTCTCTTGTTGTCAGAGTGCCTCAACCACCTCAACAAGAACCACCTCCTGTTGCGACCGCTTCGAGTAAGAAGGGCAAAGCTCGTAAAAAGGCCTCAAAGGACAAAGCTGCCCCAACTAACCCTGCACCTCCTCTGCCTCCAAAGCCCTGCGCTTTGTGTGACGTCATTTGTCATGCCACCCATACTTGTCCCGAGTTGCCCTGCATCAAGCCAATGGTTAATGTCACGTTCCCTGAGTCAACGGTCCTCAAAACCTCTACTTCTTCATCGACCTTTACTAAGAACAACAAGACTATTCACACTAAAAACCCTTGTGCTTTGCGTGGTCTCCATGGCCATTACTCTCATCATTGTCCCCGCCTTACGCATTACTGTACTTCTTTAGAGGTAGTCCGGGAGTATGAGATTGAACAGAACCAATCCGCTTCTCATGTACTTGCACAGTATGCTGCAGGCCAGACCGAGGATTTACCTGCTCCTATTGACATTCCCCCCCCTTATGTCAACATGACGAAGCATGCGGCCACCATCCTCTACCTTTCATCATCCTTGAGACCCTCAATAGAAGCTCCCTCTGAATCTTCTTCTGTTGTTTCACTTGACCCCCTTTCAGCAAACACCCCAGGCTCAACATTAGTAGATCCTTTATCTGCTTGTCCTTACGTCATCTCCCCTGACAATGCGCATGTGAGTCCTTCTTCTCATGATGATGAGTCAGGTAGCCCCGCCACGCCATGTGGTCTCCCTTCCTCCTGTCTTTCCACCTCCTATTGTGACAACGACATCATGGAAGCTACATCCACCCTTGACTTCATCTTTCCTGCCCATAAACAGGATGCCATCACCCATACCGTTGGTGACTTATGCAGCCTGAGCTTAAGCTATGTCTCCCATAGCTCCCACATTTCCCCTCATCGGCAGCATGTGGGAAGTAGACATCCTACCCAGATCACTCTCTTCCGCAGAGTGCATTTGATTTCTACTATGCACTCAGGTTTCTAGCATTGTTCTTTACCCTCCCATTTATTGTCTTCTGGCACCTTTCAGAGGGACCCCCCATCGACACCTTATATCGATTTTGCCAATGGTGCAAGTCGCTACTCCCGGAATTTAGCCTTGGCAGGTTGGGCCATTTTTACCCCTTTGCAGGCACTTGTTCTTTCAAATGGTGTATGCATTGGTACTACTACCAATAATCAGGCCGAATATGATGTTGTGCGATGTTTATTAGCTAATTCCCTTTCACAGCACATCCTCCACCTTCATGTTTGTTTAGATTCCATGCTTCTTGTCATGCAATTGAATGGTGTATATCGTGTGCATAATCCTATCCTTTTCAGAAGATATTTATGACTGAAGATTTTGATGCATGAATTTGAAATCATTACTTTCAGTCATGTACCTAGAGCACAAAATCACTACGTAGATAGCATTGCAAACCATATTCTGGATTGGCATTTAACACACACATTTAACTCAAGATAATAACATAAAAATATCAAAACGATTCATATCCATAGTATGTGTCAGATAAAATGTTTTAGAGTTCATCAAATCTGATACATATGACATGCCCATAGCATGTTACCAAAAACTCAAAAATGGGGGCACCACATGCCCCTACACACTAATCACTATCTGGAGGATCCCGAGCCAATGGCTTTGCCCCCGCAGCTCGTAGATCATGAACACTTTGTCCGGCCATCGCCATGCGTCACATGAACCCTCTCTATTCCGAGGGTAAACCAATACATGGCTCTATGTATTGGTCATCTAACTCTTGCCATCCGCATTCCAAAACACTGGTTATGAGCCTCTCACATCTATGACAGGTGTCCTCCAGAAGGGTTGCTGCGTCCTCATTTTGCTGCGCCCTTGGTCCACTAGATCCTGTGGTCCCTGATACTGTAGGACACCCCATGTACCCTGTTGTAGCTCCTAGAGACAGCCTTGAGTTTCCAAAGACCAGTGCCTAGGACATCTTAAACGGTAGGGAGTATAAAGGATATTTCAGGCTCATTATCAGCTTAGGGCTCTCTACCTTTTCAACTTGTGCAAAGCGTTATCATATGAATGGGACCAAACTACTTTGAGATTCAGCAAGATATAAAGATACTGCAGAGGCAAGAGGAGAATCTTCAATACATGTATACTTCAGACAACTTAGAGATAGTTTTCATCAAGGAGGTCCAGTTCTTCAATGGTATATAGGTATTTTTAGTGAAAGGTGTTTGCTGCGCAGAAAGTGAGAGGAGAGTACTAATTATCGGTGGAATGATACTCTGAAAACATATTTCAACACCATATGGGCTTAAAATCTAAGAATCCATACATGTTAATCAGTTCTGGAAGAGCAGCATCCCATGATATTTAATACAGAGGAAATACGAATGAAGTGTTAGGCAGAACGACATATTACGCATGGGCCATATTTAAAGCGACATAGACCAGTTACGTATGAGTAGCAAACAGCGATAAATTCATACCCAAACTGGCGAGTCACTCGCATTCCAAAGCATAATATATAGAAATTGGAGACAGTGAAGTAAACAATGAGACAATATTACGAAGAAAGAATCACACAGACCATATAACATCAAGACTAGAATCCTCACGTATGAGTAGAACTTCTCTTTGCTGAGACCCCACGGGCTCTGTGTATTTGTATTGATAATTCCACAACGAGCATACAAAATTCTTTACACTGCGAGTTTCTTCAAAAAATTTGGAACCCGTTTTTCTCATTCGATCTTCCTTATATAGACCTCTTCCTATCTCAACGAGAAGATATTTTTTGAGAAAATATCTTCTTCGCATGACCAAAATCTGTTAAAGGTCCTTATCAGAACAACAAACTTATGATGAGGAATAAGGCCTCTCATCATGGATAGTCAGGCACTTGGCCGTTTTTAAAACAGGAATTTAAACAAAAGTCTGGTAACAGTAAAATGCTGGAGTGGAGCAAGAAGCCCACTCGAAACTTAAAAGTAACTAATTTAGTAAAAATTAAATGGGCCGCTAAGGCTGAATCATGAGTTGACATTATTTCATTGGTGTGGAAGGGTCGAGGCCGTTGCTGATGCTGATGGTGGGATGTTCGCTGATGAGCTAGCGATCTGGATGGCAAACTGAGCGCATCTTTGCCGGCTGCTCGATGAAGTAAAAGCATCGGATAGAAACTCTTCTCAGGGACATAGCATGAAAATGAAAGCTTTTAAATAATCTGTCCTTTTCTGAAAGGAAATCCCATTAGGGTTAAACCTGGAGGGCATAGTTCTCTTGTGCATTGTATTCTCTATTTTCCAATTTTGAATTTGAATTTAAAATCTTTTGTGCCAAACACCGAATTCATAGGTCTTCGATTGATACTCTTTGCTTCGTCATTGATGTCTTAATCCACAAAAATCTTCTCCTTGAATGATTTTGAAGGGTTTGGTGGATTTTGAACCCTATTTCTTCCATGGATGTCATGTCGTGGCAGCTCCCAGGGCTTTTCTTCATAATTGCAGCTTCTGTAGAGTAGCCCTTCGATGTGCTCTGCTACTGTAGTCCAGGTTGTATATTATGACAATTTTCCATCGCTAAAACCCTGCAAAATCCGCAAACTTGTTAAGAAAACCATGCACGGGGAAGTGGAAGTGGTGGGGAATAATGAGGAATGACAGCACTGCATGGTGGACCGGTGGAAAAAGTAAGGCGGTGGTAGAAAATACAGCGTAACAGTGTTTTCTGCGTAAAAACGGTGAAAAAGGCAATGGTACGGTGTATGATAGGGTTTGGCAGGGAAATGCATCGTGGGCCATTCGATTGTGGTATAGTGGTGGGGATCGACGGTGGGGGATGGTCCGTGGAATAGCTTATGCACATGATGGAATACATATGAAACATGGAAATTTTAACGTAAAATGTGAAACCTTCAGACTTTGGAGGGAATGCAAAGGAAACACATGAAATGCAACGGAAATGTGCATGAGGGGTACTAGAATGAACGTACGAGGTGGGACCCAATATGGAAAGCGCGGATCGTAAATAGGAAAGTGCGATGGCGGAAAGTGGCACCAACAGAAAACTGCGCTTTGCGCTTTTGCGATGGGGTGGATCTGCGATGGGTACGATTTGCGATGATCGCAAATCGCAAAGGCGGAAAGTGCGATGAATGCGCAAATCGCAAAAGCGCAAAGTGCGATGGATGTGCAAATCGCAAAAGCGGAAAGTGCGATGGGGGGAAAATGCGATCGCGCGATCGCATCGCAAATATTTGTGATGGTTCAAACCAACGAATAGTTGGAAATACGATTTGCGATTTGCGCCTTTAATGATATCATTGTCCCTTTTTGCTCTATGCCTTCGTTTTTCGTATTTCTCTTGCCTTATTGCTTTATGTTTAGTCCCTCGTCTTTCCTTCTCGGCCATCCGTTTGAATGCTTCACTATCTACCATAGCATTTTGATGCAAGGCTTTCTCAAACCCACAATAAAAGTGACTAATGTTAATTAAGGCGCCCTTGGTCCACTAGATCCTGTGGCCCCTGATACTGTAGGACGCCCCATGTACCCGATGGTTTTATTGGTGCTGTATCTGCATACCAAAAGTAAAAGAATCAGTACTACATACAATATTCTAACAACTTTACATGCATGTAAAAGATCAGAAATGTGGAACTTACCATCTGGTCCCCATATACGACTAGGTGGAAGTGGAAGATCCGGGTCCCCACAATAACTCATCCCATTATAGGGGTAGTCGTCTATATATACACCGACATCTGATCCCAATGAACAAAGAAATCAGGATGAAACACTCGTCCAACTGCTCCACCTCCTCCTCTACACAGTAGTCACCCCCATCGGAGCATCCTAGGCTCCCTCGGGCCCACATCTAGGAGCTGTATGTGAGGTCGAAGTGTCGAGATCTTCTCAAAGAAAAAAGAGCACAAAAATATACCATATGCACAGTCATAGTTCACTTGCCGCTTACATAGCGTCAACTATCGTTTCAACAACGACAACATCATCTGGGCCCACCCATAGTAGATCCCACTCAAAACACTGTCCACCAACATCATCTGTCACCCTGTAATGTGATGGAGTGCCTAGTTGCCGAGGATCCGCAGCACTTCTGCGGCCACAACACGAGTCTCTAACCTCTCCAAATCCCCGATGGGTATCCGAGTCCTGTTGACTTGGAGACCTGGATGACAATGGCACTCTACAAACTCTATGATATTCTTCCCACGCGGTAATACTGGCTGAGTATTCCCTACCATCCGAAGTGGTGGGAGACCAGTCAGGAAATATATATCCTGGACCGTTAACTTGATCCGATGCCCCTGCACTATAAAGACCTCATGGTCCGAGTCCCAGTAGCTGACAATCCAGACCAATAAGGGCTCCCCAGCTCTCATCAAAGGGTTCTCCACAAACTTCAGAACCCCAAACCTAGCCAAAGCACTGCAAACACCCTTATCCTCTTGGAAATCCAAACGCAATGCGCCTAGGTTTCTCTCTCCAATTGATTTGTAATTCTTCCATACCTGCACAAAACCATCATATCAATCAGTATACAGATAGGAAATACTATTTCTCATCAAAAAACCCTAGTGCTCAGCCAAAAAATAGCACCAAAACACCACTCTCGGACAGGTCACACTTTTCAGGCCCAAAGCTGGGACAGGTCGCACTTATCTGGCCAAAACCTACTACCTAGGTCATAGTTTTTGCCCCAAAAACTGCGACCTGGTCGTAAGGAGGAGTAGAGGGCTTTTACTGAGCATTAGGGACCTAATCTGAAATTTTAATCCACTAAAAAGAAAGAGTAGGGTTAGGCCTCTTACCTGCAACTGACAGCTCCTGACTCCACCGGTCGATTTGTCTGCTATGATCGCCGCAAGATTTAGGGCCTTCTCTCCTCTCCACATTCACCATAGCTCCAAATGAAAATGAATGAATTTGGAGGGAAAATGCCTTATTAAAAGAGAAACCCTTGTTTCTTCTTTCGCTCGCCGCGATCCAACCGTATCTCCATTTACCAAACCGTCCACACCATTGGAAAGCTCTCACTAAGCCCTCAAATGGGTATCTGTTAGTTTTTAGTGATCTGATACTTCACCGTGACACATTTTCCCAAGAAGCACCACTTCACCCTTCCACAAAAATCGAATTTCTTCACTTGCAACACTTGTACCGGGGGCACCATCTTGCCTCCATACTTGTCCATGCTCATGTCGACTTTCTTCATGAGTCACCATCTGATACTCATGCTTTTATGGTCCCCATCGGCCCCTTTTCATATGTGGCAGCACCATCGAGTCACCCTTGTTTAGAGCATCCGAGTTGAGTCATCATTGCTTTCATGGAGTCTATCCCGAGTCCCTTTACATCTCGCCATAGTCCCCCATCATTCATTGCTTGGTCCCTCTCTCATGTCGCACATTATGGCTTTCAGTCCGGCTGTCCCCTATCCCTCATGATGTTGTGTTAGTTTCTGCCAAGTAATCCATGCCCTTTATGCTCTAACAAGGGAAGTTGTCTGTTCGCTACTCTTTCCCCTCCATTTCATCATCATCATTGGTGTTAGTCTGTCAGTCACTCTACTATTTTCTCTCATGCCATAGTTGAGGATACCTTATTGCCTCACCTATGGCAGACCTCCTTTTGTCGACATCAACTGTTTCATTCCAGAAGACAGGTCAAGAGGGCAGTGTACCTTGGTTCTAGCTTCCACTCTAGTTCGGTGCCTCAGATCAGGCAAAGGGACTCATTATTGCCCTTTGACTTGATTGTTTCTCAGCTCCAGCTCCTTTTAGCATGATCGAGATCCATATACTCGATTGTTCAGTGATGCAGCAACTGACATTGATGATTCCCGAGTGTGTGTGAGATGTCTCAGTCCTCATGAGGGGGTGGCCCTACAGGTAGCCCCCCACACACTCGGATGACCTCTTCATCACAGCCTTTGATGCAAATCCATACATTTGATGGTGTCGGCCTCAATTTCTTGCAACATGTTTTTGTTTGCATGTATCAGTCATATTTTTAGAGCCCTTTCCTATTTCCAGGGGCATCTGGGTTATATTTATATCTCATGTACTCAGATATTATTGTACAAAGTCCTGGCCATTATCCCAAGCACAATATGTATGTGGGATTCATTATCGTGATATTTATGTGGCTCATGTTTAGGCCAGCATAGGCTTCATTAGTGCATTCTGTGGTTTTCTAGGCGCCTTATTATTTGTACTATTGCCTCGGCGGGCATAGGTTTGCCTCCCCCGCAACCTATAGAAGGTACCCACTCATCAAAAAGACTTGTCGCACCTGCAAGTCGCCTCCTCAGGGTCTAGTTATTTCAGCACTTTGGTTTACCTTATACTTCTCTCTCTTTGGCTTCACCTTCGATGTCTAGTGATTGTATTCTTACAATGTACTTCAGTCATACGGTTAGCTCCTAATGCTCGCACGTTGGGGGGCAATCTGTTACACCATTTTTTGGTCATCTAACCTATTATCATTAGATGGACCCAAGTACATCACGTAAGACCAGTGTTACTCCAAGTAAAATTTCTTTCACTATGAAAATAACTTAGTAAATCACCTTTATTAAGTTGTTTATGGTCTAAACAAGAAACAACATAAGGAAATATTAAATAAATATATATTTGTTTAATTTTCCTCAACAAATAATTAGTTAAACATTAGTTTAATTAATATTTCTGGTTATATTTAACCCAAAACAAAGGAATTAATTAGATAAATCACTATTTATCTTATTATTTTCTAAAGAATAATTATTTAAATCTTATTTAAATCATATTCTTTGTTAAATATGACTAATCACCCTTAAATAATTAAATAAATCATTATTTATTTGATTATTACTCAACCATATCCTTAAAATGATAAATAAATCATTTATTTATTTATTATTACTTAATCACATCCTTAAAATGATAAATAAATCATTTATTTATTTATTATTTACAAATAAGGGGATTTGATTCAAGTCAAATTCCTTTTCCCTCCAACAAATATAATAAAATATTCCATAAAAGTTGGATCTAGATTTGGTTAATAATATTTTAATTATGCACCAATCTCTAGACTAACTCAATATTTTGTTATAAATAGAAGGGTTTTCCCATTCATTTGTCACCTTTTGTTGCTTAAAGATCACTCTGGATCTCAACATTTGGTCTCGCTATTAATCCATAATCATAGCCATACTTTTCCATTTTTGTCTGGGTTTTCTACACCATCAAGAGAGAGAAGTTCTAAATCTGAAGTGTTGAGGACTCACAAGAACCCATCCCATTGAGGAGAACAGGGAACACCCTGTTGTGTTTTCCTCCCAGGTGCCATTAATAAAACTATTCATTGGATATATTCTTGTCTTGTCTATTGGATCTATGAAGTAAATCTTATTTTTCTACTTTTTAATGTCTTCTAATGCATAGATCTAGATTTTTGCAACATTTTTCTTGATCATCTAATTGCAGATCTGAAGATATTAGCAGTCATTTCTGCTATTAGGGCTATAAGTTATGCATAGCTAAAGTGGTCTTTTTTCGTAACTTCGAATAAAGATTCATACTAACAATGGACATACCTCCAAGTAAAAGGGTCATTGCAGAAGTGCATATGACAAAGAATAGGATGTTTCCTCTCAAGCTAAAAATAGACTTGAAGGAAGGAGGTGTGGTTGTTGTTATCACCATAAAAGTTTTTCTAAACTTGGACAATTTACATCGTTCCTAGTCATGGTCTTAGATAGGTGTTGGGTCATTTCATGCTTTAAAGGGTAGGTGATAGAGTAAGAGTCTCAAAAGTCTCATTTTCATATCCAAATAAAGTTTAACAGCCTTATTCCATGTCTTAAAGGTCTCACATCCTCTCTCGAAGTCATATCTTAAACCATTTGAAAAAAAATTGGAATTAGCCACAAAACCACGTTTTCGTAGCGTAGATAGTGTAAAAAGCCTGTTTTGCGCTATGTAAATGCCATTATTTTCGTAGTGCAAACCCTTGAAAATGAACTAAGCGCGCTACGAAAGCACAGATTCATATGCAGTCTTGTCAAATCATCAATTCATTCAAATTCCGTTAAGTTTTCATTATTAGGTGTCAGCTGGGAGTAATTTCTAAGGCATGCAACCATTCAAATCCATCATTTCGAATGTAGGGGTCATCATGATAGGTAATTTCAAATTCGTAAGGATTGGCTGGTTTCTTATTGCAGTTTGCATGAAAACACTCAAACAGATCGTTTTCGAATGCTAAGCTTATGGTAATCTCTTACCAAAGCTTCTCTCATCTATTTTTCAAGCGAGGCTGATCACCATTAACAAGTGAGGCTAACTACCATAAGCAAGCGAGGCTGATAAATAGAAATTCAAGCGAGGCTAATTTGTCACAGGAATTCAAAGGCAAAGATGACAGAAGAAAAGAAAAACCACAGGTCTGTTCATTGTTTAAGAACAGAGCCTGGAAGCACAGAGGCCCTAGCCAAAGATAAATCAGTGATGGAGGCTTTCAAGAAAACAGGGTGTTGGAGATTTTGTAAAAAATTGCAGGGAGGACACAGTCAAGTGTCAAAGGAGTTTGCTCTACATTTCACTGGCTCAAACACAAAAATTGGAATCTTAAACTTGTGAGTAACCCCTGAGATCATAGCTTTGGTGACAGATATTCGTAGGGGCCAAGATAGATGGTTCAAAAACTCCAAATTTGATATGGAACCATGTAAAGTGTTTCTGAAGCCAGAGTTTGCAGAAACAGACTTAACCAAGGAAACTCCAAGGAGCTGCATCAAAGACATCTATGCCAACTTGCTCTTCAACATTCAAAGGTATTTTACCTATGAGGGAAGATATCATAAAGTATATTCACATCATTTTAAACTCCTGTTGCATTTTACTAGCATGATTTCTTTATATTTTCCTTTCTCCCTGCATCGACGTATAGCGAAGATGGCAGATAAAGTGAAAATGAAAACTCAAGGATGTGAAACTTCCCTTTTTCATCATGGTCTAATTAAGCTGATAGTTTTACATGAAATTCAAAGGATCAACAAAGAATGGTCTTCATTTTTGTTTTTATGTGGTTTTAGAGTGGAAAACCAAGATACAGGCATTAACCCTAAGGCTAAAGAAACCCCACCAACAGAAACCAGTAAGACTATAATGACTAGGTCAAAAAGATTTGTTAAGCTGAAACCTAGAAAGCAAGTGAAAGAGCAAGTAAGTAAAGCATCAGTGGTTATTCTTGAGACTCCTTAACCTACAAAAGAAAATATCACTGTAATTGAAGAAATGGCACAAGAACAGTCAGCTAACAAACCAATTCAAATGATATTGACTAGAAGTCAAATTGCAAAGTAGAAGGGTAAATCGGTGATCTCAGGAGAAAATTTAGGCTTAAAAGGTAACTTAAATGATATTTTAGAAGCCATTGATATTGAATAATCCCCTTTGGTACAAGAAGATTTCATAAAATTTGATGAAGGAAAACCTAAGCAGATGAAATCTTCTAAGAAACTGGAATTTGAGGATGAGGTTGCAGCATTTGTGTTCAAGCCTAGAAATCCTTTAACCAGGCAATCTAAAAAGATGCAAAATTTCAATATTGAGTTAGGGAAAACAGAGGAAGCTTCCACTGTTCAGGAAGAGTTTATATACCTTTCATCACCAATACCTGAATGTGACAAAAACATGGTATTTTCCACTCAAACAAAAAACCAGTTATGAAGAAATGGAAGAAAGGTTGAAATCAGCTAATTATGAAATTGCTAGACTAAGGAAGAGAGCAAGAAGGCATGCTGCTAAAAAGACAAATTTCAAGAGGATAAAGGCTCTATGGGAATTTGAAAAGGTTTCCAAACCAGAAACAATAAGCAGTGAAGCTCAGTACTTTTCTTGGACTGTTCCTGAAATTAAAGAGGCTAGATTTATGAGAATGATGAATATTCAGTTAAGGGCTACCAATAGGAAACTGAGGCATATTGAAGACCTAGAAATACAATTGACAAAATCTGAAGAGAAGCTACAACAACAATGAAACAGGGCAATAAATGATAAATCCTTGAAACAGTTTTGTCATGAAGAAAAAGATCATTTTTGAAGGAAAACATCTTTTAAAGCTATTTTATGTTGATATCAATCCTTAAAAAAATTTAAATATCCTCAAAACTATAAATTTTTGGAAAAACTGTGTTAAAGGGAGCATACACAGCAGTTTTGTAGCGCGCTACGAAACTGCTGAAGGTGAATTTTTGACATTTTATGCATGTATTTGGGAGGTAAGGACTACTGGTTTTCAAATTTTGGTGTTGCTGGTGGAAATATCAAGATCAAAGATGAAGAATAAGATTGAAAAGTAGAAGAAAGAATGGTCAAAGGAAGTGTTTTACAGTGATATAAAAACTATGCTACGAAAACAGGCTATTTTCGTAGCGCAATCATGTTTCATCTCCTTTCCATTTTTTCGAGGATTTATTTTTGCACAGGTGGAAGGTTGAAGTGTTAATGGAATGTTGGCACATGTCACATATACAAAACAATCATCAATTCCAGCAAAGCTGTTCGAAGATAAGCATGGAGGTTAAGGGCTAAAAATCAGGAACTCTATCTCCTGGTTTTTAACACAGTTGTGTCATGAATCAACAGGGTTTACAACAAGTCTGGAAGCATCATAAAGGTCAAAAACATGGATTAGCAGTTGTCAAAGAAATTATTTAAGTTTTAGATAAGGTTTTTTGAAACATGTTTAGGATTTTCACACCTATTTGTTTTAGAACTCCTAAAAGATAGTTAGCTGTCAGTTTGTAATTAAGAGTTTGTTTTATGAGTAGATAGGTGTCAATTTTAGAAATTCGAGTTCTCCTAATGATGGATCATGGAATCCAAGAATTTAAAGACTCTATATGAAGCATGAGGTCGAATTCCTCAAGGTTGGCATTTTCATTAGCAAAGTAGTTGTGTTATTGTATGTTACTGTGATCTTTCAACTTAATACAAAGATTTGTTTGACTACTCAGGATTCACAAGGAGTTTAAGTGTATCATCATTCTATGGCTTTTTTCAATTACCTACTTGCAGTAGTATTTGTATGTGTTACGTAGAATTCATTTGACAATTCTCCAACTTCCTTCACATGCAAATAGACTGTGTTTTATCATTGTGTTACTGTTTTTCTCATAAACCTAGACTCCAAGTGCCTTGACTTCCATGTTTGACAAATTATAATGTTTTGTTGAAGACTATCTTGACTCCATGGCCCAATTGTTTCGGTAAATAACTCCCTAGAGGTCGTTGGGTCAAAACCTCCACAGATCAGGGCATGCTATTCAAGAAGGACTCACACAACCACACTTGTACGCTAAAAGCTAGATATAATCGATTGTAGATCTCACCCGTAGATCCTACGTTTGATGTAGATCCCACGGGGTACAAACCCCCAGCAACCCTTCTTCCTCTTCAACCTGAAAACCAAGAAGAAACGTGCATGGAAATCTAGTTGTACAACATATATCTACCCTAAATGTTAGTGTAATCCATGTGAAACATCATATAAACAATAATAAATGCTTAAATAACAATATTTTCGCATATGCAAGCAGATATTAACACGTGAATTCGGGAACAAGATGGTTCTTCTTCATTACGAATAACATGTACAATAATAAAAAGGCGGAGAGATCACCTGAATCCTTCCACAATCTTCGAATATACCGTCGTCCGGATCCGTCCTGCCCTTGCCTCGCTAAGATTCTTCCAGGACTTGTGCACACGAGATGACATATAGAGAGATGAACATCTCCAGGAAACAAGGGTTTCCTGTAATAAACTGGGAAGTGCAGGAGGCACAGGAAACCAGACTAGAATTGGGGCTCCAAAAGAGTATAATATCTATAATTTCTCTCTCCCTTAGGCCATGCACATGAGGGGCTTTTATACTCCCTCAAAGTAGTTTCAATTAGTTGGAAACAGTTGGCCACGGGCTAGGGTGGTTGAATTACTAGAATAACCATCACCCAACCTCGAAAATAGGGATTTTTATATATATTTTTAATGAGTTTAATGGCATACGCGGAAAAGTATCTTTGAACTCGCGTATACACGCGGAAAAGCCTGGGCATACCTGCGTATGGGATTTGAAACACTGTTTTTTATGAACTTTTATCCAAGTCTGTGGGAATGGGTGCCCAAGGCCAAAAAGACAATCATGAATCACATGAGGGTGAAAAATGATGCTATAACACCAATGAGTGTTTGCTAATCTGTGATTCAACCAGTTATACATTTTTGTCCTTTTTATTCCTAGAGTTAGCCATCTAATCATTAATCAAAAATCTTAAACTTATTGAGAGAGCCCTCTCAGGTTGAGGAGGCTAAGCCTCAGCCAAAAGATTGGTTTGAAATATTTACTCAGAGTCTACTTGATGAGCAGCCTATCAGGGTCAGATTTTGTGATAATAGTTGTAGTAGTAACAAAAGAGGTCTTTCAAGAAGAAGTGACAAATGAAAACTGGTTATGGCATTTGAGATTTGGACATCTCAATTTTGGAGGTTTGAACCTCTTTCATAGAAATGGGATGGTAAAGGGATTACCACTCATTGAGAAACCAGACAGCCTATGTGAAGGTTGCATCTTGGGAAAACAACACAGAGAAGCATTCCCAGCAGGGAAGAGTGTAAGGGAAAAAGCACCCTTAGAGATTGTCCACTCGGATTTGTGTGGACCAATGCAAACACCATCATTAGATGGCAGTCACTATGTTTTGACATTTATAGATGATTGCACCAGAAAGATATGGGTTTATTTTTGAAACATAAGAGTGAAGTTTTTGAACAGTTATACCACTTCAAAGCTGTTGTAGAGAAGCAAAGTGGGCAATACATAAAAGTGTTGAGAACTGATAGAGAAGGAGAATATATCTCCAAAGACTTCCTACATTTCTGTAGGGAGCATGACATACACAAGATGTTTACCACAAGGTACACAACACAACAAAATAGTGTTTCAGAAAGAAATAATAAGACCATCATAGACATGGTCATAGATATGTTGAAGGCAAAACATTTTCCAAATGGGTATTGGGCAGAAGCTATAAATTGTGTAGCTTATATTTTAAATAAATTTCCAACCAAAGATGTTATGAATAGAGTTCTAGAAGAAGCATGGAGTGGAACAAAACAATTTTTCACTCACATGAAAGTATTTGGATGTGTGGCTTATGCACATGTCTCGGATCAACTAAGAAATAAGTTGGACAGCAAGTGGGAGAAGTGTATCTTTGTTGGATACAATGATGAATCAAAGGCCTACAAACTCTATAATCCATCCACCAAGAAAGTTATAATCAGTAGAGATGTTCAGTTTATTAAAGAAGAAGCTTGGGATGGAAGTTTAGAGAAGACGGTGAATGTGAAGACATGTATGTCTCACAAAGAGCAAGAGAAATTGATTGCAGAAAATAATTCCTCCATGGTGGCTCCTCTTCCACCTACACAAGCTTAGAAGAGCACACCACAAGAAGGAAACATAACAACCTTGAGAAATCAAGGAAGCTCTTCTCCAGGCACACCATAGAGATTATAAACTCCCTTGATTTTAAGTGGAACTCCAAGCACACCAAGAATACCAAGATTCATAAACTTGAGTGAAATTTATGAGCAAGAAGTTGATAATAATAATGGTCTGAATTCGTTATTTGCTTTGTTTTGTCATGTTGATAACCCAATCCATTTTTAAGATGCAGTAAAAGAATAAAAATCGATTGAAGCAATGACTGAAGAGATTGGAGCAATAGAAAAGAATGATACATGGGATTTAGTGGACCTCCCACAAGGTAAAGAAGTCATTTGAGTAAAGTGGGTCTATAAGACCAAAAGCAACATTGAAGGCAAGATAGAAAGACTTAAAGCAAGACTTGTTGTGAAAGGTTACAAGTAGCAGCAAGAAATAAATTATGTAGAAACCTTTGCACTAGTTGCAAGGATGGAGACAGTGCAGACTATGTTGTCCATTGCAGCACAACAGAAGTGGAAATTCTATCAAATGAATGTGAAGTCAACATTCTTGAATGGAGTGTTGAAATAGGAGGTATATTTTGAACAAACTCCAAGCTATGAAATTGAAGGCCAAGAGAACAAAGTGTACAAGTTGAAGAAGGCTCTTTATGGGCTAAAGCAAGCACCAAGAGCATGGTACAACATGATTGTTGCTTACCTAATGGATAATGGGTTTGAAAAATGTGATGGTGAACCCACACTCTACATTAAAGAAAATAATGGTAATATCCTTATCTTTGTTTTATATGTAGATGATTTAATTTTTACAGGCAATGAAGTTTCTCTCATTGCTGATTTTAAAGCAATCATGAAGAGTGAATTTGAAATGACTAATTTGGGTTTATTGAGATATTTTTTGGGCATTGAAGTAAAGAAAAATGAAAAGGGAATTTCTATTTCCCAAGAAAAATATGTTGCATAATTTTTAAAGAGGTTTAACATGCAGAAAAACAAATTAGCTGTAACCCCAACTCTCACGGGGTTGAAACTAAGCAAAGAAGATTGCAGCAATAATGTCGATCCGACATTGTACAAGAGCATAGTTGGCAGTCTAATGTATTTGACTGCAACCAGGCCTGATATTATGTATGTTGTAAGTTTAATTTCCAGATTCATGGAGACACCAAAGGAGACACATTGGAAAGCAGCCAAAAGAATTCTGAGGTATGTGAATGGAACAAAGGAGTATGGTGTTCTATACTCCTCAACTAATAATTTTAAGTTGATTGGTTATACTGACAGTCATTGGGATGGAAGTGTAGATGATAGAAAGAGCACATCTGGGTATGTGTTTCATTTTGGATCAGGAGTCATTTCATGGGCTTCCAAGAAGCAACCAATAGTTTCATTATTAACAACAGAAGCAGAATATGTGGCAGCAACATCAGCAGCATGCCAAGCAGTATGGATGAGAAGGATGCTGAGAGATTTGTTTCATGAGCAAGACAAAGGAACCAAAATTTATTGTGATAATAGCTCAGCAATTGCATTATCAAAGAATTATGTTTTCCATAAGAGAACAAAGCACATAGATGAAAAATATCATTTTATAAGAGAATTGGTTAGCAATGGTGAGATTGTTTTGCAGCATTTCAGGACAGAGGAACAATTTTCTGATATCCTCACAAATCCATTGGGACAAACGAGTTTTGTTTACCTCAGACAGTGTCTAGGAATGGCTGATGGCAGCAATTGTGATTAAGGGGGAGTGTTGGAATTATAATCCCAACCACTGCCATGAATGAGAAGCGGCAACAACCCACACTTCAATCAATTTTGTGCAGAGAAGGACAAGCAAGGATCCAAGAGCCCGAAGGCATTTTCATGCAACCACAGCAAACATAGTACTTGATCCATCCTCTGCGTTTATTTCTTCAACCATTGATTTAACTTAACTTTTTCCTGCGGCATGCAATTGAAAGTTTTTTGTTTTAACCTTAAGCCATTTACCGTAACTTATTCTACCGCCGATGTGATATCTAGCGGGACCCACCTTAACCTTACCACATGAGCCAAAATGTTGTCCTGCGCCTTAGTCATTTGTATTTCCCTTACCACACTTACCAATAGTTTGTTGCACCGTAGAGCGCACTTCGCACTATTTACCACTTACCTTCTTCCATCCGCAAGTTATGTTATTTGCCATGTGATGCGATTGTGCTATCGCACATCGCATTCGCAACCATTTGAGTTTACCACTTAGCGCCAGCAAGTTAAGATGTTTGATTTTCGATGTGATCGTGCCATCCCACATCGCGCCCGCAAGGATTTGTGTTTACCCGTGTTCACATCAATTAACAGTTAAGTTCGAAGATCTGCGATCTACGATGAAGCACTAGATGCGATGAGGTTTCAGAGCTAGAACCAATATTATTTTAAGTCCTCCCTTTATGTAATGAACACATTTTTACGTGTTTTCGTGTATAAAATAGAATATGGTCTGCGTGCCAATTTAATGAAGATATGGGTCTTTTGATAGCCCAAGGATGAGAAGTTGTTGAATGTCTATTCAACAATGAATCTGCATTGAATTGCATTGATTATATTTAGGTTTTAGAGGCTTCGGCCATTTTTTATAAGAAATGTAATTTCAATTGTTTTCAGGGTAATGGAATAGAAACAGAATATCGTTCCTCTCCTGTGTATTATGATGTCTGTGTATGACTGTTTATGTTTCCACATTTTTTGCATTGTCTGTGTTGTGGGGGAAACACATTTTCCTCTGTCTATGTTGTATTCAGAAATTCCAACAATACTTTCATTTCTGGTGGGAAAGTGGCCAAGGAACAAACAGTAAGGGCAGATCTCATAGCCTTATTGGGGGTTCTCATTATGGAAAAATGGTTGAGGATGGATAATATTCAGATTTACTGCGACTCAAACTGAATCATAGACTAGGTACAAAATTCCACAGGATTTTTTCCACCTATCCTGAAAACCTGGATGTGCAAAATTTGGATCTTGGTAAGTACTTTTAAGACTATAAAATTTACACACATATATAGAGAGCAGAACTAGTCCACCCATGTATTTTCCAAAAGAGGGCTGCACAAACCATCAAGTAAATTTTGTATTTCTGCTTATGAACAGGGCAATCTAATCAATGATGGCAGTATAAACTATTCATAAAGATAATGAAAATTTAGATAATACTAGTAAAGGTTGTTTGTTTTTACTGTTTCTCACAAAATGGTTTTGAGGTAGAATTCTGGACAAAAAAAAATTGAAAGTGATATAAGTGATATTTTGATGTAATGTGTAAATATTTTTTATAATACTAAAAAATAACCTTTTTTTGCTTCTGAAAAAAATTACACAATACCAAAATTTTACCAAAATAAAATCTTCATGATATTCAAGGGCCAGGACTACCAATTTTCAGATGATGCCCTTAATACTGACTCCAAATTTTCAGAGTATGGCTTGAAACTTACAAGTATATTCAACTCGACTCTGAAGGTGTACAAGTGTAGCACATATTTTCTAGATGAAATCTACTACATACAACGAGGGGAGCTCAGGAAATGAAATGATATTTTCTATTACACTTTGGACGAATTTGAGCCTCCATTTGGGAAATGTGATATGGAGGAACAAGTCACAATTTATAATGGAATAAAAAAATTGGTTTCCAATGATACACAGAGAAATGAACATTATAGAACATGTCAAAAAAGTGGATGGATATGTGGTTACAATGTTGCAGTTTCAGATGAGGTTGCCCCATTCCTATGCTATTTCATGGATGAACCCATGCTCTGGAAAAGGAACTCTTTCATTGATATTTAGGTAGCTATGTCTCTGAATATTTTGGCTAATTAGCAATGGAACTAAATATAATATCAATAAACTAATTATCGTTCATATTTTTGAAGAAGGAAATAAGGGTACGAATGGTGTTGCAATAGGTAAAGATACTCTCCCAAGTATTTCCACTGATTTGTTGATTGATATGGCTAGGTTTCTTGATTGCTAAAATCATTTTAACAACTCCAGGTGTTTCAGCTAGAGTGAATATATTCATAACAACAGGATTATTAGTGGGTATAACATTATATGCTAAGAGGAGAAATTGTTAAAAAAATTGAGATAGGGGTAGTTTCCCTCAACACAGAGAGTTTCATAAAGATTTTAATCGGGACAATACAGTCGTAGAGATTAAATCACATGAGACTTAATTTTAATACAGAGTTGCGAAGGTTAAAACATATTGACTTGGGAAACTATAATGAAGCAAAGAAAATCAAACAATTTTACTCACAGTAAAACAAAGTAGAACAATATAAAAATGATTTTCTATTTTGGGGAGTTAATGTTTGACCATGCATTTTTACCAACCATGAATTAAATGTCCATTTGTCTTTTACTTTATCTGATGTGTTGTGGAATGGGTAATTTTCCTCCTATTGAGAACTCCATTTAAATTATGTCCTTGCCTGCAAACTAAATCCTCAACCTGCAAAATATTTACTTGAGGTATGGTTGTTGTCATAAAATTTAATGAAATGGTCGAGATTATTTTTCCAATAATCCCCCTTAATCGCAACTGCCACCATTGACCATTCCTAAAGAATCTCTAAGATAAACAAAATTTTCATGTGCCAATGGCTTTGTGAAGATGTCTGCAAATTGTTCTTCTGACTTGCAGTGCTGCAACACAATCTCACAATTGTTAAATAATTCTCTTATAAAATGATATTTAACATCAATGTTCTTTGTGCTCTTGTGAAAATCCAAATTCTTTGATAGCGCAATTGTCGAACTATTGTTGCAAAAAATAGTTTTTATTCCATCTTGTTCATCACATAAATCCCACAACATTCTTCTCATCTAAACTTCTTGAAATGGTGTTGCTGTTGCGGTGACATATTCAGTGTTGTTGACAATGACACTATAGGTTGCTTCTTGGAGGCCCATGAAATGGCTCCCTAACCTAAACAAAAAACATATCCTGACGTGCTCTTTCTGTCATCAACACTTCCTGCCCAGTCACTGTCAGTGTAAACAACTAGCCTAAAATCATCTGTTGCACTGTACAAGATACCATACTCCTTTGTCCCATTGACATACTTTAAAATCATTTTTTCTACTTGCCAATGTGTCTCTCTTTGGGTATCTGTATGAACCTTGACACCAAACTCACTACATGCATTATGTCAGGCCTAGTTGTGGTCAAATACATTAAGCTGCCCATCATACTTTTGTATAATGTCGGATTGACATCGTTGCTGTGATATTCCTTGCTCAACTTCAACCCCATGAATTTTGGAGTTGGTGTTGGTTTATTGTTCTTCATTTTAAACCTCTCTAAAATGTATGCACCATACTTTTCTTGAGAGATAAAAATACCATTTTCTTCTTGCTTCATTTCTATGCCCAAAATATATCTTAATAACCCCAATTCAATCATTTCAAACTCACTTTTCATGACTTCTTTGAAATCAAAAATCAGGAAATCATCACTCCCTATAGAAATAAAATAATATACATGCAAAACAACAATAAGAAGCTTACCGTCACTTTCTTTGATGTAGGAAGTAGGCTCACTGTCACATTTGTCGAACCCATTGTCCATCAAGTAAACATATATTTTGTTATACCATGTACACAGTGATTTCTTCAACCCATAGAGAGCTTTCCTCAACCTATACACATTGTCTTCTTGGCCTTCTACCTCATAAATAGGTAGTTGCGCAACATATACCTCCTCTTTCAATACTCCATTCAATAACATTGATTTTACATCCATTTTATATACTTTCCATTTATGTTGCACGACAATTGACAACATTGTATGCACTTTCTCCATCCTCGTGACTGGTGCAAATGTCTCTGCATAATCTCTTCCATGTTTCTGCTTGTATCCTTGGACACCTAGCCTTGCTTTATGCCTTTAAATCTTTCCTTCAATGTTTCTCTTGGACTTATAGACCCACTTCACTCCAATGACTTCTTTTCCTTGCAGAAGGTTCACTAACTCCCATGTGTCATTCTTTTCTATTGCTTCTATTTCTTCATCCATTTTCACAACCCATTTCTCTTCTTTGACTGCATCTTCAAAATGGATTGGGTTATCTACATGACAAAGAAATGCAAATAAGGAATTCATACCAACACTACTATCAACTTCATTTTGCTCATAAATTTCACTTAAATTTCTAAATTTTTGTCCTCTTATGCTTGCGGAATATGGGCTTCACATGTCACTTGGTTTTGTGTTTGATGTAGATGGAGTTGCAAATATATGTGGTGTGCTTGGAAAAGCGCCACTTTCTTGATTGTGTGATGCTATCCTATTATTTGTTTTCAGTGTCACATGTTGGCTTCTTTGTTGAGCTTGAGTAGGTGTAGAAGGAGTCAATGTTGAGGAATTAGTTGTTGCAATCAACTCCTCTTTGTCTTCATGTGATGTACATGTTTTCACATTGTCTGTCTTCTCTAAAATTCCATCCCATGATTCCTCTTCTATGAACCACACATCTCTATTGATTATGACTTCTTGGTTGATGGATTATAGAGATTTTATGCCTTGGATTCATCACTGTATCCAACAAATATACATTTCTCCCCCTTGCTGTTCAATTTCTTCCTCAACTCATCCAGGGCATGTGCATATGCCACACATCCAAACACTCTCATGTGAGTGACATTATGCTTTCTTCCACTCCATGCCTCTTCAGGAACTATGTTCTTAATGCTCTTGGTTGGACACCTATTAATGATATATGATGCAAAAGAAACAACTTCAACTCAATAATCATTTCAAAAATGCTTTTCCTTCAACATACTCCTTGCCATTTTTATAATGGTCCTATTCTTCCTTTCCACGACACAATTTTTCTGTGTATCCCTTGTTGTAAATTGTTTATGAATTCCATGCTCCCTAAAAAAATGTAGGAAGTCATTTGAGATGTATTCGACGCCTATGTCAGTCCTCAACACTTTGATTTAGTGTCTACTGTTCTTCTCAACAAGAGATCTGTATTGGTGGAAGCACTCACACACTTCACTTTTTTGTTTGAGGAAGTAGACCCATGTCTTCCTTGTGTATTCATCTATGAATGTCAAAATATAATAGCTTCCCCCAATTGATGGTGTCTGCATTGGTCCACATAAATCTGAATGGAAAATATCCAAAGGTTTCTTTTCCCTTATTGACTTTCATGCTATAAATGATTCTCTATGCTGTTTTCCCAAGATGCATCCTTCACACAGGTTGTCCAATTTTTTTATGAATGGTAATCCCTTCACCATGTATTTCTTATGCAACTAATTCAAACCTCCAAAGTTGAGATGGCCAAATCTCAAATGCCATAACCAATTTTCATCCTTAATTTCTGCTTAAAAGTTTGCTTGTGTGACATCTCAAATTTTTCTTTCATCCTCTTGTGAATTCATCGACAGTTGTGCTTGAGCACATTCTTCCTTCAAATCTGATTTTAACTTGAGAGGAAACTTTCTATTGTTTATCATCTAAAAATTTTCAATCAATTGTCTGCTTGGAGACTTATCCAAAATTGTGCACACATCATTTTTGAAAAAGACATTATAGCCCTTTTGCATGAGCTATCCAATTCTTATGAGGTTATGTTTCAAACCAGGGAAAAAGTAAACATCTGAAATATACTTCTTCTCTCCCTTATTTGTTAGAATATAGACTCTTTCTTTTCCAATGACAAAGACTTTTCTATGAGTCCCTAATGTCACTTCTGATTTCACATTTTCATCTAGATTGGAAAACATTTCGATGTTCTCAGTCATGTGGTTGCTACACCCTGAATTCTGAAACCATGCATCTCCTTTTTTTATTGTGTTACATTACAAGCTAAAAAAATGCTATCATGGTTCTGATTTTCCTTTATGAAATTTGCACTTGGTTTGTTACTTATGTCATATTGTTTCTTTCTACATTCATTTTCATAATGACCATACTTTTTACAATACTGACATTGAACTTGAGGTTTATCATACATTTTTCCTTGTGCTTGATTTTGGCTTGAGCCTTGACTTGGATTTTGATTTCCGCCCCTTCCACTTGAACTTGAAGGGATTCTTCTTCCACCTCTATGTGGGATTCTGCCTTTTCCTCTATTATTTAATCTTCCTTGACCTCTACCTTGACCAAATGAAACTTGCGTCTTGAAATCATGCTCCAATCAGGATTTTTTTTCTCTGTTCAGTCTATGTTCATAATAAATCTGTGATGCATGAAGCATATCCACTGAAAATTGTGAGAGATCCTTTGTCTCTTCTATGGCCACAATAATGACATAGAATCTTGTTGGCAGACCTCTCAATATTTTCTCAACTATTATCCTTTCCTCAAGTGTCTCACCATGAGACCTGACTTGGGTAACCAATCCAATTACATGTGTAAAAAATGAGTATACATTCTCAAAATATTTCATGCAAATTGTCTCAAAATCTCTTCTCAGCATTTTTATTTTTGGTGTCTTCACCTTTTCCATGCATTGTAGGCCGTTTTTATCACTGGAAAATTGGACAAGCATAAGACATCATGAAATGTCAAGTAGAAGGATTTATAGGGCCGAAAAACATTAGAGAATCTAGAAAATTCAACTTTCTCTAAAGTTAAGAGGAAAAATTATCAAATTTTGTACAGAGGACAAAGTCAAAGTGTGCTCCGTGTGCATTTTTATTCGATAGTAGCGCTGGTCTCCGCAAATTTCCCTCAATAAGCTGCGTGGTCCTGAGTATGGTGGAAGGTCACCATCCGGGACCACTTGGCACACTTCAGGAAAAGATTATCCACTTGAGGTTTCCCAAAGACAGCCACCTAGAGCCACCTTGAGTCCTCAAGTGAGCACACAATGGAATCAACCATCACCCTTGGGTCACTATCCACAAATTTCCCAAGAGAGGGAAGAATATTTTAATTCTTCCTATAAAATTCCACCATGGGAAGAAAAATTCATAACACATTGTTGTGTTGACCAAATTTCCCATGAGAAAACCATTAGTGTGTTGTCCAAGCAACAAGAGAGTGAAGGGATCCAGTTGTTGGCCATCCAACATCTCAATCCCAAAGGAGAAGCGCACCAAGTTTCCAACATCTAATCACTCGTTCAAGGAGAAGAGAGAGGCCCGCAGATAGCTTAATGGGAGAGCCCTTTTTTCTTTCGGTATTAGAGCTCCATAGCTCTGAGGACTCACTCCAAGTGTGTAACAGCCTACCACTTCTTTACCACCAATGGCTAATAAGAGGGGATTCATTCTCTGTTAGGATTATTAGCTCATTTACACGATTGAGATTGTGTTTATGTGTAATTGTTGTTTTGTTTTCTCTTCTTGTGTGTAGCATGATATATTCCGTGAACTAGTTCTTCTACATGTTATGATGTTTCCACTAACCATCTAACAAAATATTTTTTCCCTGTGACCATTTCTTGTAGGTTAGCAATCACTCCTATCAAGCATTGGTGTTATTCATACACTTGTGTACCAAACATACCAACGCAGCCATCTCGAGGGTATCGCATGCTTGCTTGGACTTTGTTTTTGTTGCAATCCTTGGGAAGATACTTTCCTGAAATTTTTAAAAAATGTAGAAGAGGGATTTTGAGTCATTCTTCCTGTTTTCCTCAAAATATCCTTTTCTGCTTGTGTCAAAGAATTGTATGCTACTACATCTACTGGTTCATGGAAACCATTCTCCACCAATTCCCAAATGTGTTGTGAATAAAATAGTGCCTTCATTCTTATAGACTAATAATTGTAATTTTTTCCATTAAACTATTGTATTTGTGGATTAGTCAAGCTTGTGCTTGTTGCTGCCATTTTCATTGTGTAAAAAAAACTTTCTCCCTACTGGTAAATATGTTGCGAATAAAATGCATTCAAAAACAAATTTTAACTCCTTGTAAAAACACTTTCTCTTACAGTGATAAATTTTTCACCAGCTTCGATACCATATTAAAAAATTTGAGACAGGGGAGTCTTTCCTCAACACATAGAGTTGTAGAAAGATATTAATTGAGACAATAAAGTCGCAGAGATTAAATCACATGAGACTTAGTTTTAATACGGAGTGGTGAACATTAAAACATCTTGACTTGCACAACTAAAATGGAGCAAAGAAAATAAAACAAATTTACTCATAGTAAAACAGAGTAGAACAAAGTTGTTGCGGTAAAACTAAGATGTGAAAATTTCCATGAACATATCCCAACTAAAAATACTTGATTTTATGATTTCAAAACACAATAAGTAATTCATATGGAGGTTGCGGAAATAAAAAAAGAGTTCTTACATAGATATAGATTCACCAGGAGTTGTAGAATAACTTACTGTAAAACGTGCAAGTATTTGTTTTCACTCTCCCACCAAAATTTTCTCCACAATTTTCTTCTCTTCACAGAATTGCAACCACCACTATGCATCATTTTTTATATCAAAACATACATTTTCAACATATTAATTTCATGACAGAGTCAAAAATTAGTACACAAAATGAGCGATTATACAAAAATGATTTTCTATGTTGCAGAGTTAATGTTTGACCATATGTTTTTATCAACCATGAATTAAATGTCCATTTTCATTTTAATTTATTTGATTTGTTGCGGAATGGGTAATTTTCCTCATGTTCAAAAATCCATTTAAACGATTTCCTTGCATTCAAACTAAATCTGCAACCTAAAAAATATTTACTTGGGGTATGGTCATTGTCAAAAAATTTAACGCGGTGGTGGAGATTAATTTTCCAACAGAAAAGCCTATTCTTGATGCTCTCTTTCAATGGTGTATGAATTCCTAAAGGAATATGCAGATCAAATTTCAACCATATATTCACTCTCACAACTGAAGAAGATCACAAACAAATTTGCAGAAAAAGTGGGAAAAGGAGGTTTTGGTGTGGTTTATAAAGGAAAGATTCAAAACGACACTCTAGTGGTCGTTAAGCTTCTGGATAGGCATTGACACGACGAGAGCACTAACTTCATTAACGAAATAAATCTACCAGCACTGTGTTTTCGTGTCCCTTGACTGTTAGGACATGTTTTAGCTGCACTTTAGTTTAGCTATTTTCATAGTTCTAATTTTTAGTGTATTGTCACAAATTCACATAGTTTAATTAGGAGGCAAGTAAGTGGCTAAAATCCACCCATAATATCTAAATGAAGTTATTTAGTGATAATAGAAACCAAACACATAGGTAATTAGAAAGGAGTAAGTGGCCCATATCCACACATGCTTAGCTAGTTTCCATTTATTTTTCCCAAATTGTTACATTAAATTTAGTTTAAATGTTTCATTAGGAACCGGGACTAGGATCAAATTATCTAAGAAGGAAAGTAATCTATGTTTCCCTTGCACCTCTTGGTGACCCTGGGCATGCATATGAATGCTCTCTTTTGATAGCTTTCCATCTCCCTTTAGTCCAACATTTAGTCTAAAGAGGAAACATTGTGAGCGGCCCATTATCCATGCATCATTTGCTTTCTAAAAGGACCAATCAAAACATAGTTTAATTAGGAGGGAGTGTAAAGGATCATCTCACATCCGCATCCTACAAACATTTTGATTGTACATTTTCTCACACACATTACCACACCATAAGCAAATTAAGCCACCTTAAAACTAACCATTAATTGAACTCATTAAATCTCCCCACAGGGGCCACAAGATAATTAATATTTCAGGTTAGGACCATTGGGGGTAGGCATCCAATAAGTCACTGTGGTCAGTTTACATTCTTGAAACATATAATTTTACATTTTAGGGAGCTTTAAACCCATCTATCCACCCATAGAAAAGAATTCGTGAGCGCCATAGAGACCCGATTTAGAGGGGGTTAATCTTAGGCCTAGTATGTGTGGTACTATTTGGGGCTAGCTGACCCATCTTGTACTCGGAACTGGTAGCTGAATACGAAGACACTCAAGACTCAAACGCTCACGTGGGACGACGGTACTTAGTGGCCACATATAGGGCAATCTTCCCTATAGGTGACGGTGTAGGCAACACTAGATCCTCTTTTCATTAACTTGGTCGATTCTTCGGCTATTGGAAAGTGTCGCTAGTTATTTCGAGACATTGGCCCCAGTACCCACCAGAAGATATCTTCGCAAGGCCCAGTTACAATTGAGAGTGTGAGGACGATTAGGTCTTCTAGGATTTTTTGAGTATCACAAAAAAAACAACAAAAACCATTTTTTGATTGACTAATCACATAGGATTAATCTAACGGGAAATTAACCTTTTATTTTCACTTTGTTTTATGTATATGATCACATTTTTTATTTGATATATAATCCCTCTCCTCTCATAAAACTAAAAAATATTTCTAAAATCAAACCTTTTCAACACCATAACAGACCTAATGGGACCTTGCCGATCTAGACGCTTTTTGGACCTCCCCCCATTAGAGGAAGGATTTCTAGGTCTTTTTCCATTTAGCCGTCAAAGACGGAACACAACCACCCTTATCGGCTCATCCTTTATCAGTGCATATTTAGTTGCGAACCCTAAAGGGCCACCCAACTCCACACTGGTGGAAACACCCTTAGGGTCACCACACACCACTCCTCCCAAAAATCCTATAGGGCAGAGGAGTGCTGCACATTCGAGGAGCCAACAGAACACACAGCTGGGTACGTCACAAACAAACCCCATACACAACCAAAACCCTGTGTTTTCACAACATACAATGGTGCTTAAAACTCAGTTGCCTTTCTTAACATCTTTAAACTTTCCCGACCTATAAAATTTAAAAAATGACCCAATTGCACACAATCCCACTTGGCCCCCCATGCCCATGAAGCTCCCTTCGGACATTCCAAAGTTTGAAGGGAAGCAAGCAGAAGACCCTCAAAACCATGTAATGAATTTCCACCTATGGTGTTATTCGAACAGTATTATCAATGATACTATTTGATTAAGTCTATTTCAGTGCACCTTAACTGGACCAACCATGAAATGGTATGTGGAGAAGCCTTCTGCTACACATGGAACCTTTAGCGCCCTCTCCACTGCGTTCCTCACATATTTCTAGTTACCCATCCACCATGATTCAAGAATGGAGTTACTGAAGAATTTTAGACAAACTCTAGCCATCCATATCTCGGACCATCTCCATGAATGTCAGTGACGTCGAATTTTGTGTAAATCCAAACTCGACGACCAAGTTTTACTGGACCTATTCCTAAAAACTCTCACAACAGATATTTCGAAGGATGTGGCAACTGAAGGACCTAATTCTGAAGCTGATGCCATTAGCAAAGACCAGCAACTCAAGCTGCTATACACTCAGTCATGATACATCTATAAATTCCTTCCTAACACCCAACACCTACAAACTTATAAATAATTTCCAAGCGCATGGAACACTGCAGAAATATTGATAGGGTCACTGACCCAAAATCACTTAGACAGTAGTTTCTCGTACCTCGATTATGTGTATAATCCTAACCAGAATATCCCACAACCAGGCTATCATCATATTCATCATGCACTTTTGTAGAACATGGCCAATAGGGTAGCATTGTACTGTCATCAGCAAGGAGGTCTATACCCTCCCACATAGGGGACCTAGTATGGAGCTAGAAACGCTAACGGAAGAGATCCCCCCCCCAGCAACCATATACAAAGCAGGGACTGGGATGTATTCCCACTCCCCAGAAAAAAACTCGCCAATGAAAAAAAACACATCAGTGAACTTTGTGCAACCTTCCTAGGCCCAATCACGCTAGCCATATGGCCAGGAGAATCATAATCATCCTCCTAGCGTAGCAAGGAAAAAACCAAAAAGTAAACAAAAGGGAGATCCTGGAAATGAGGGTGATAACCAACAATTCCCTCTGTGATCTCAAGCTAGGGGCAACCCCAACCAAAATCAAAACCATGAGCCAAACAATTCCCAAGGGCAGAACAAGAGGGATAATCTTCAGACCAACCACTCTTGTGCAATTGGTGGTGAGTATGGCCATTACACTCATCACTGTCCCGAACTCCCTGATTTGAAGAAGCTTCAAGGTAATCGAGGACAAGGGGGACCTACACTCCAAACATTTGTAACATAGGAGCTCTTCCCCCACAAAGGGGCAGTTGGTACCCAACAACAACAACCACCCCCTGATGATTCTGGAAACAACAACCATGAAATCTATATGACTAGTGAGGAAATGTTATTTCAAACATGGAATCGAAGTTATGATACCCCGCCAGAGACTAGTACGTTAGGGGCTAGCACGAGTGCACCTACATCACCATTGACTATACAAAAAATGCCTATTGAACCTCTGCCAAAAATGGCTAAAGGTCCAAAAAGGCGGGCAAGACACCACTTTAAAGTGGCCCATAATTATAGCATCGTGGATGACTTAGCAATGTCCCATGCTACCATGTTCACTTTAGAAGTCCTGAAATATTTCCCAAAGTAAAGGAAAGCCTTGCTTTCTGCATTAGGCACAATTGAACCTGCCGATTCATGCCTAATGAATTTTGACTTAGATAAAGCCACCCCTAGGCTTCCTTCACTGGTCACCTTCCAAATACCGGTGTCAGTCCAGAACATCACTATCCACTGATGTATCATTGACAAGGGTGCATCTACATGAATCATGTCAAAAAGCGTTTGGAAGAAGTTAGGATTTCCCAAACTGAAGCCATCAAAAATCACACTTAGAACAGATGACAAGCACCCTTCTTCTCTCGTCGGTCTCTACCAAAATTTCCCAGTGTACTTGGTCGAAAAGACAGTTCTTATAGAAATCGAGGTCTTGGATGCTCATCTGGATTACAATATACTCCTTGGGATGGAGTTATATGTATGCAATGTCTGTCATAGCATCCTCCGTCTTCCAGATTATGATGTTCCCCCAAAAGGATCGCATCATCACCGTCGACGAGTTAATATACCATGACAAGCGACCCATGACGAACGTCGATGTCGTTATACCCTATGTAGACACATCTGCAGAATCGATCACACGATACCAAGAATATGGCCCTCGCCAAATCAAATAGTCCTCTATCCTTGGATCATTCCTAGGAGATCCCCCTATCATACTAGAATCATTCGTCGATATCACAGGAGCCCTGGTGTGCATGATTTCATTCACAAGAACCGAGACTAGCCAGGAGATAGAGACTAGTAGTAATGAAACCGAGGCCACTCGCACAGCAACTTCTCTATCCTACACCATCTTCGAAACTCCTTTTCTATACCCTCCACCAAGTTTTGTGTCACATAAATTTTTGGAAGCGGTAGTGTCGCCAAACATATCATTTGCAATACTAGTTTGATACTTGGTCCCATCGACCACGATGGAAGGCTTAGGCAGCACTGCTACAGGATTAACCCCTCTAACTCCTGAGGATGCCCCACTTGTTAAGGAAACCACCCTAGCCATACCGGTTATAGAAACCCCCATCGCAAATCCAGTTAACCAATAAAACCCATAAAAAATGGAAAAATATAGAAAACCCCATCATACGAAGGGAATTACAACCTTGTGCAGTGTGTGACACAGTAGGCCACCCTACCCATATCTACCTGGAGCTGGACAAATTGAAACCGCTCCTAAGCTCCGAAAGAAATATAGCGAGGACAAGTTCCTGTAAAAAGGAACTAGCCACCAAAAACCAAGGCAAAGCATTACGTACCAACCACACATGCGCTATCTATAAAAATTATGTGCATTACACCCATCAGTGTTCATAAATACTGGGATATAGGGATGCCTTACATGCCCTATAACAATAAAATCAAGAGGATCCCACCATAGATAAAAATGTAGAAGAACCTCAGGTCATATTATACCTTCATGAGGCACGATAATCACCAGAACTCCTTTCATTCATCCCCCCTCCTGTTATCCAATGATGTGCACTTTGCGACGAACACGGCCATTTCATCACCGAATGTGTAGCCCTGGAATTGTTTCAAAGATGGTATCTATTTAATGTAGTGTAACATGCTGACCTTCTACCAATCCAAAATTCATGTCAAATATGTGGTGGCGATCACCCATTACGCCATTTCCATTATATCCCTTGATTTCGCTTAGCACTAACTAGCTTATGCACAACCATAGTTAACCACTCCCTAGAAGACGACTCAGATAAAGAATCCATAGACAACTCGACAATGTAGGAGGATGTGACAAGTAGGTCCATTCTCTTCTTGTTAGTGGAAAAGCTACTGGTTTGGGAGACCATAGTTACCCCCACCCTCCCCCCATGAAGAAAACCAACCTGTGCATTATGCAATGCATCCAACCATTTAGTTGCCAAATTTCCATACCTAGAATTGCTATGCAGATGGTTCCCAATCACTTTATGAACCAACCAGGAAGAGAATACCTAAGAAAGACTTTCTTGTCTAGTATGTCAGGGCAACCATCATGCTCAACATTGTACTTATATCCCTTGAGTGCACCTCCTAATTGAAATCATTTTTTTGTTATAAATGCAGTTCCTGGATATCATCAGTCCAGAGCTTAGAGAACCTAATGTAAGGCATATTTACCCTAGGCAGCCTACCCCATTTCAATACCAAAACATTGGGCGAGTAAAAAATACGCATCGATGTAACAGGACCCATGTCCAGTCTAGGGAAGCATGTGGGCTATGTAACAAAATCGACCACAAGGTCAAGCAGTGTAAAGAACTAAAGCACCTCACGAACATCTTTCACATGGTCTCTCCTATCCCTCAAAAACATCTCTATAATCAAGACAATATCGTGCACTGCTATTGCAGGATATGCTCATATTTCCACCATATAATAAATTGTGAGCACCTCCCAAGGCTTCAAGTGGCAAGATAAAAATTGAGTCTACACTCCCCAAGAGAGCTATATCTCTCGAAACCAAAAACTCGGAAATGGCAGCAGCGAAATCTTTCACATACACCTGATCCTTTCCGAGTGTCCACCTCAGGGATGAAGAGTAGTGTTGGTTCTGACAACATCTACTCGGTAGGCACTATGGTACCATGCACCATTTTCATCGGCCAAAAACATGAAACAAAGGCATGCCTATTAATGGAAACATTTAGGTGCCTCTGCACCAAGCACAATTTCCAAATCTCAAAAAATGCAAGTACACTTGGTACATCTAGTGAGGAACCTAGACTTGATCTCATGCAAGTCACCACCACGAAAATTTCTCCCCCACCAAATGCCATCAACTACTTCACCAAATGGTCAAAAGCCATGCCCACATACAACAATACGACAGAAACTGTTGCACGTTTTTTGTTCAACCATGTCTTCGCCCGGTTTGGTGTCCCAAAAGAGTTAGTTTCTAGCCACGGAAAACACTTCAAAAAAGATTTTTTCTAGGAGCTATCTCATCACCTCAGATTCACACATGAATTCAATTCACCATACTACCCCCAATCCAACGGACAGGTAGAAGCTGTAAAAAAAGTACTCAAAATGATGTTACAAGTAGGGTGAACAACCACAAAACAAACTGGCACCACATGCTTTTCTCTGCCCTATGGGCATACCACATGACAGTGAAAACATTAATAGGGTTCACAGCCTTCGACTTAGTGTACGGAGTCGAAGCCCTGATTCCCATAGAACGTGAGATTCCAAACTTACACATTGCCATTGAACTCCTTGATGACACCCAGCCTCTAGAGCAACACTTAGTACAATTAGAGCTCGTCGATGAAAGTCGACGACAGTTGCTCCAACACAAAGAGGCCCATAAAAAGTGGGTCAAAGCATTGT